>PJAJ01000028.1:542500-899125 GCA_002818215.1 Picochlorum sp. 'soloecismus' | reverse complement strand
ACTAAATATACACTAATAATTAGATTCGTGCCTCGCAAACGGCTAACATCTCTCTCAAAACGCACCTATTAAGGGAAGCTTCGATGTCGCTGGATTTTGACATCGAGCCTTTCCTGCTTCTCTGGCAGGTTTTGGACCCAATATCGACTTCTTATAATCGTAATTTACACATAGATTACATATTGAAAAGGAGATGTCATCGGGGTGGCTGTACTTTGAAATCGGATTACATTTAGTCGCAGTTATAGGGGCGGGTGGCGGAGATCCCCTGCCTACTGGCAACGGCATAGACTGTGGCACTATGCCGATGACCCAGCCCTAGCCCAGGCATTGTGTTGATGGGCAACACGGGTGATTATCTGCGATTGTAATTCTTCCATATCTGTTTGCATCAATGTACTGTAACCATTGCGATGCATTAATTGCAATAAGACCGAAAATAAATTCATTCCACACGAGAATTCCGGTGCAGTGTCGCTTGACAAGTAATCTGTTCTTGCCTCGATGTGAGTTACGTCCGCTGGCAGGACGTGAGAAAATGATCAATCGAAGAACTGAATAAAAATGGGTCATCCACGTGGTCGGACGCGCCTCGTTGATTTCCTCCAGTGGGCGCTCACGGAAAGTGAGAGCACCAAGTGGGCTGTACAGAACGTTGTGGGGGTGACTGTGCCATTGTTGTTCCTTCTGTGGGACAAGTTAACGTTTACTGGTGCTTGTTCCTCGGCAATCTTTTATGCAATGGGCACATTGGCATTTACTATGGATAGATCAACTGGTGGCAGACTGTTTCCAGGTTTTGTTTTTGTGGCTGGATGTCTGGTCGGAGGGCTTCTTGGATTTACCGTGGTAAGCTTGAGTTGGCTTGGTAGAGGTTCCACGGTTCCATTGGAGGGCTTGTCTGGATTATCGCCAGCTGATGCTGATACTGCAGAGTTGTCATCTACCTTTTATGTGTTGCTCATGGTGCTACATGTTGTGTTCTATGTGTGGATGACGTACCTGAAAGCAACAACAACGGGCCTGAACAATATATATGTGACTATTATGGTTTCTATAATGTCAGCCGTCACGCTAACAGGGTTGTTCTTAATGCCCAGTGTGGGTCAGTATAGGTTTTGGACCAATGTCTACTCAACTATGATAAAGAGTTCTCTTGTGACATTGGTTGGGATGCTTGCGAACGCAATGATTTTCTACGTCAAGTCCTCTCATGATAAGGTGCGGGAGCAGCTCGGAGACGTGTTCTTGGAAATGGGCAAGCTCTTGTCCAAATGCTCTTCTGGATTTCATCTAGTTGTTGATAGGCATCCCTCGCCAGATGTTTATGGAAATTGGATCGCTGCGACCGATAGGGTCACGTCGTGCGATAAAATCACAAGAATGTCTTTGGATGCCAAGCTAACCTGCTCTATGTGTGCTTTCGAGCCACCATGGCCTGTCCTGTTCTCCTCACAGCCTGGTGCAGATTTTATGAAGTATATGGCCATCATAAAAAGAGTTCAAAATTTTTTAGGATCTATGGGTTCGTTAGAGAGTATTACATCAGAAATGATGAAAGAAATGTCATGCATGCAAAATCTAACAGACGAGGTGGGAAATCTGCTTCGCACTGGGAGTTATGTGCTGGCAACGATTGCTGGAGTCGTCTCAGAACTGCATGCTCCGCTCCTCTGCATGAAATCGTATACACGTGCAGATATTGTATATTGGAAGCCGCACTCACTAGCATTTTGGGATACTAAGATGAAGTCCTTGAGTGATTGTATCAATTCTTCAATGGAACCATTGAAAAAGGATGCACTGGATGGGGTTTTGCATGCTTTACGAAAGCCAGAGGAACTCGTGTTATATCAAAATGTATTCAAAGGATCAGGTGTGGGAGTTTTGGTTCTCATAGAGGGCTTGATTGATGAATGTATTTTGTTGGAGGCTGCTGTAGCTCACGCCTTGGACATTTCTGATGGCACTTCATGCACAGAATGTGATACAAAGACGAAAAATAATGGTATCAAGGCACTGATAACAAGTCCATGGACGCGCGCGGTTGTCATCGATGTATTTGAGGCATCAGGAATGCACATGTTGGTCCTCCTGGTGACATCAAGTGTTAAGGGGATTCGTAACCTTCTCTTGGTAAGAGCTGCCCCCCAAAATGGCGATGTTTCTGATATCGATAAGAATTTAGCTTCGTTTAGAAAAATGCGCGTGTGGATCAAATGTCTGAAGCTGCTGCTGGGCATGAACATGGCGGTGATTGCAATTATCCTGATTGGATGGTTCGATGTTGCAAACACAGGCAATTACATCACAAATGCCTCGAATTTGATTTCATGGTATCAGCAATGGTCTCCTCATTATTTTGCCATTGCTACTTCAGCTCTTATTCAGGATACAGTTGACAGCACGCTCATAAAAATAATTCTCAGAGTAACACTGATCGCTATTGGAGGTAGTCTTGGCTTTGCCACAGTTAGCAATGGATCTCTGGCTCAAAATGCATATTATATGCTATCTATAACATGGTTAATGACAGGTTTTGTGGGTTTATTCGCATCCTTAGGGTATAACTTCCGATATTCGCTGTTTCTGATGACGTACCAATGGTCAGGGGTTTCTCTTTGTGTGTATACTGGAGTATGCTGTTCAGCTGGGAGTGCGCAGAAATTTGTTGGAAGGACACTTAGCACTATGATTGGTGCTGTGTATGCTTTTTGTATTAATAGTCTCATATATCCTCTATATTCAAGCCATGTGGCATTTGAATTGGAAGGTTCTCTTCTTGCTTTATATGGAAGAATCCTAGTAGCTTCATACAAGGAGGGCATTGATCTTTTGGAATCGGAGAAAAAGGAGCCAAATGACCGGTCTACATCCTTAAACTACCCACATCTTGGATTTGCGTCGTCTGGAAAAGATTTGAGTGCTCTGGAGAAGAGCATTGAGGATGCAGCTGCACAAAGGCTGGCCATCATTGAGGAATTGTATGGTGAGATTGAAAACAATGCACTGGATTCACACCAATTCGTGATAACGAGGCTGACAATGATACCACTACCAAATAGTGTGCGCCTGATTTTTCTCAGGATTGTGAGAATGGGGGCATTTTCATACATTTCTGTTCAAAGTCTAAGAAGCCAGTACATGAGGAGAAGCGGAAAGATCTATTTGTCATTCACAGAGCAAATATCAAACAGCACAGCCGCGTACATTCAAGCATCATCTGATGTTTGTATGGCCTTGATGCAGATTTTGGTGAGGAGGAATATAGTGGAAAAGGACCTTGAACTGCTCAGGTCGCAACTCCAGATTCTAGAAAGCAATCGCAGAGAGGTACTTGATTTGTATTTGCGAATTTTGCCTTCCCTAGAGACTATCATGGAATGGTCTGATGGTGACTTGAGGCATCTCGTATGGTATACTATGACAATGCTAGCTATACAAGAGGTGCATCAGCTGAGCAACTGCTTCCTCGAAGACCCTCAATATCTGGAAAAGGGAGGACGGTGGATTTGGCCAGCTTTGAAAGTACAAATACCTGTATCACAGACACGAAGGAGTGAATAAATCATATCCTGTGACTGCCACTCTAAGACTTGTATTCTCCCTTTTGCGATCGACACATGGGATATATTCTTCCAAAAGAGTGACATCAAAAAATCGCTGGAATGTTGTGAATACTCGAATGTGTGAGATTCTATTGCAGCTGTACAGACTGATCATTTCCTGCAAGGCCGACGGATGGGACAGATGTATACCAACTAGATGGTAATCACGCTGCACAATCGATTGTCACGAACGATATCGTTCGTTTGTCTCCAGCCGAGCCGTCCCCACGCATAATGCCTCTCCAAATTCCGAGTCTCTCAAGGTGACCATCCAACCCGGACGACCTCATACAGAGAAGTGGTATTATAATATATTATAATATATTTATTTATAAATTTATATTTATACAAATTTTATTGAAAAGATGGCACGGAGGGCATGAGAGAAGTGCTGGAGAACAGGGACACTCTGTGGGGATGGAGCGCAACTGTAGCAATTGCTACATAAGTCACCAATATTGGTTTGGTAGATGAATCTATGCCTTCCATCCCAACAGCCCATCTGTATTACAGAAGCGCCCAGTTGCTCTCTGAGCCAGCCCTCTTAAGAGGCAAGCATGCTTGATCGTGGCCTGAACCTCACCAGAATGGGAATGTTCATGGAAATACGCTTGTAATAGTCGTCATATTGTTGTTGCTCAAAGTTTGCCTACCTATAGTATTTGCTGATCGCTGTGCTATTTAAGTACCACTGTCTCAAAACACGTAACGTTACGTAACATGTTTCTTGGGGCCTAGTTTAAGGCCTCTTCCATACCTCTGACCTCATGAGTCATACAACGATCGCTATAATTAGTGCATCGGATGCACTACTCGGGCAGCCACCCGGTGCAGGATCATGTGTCTATGGACAATATTTTCCAAGTGTGTGTGGTGATACCCTCCACCAATTGCACATGCGACTGGAATACCCAGCGCAGCGCAGCTTTCTAATACGAATGAATCTCTCTGTAATATTCCATCGTCGGTAAGACTCATTTTGCCCAGAGAGTCATCCTGGTGCACGTCTACACCAGCATTGTAGAAGACCAGGTCAAATGCATATGTATTCAGAATCTGAGTCAGTGCAGGCTTCAATTGCGCCATGTATTCATCATCGGTACACCCAGAATGTAGACCAATGTCCAAGTTGCTCGCGGTCCGGATCTCTGGGAACGGCTGCTCCGCACAGTGCATTGAAAAGGTGAACACACTGTCATCAGAGTAAAATATGTCGGCCGTTCCGTCTCCAAAATGAACATCCAGGTCCACAAACAGGACATTCTTCACTCCATAGTCCCTCTGCATGACCCTGGCTGCCACGGCTTGATCGTTGAAGATGCACCCATGGGACCAACCGTACGAAGCATGATGGGTACCCCCATTCGACATGACTGCCACTGTTTTGTTCTCCCAGGCTGCTCTGCCTGCTTCAATTGCACTCCCAACTCCAATCAGCGTTCGTTTCACCAAATCACGTGACCACGGGAGTCCAATCCTCTTCATTGCTTCATCAGAAATACCTCCAGATATGAACTGCCTGACATATTCCGGGTCATGGGCCAGGCATAGTGCCTGTTGGTCGGCTGGAGCAGGGGTGACTGTGTTGCCAGCCAGACCCTCTGCTTTCAACATTTCATACAGCACCACGTCCTTTCCCATTGGAAATCTATGCCCTGATTGGATTGGATTGATTGCAAAGTTTTCATGAAATATCACCGGATGATGAAGAGCCCGTGCAATGGTAACTACTGTTGTACTGTCACGACGCAGTGTTGCGAAACTGCTTTTCAAAGCGTTTCGAACATGAGCACTCGCTTCAGTTCTAGTGAAGTGCCGCATACCCGACCAAACTCTCGGCATGATTGTTAATACACTCTCCAGTCCTCAAGACACTATGAGAATAGTGTACATGTCGACCAGCTTGTTATTATATCCACTTGACGGAAGATGTAATAGCTGCTTGGCTAACACTGTGAAACACAAGGTCCCTCACTGCACAATCACCTGCTGTGGCAAAGCAATGTGCGCTACAGCAGTCGACAGAGACTACTTCGTCGACAGATTCTAAATCATCGACGGTGTATTGATCTTCTTGATCATTTATTATTGTTTTCATTTTTTTTTTTGCCTTTTGTGTAGCAAAATGTGTTTTTTTCTTTCTTTTGGGAATGTACGACCGGCGGACGGTGACCCTTCTTTAAAGAAATCAAATTGACGACACACGTTCAAAAAAAGCTTTGACCCTTTCAAGGTGACCTGATCCAGGTCATGACCCGACAGTCCGGATCTGATGCACCTGAGATTCTGAAGGCATTCTTATTCTTTGTGTAGCTACATTTGTTGCGCTAGTTAATTGAATCTAATTGATTGTCGTTGAGTGTTCATTTTCTACTGCCGGTGAGTGTTTAGTGTACATCATTGTGAGCGTGACGCTGCTGTGAGTGTGTGGTGGGTGATCGTTTGTGGTTGTACTCTACGTTTGGTATGAATTAAGGTACTCATTTCATTCTCTTGTAGAGTTATTGTCGTGTTTTTAATTCGATATTTGCTCATTAAGGATGAAAGCAGTCTGTGTGAGAGCAAGAATCAGCAGTGTTCGACCAGCGAGGCCAACTACCACGCGTACCATGGCGTTGTTTGGAGGGGGAGCGAAGCCTGTTCCAAGCTCGCTGTATGACATCAAGATCAAGACTATTGACGGTAAGGATGCTTCCATGGATCAGTTCAAGGGGAAAGTGCTTCTAATCGTCAATGTGGCCAGCCAGTGTGGGTTCACACCTCAGTACGGCGAACTGGTGGAAATGTACAATAAATACAACAAAGATGGCCTGGAGGTTATTGCACAGCCTTGCAACCAGTTTGGTGGGCAAGAGCCTGCTAGTAACTCTGAGATAAAATCTTTTGCTGAGAGGAAAGGAGCCAAGTTTCCAATGCTGATGAAGGGGGATGTGAACGGAGGAGAAGAACTGCCTCTGTGGACATATCTCAAATCTAAGCAAGGAGGCCTCATGGGGGATGATATCAAGTGGAATTTTAGCAAGTTTTTGGTGGATAGACAGGGAAATGTGAAGAAAAGGTACCCATCCACCACACCTCCATCCGCAATCGAATCTGACATCAAGTCATTGTTGTAAGCAGTTGGCATGATAAAATGATATTCGATCATCTGTTGGCAAACACACACTATTACAGCATGTAAAAAATAAAAATGATGAACATGGTAAATAATATCATGATGCTTTGTCTGACCATTGCTTGCCATAATTCTCAAGGTCAGCATCGGTTAATGTCAATTCGCTCGATGGCAGTATTTCTGGCAGGTGTTCCAAGTCAAAATCGTCGAGATTTAAAGATGGCAATCTATGGGCATCCTCTGGTTGGACAGCCGAAGAATTGTTGCCTGCTATGTTCCATCCATCAATGGCTTTTTCCTTGTTGTTGACTCCATCAAAAGGTACAAAGGAATTGCCGACAATGACTGGGGACAGCTGCATTTCGTCAGTTCCAGGGCTACTATAGAAATTGCTCGGTTGGTCTGCATCGTCCACAGAGAAGAAATCTTTACCTGCAGAGGATGTTCCAGCGTTGGATACTGGTTCTTCAACGATGAATGGATTATATCCTGAACCGGTCGACCTTCTGGCTTTGGAATCTTCTTTCTGTTGTGTCGTAGCGTCTCCCACAGGAGCCATCATTTGGGTGAAGGCTTTGGCCAAGTCAGCAAACATTTGTGTATTTTGATTACCGCTATGAACTACCATTGCTGCCTCAGGTGCTTCATCTGCCACCATCTCCCCCCTTTTTTTCTTCTTTCTCCGTCGACCATCTTCGATGCGCTTAATATTAGAAGACGTGGAAAGATAGTGTTGGAGCAGAGATGGATGTTGCAGTGCTTGAGCGAAAAATGACAGCATTTGCTGTTGCCTCTTTTCCGTAATTTCCACCCGATCAGATAACGACCGTATATCTTCATCTGCAGCTTGTTGAGCCTGCCGCAATCTAATCACTTCTTGCATCAATAGTGTTTTGTCTCGCTTCAAGGCATCAACTTCTGCTTGAAGCCCACCATACGCCCCCACTTCCAGCGCAGCATACTCTGACTGATGCCCAGCGCTCTTGCCTGACCGCTCACTAGTAGGTTTTCTTCTGTGAATCTTATTCAACAACTCTTTCTTATCCCTCAAAAAATACTCATTTGCGAATTCCCATCTGTCTGGATCCACCTTGCGAAAACCCTGCATGAAAAATTAATAATGTCTTTTATTTAAATCAGTTCTGATTGATTAATTCTTCTTATTATTCATTTGAATAACACATACAGACAATTATATACAAACGTACATATGTATTCAGCTGCCTAACAAAACTAGAAAAGTTATTATGTTTAAAATGCAGTGGCAGCAGATCCTTGGCAAACTCGGCAGGCCTCCAGACTACAAAGCTGCAAAAAACCATACTATACGATCAACCCTAATCTGGCATCTTTCTACCTATACATTCTTCCTTCCATAGTCACACCCATCTATCAATTCCAACGCCTACAGCATTCTCAGATTCAAAACAGTAGACACACCTTTGCCCTTCAGCACCCCACGACACCACGGGATCGGTCAGAGGCTCATTCACCAGGTCATACCTGCACATCACGCAACTCATCACCTTTAATCATTATTTTCATTTATTAAACCGAAATACACTTTTCAGGCGCCTCACACTACACCTCGAGTATCAGAACAATACAGTCCCACCCATACCACCTTGCACATTGAACAAGCTAAAAAGCCTTGCACCAGATAGATACATTCAAAATAATAAACACCCTAGTAAACCATAAACACCCCATGTAGCACATTTCCCACGATGCACTCGCACGCAAGCGCTCCCACATTCTGCCACGCAATCCCTAAAAACGAGCTTCATAGCACGCACGTTTTCGTCAAAAAAGGAGGAGGAGATTGGGCTGCATTTTGACTCTTTTGCTGTTCTTTCTGATTTGATTGAATTTTACGCTGACCCATGCTGCCAACACTGAGTTCCTGCGTCAAACAGAAATGCTTTCCCAGTCCGATTCCTTCAACCACGATAGTACTGCGTCCTACGAATGCTCTTTGGTGCAACCTTCTATTCTTGCACTAATCCAATACCTATCAGCCTTGGGAAATAAGGACAAGTCAATAAAGTAGTAAAAAGATTGTATTTATAAATATCCACTGGATGAAGGACACCTGTGTCTGATGACTTTTCAAACCTGTGTCCAGAAGGAGCTGTGCAGACTTATTACGAAGGTCATACGAAAAATTAATACATAATATTTTAGGATCAAAGATTAATAGGGGTGGCAGAGGGAGCATTAAGAGAGGGAAGCATTGGTGAGCAATTCCTTTTATAAACGGCGATAGACCAGAGGACAAGGGAAAACGAAAATTCAGAATCACACGTGTTAAGGCCTCGGATCGCTAGCATTCAGGCGCCCTTGTCTTAAAATATTTTTTATTTCTCCTTTAACTGCCGAAACTACTGGACTAGATACAGGTGACACGAAACTGTAAGCCGACACTGTACGACACCAGTGGAATGGCGATCAGGAAACTAGTTCTGGCAGTTGTCCAGATTGCATCGATATTGCAAATATGTCAAGGGAAGGATATCATTCATCGTTCTTCGAGGCTGGAAATGAGTCGATTGAATTTGGGTAAGAGCAATACTGATGGAGACGTTCTCGGTGACGTTGGAGAACCTGAACGGTACAGTGGGTACTTTAAGCTGAAAAGGACATACGACGCTCATATGTTTTTCTTCTTGTTTGAAGCAAGGAAGGATGCAGAGAATGCGCCAGTGGTGTTGTGGATGACAGGAGGACCTGGGTGCTCGTCAGAACTTGCTGTTTTCTATGAGAATGGGCCATACACAATAAAGGAGGACCTGAGCCTGGAAGAGACCAAGTATGGTTGGGACAACTCTGCCACTATGATTTATGTGGATCAGCCTATCAATACAGGCTTTTCGTGGAGTGAAAGAGAGGAGGATCGGTGCTATGATGAGGAATGTGTTGCCTCTGACATGCTGGACTTTTTGCAAGCTCTGTTTGAAGAGAAGCCGGAATTCAAAACGAGGGATTTTTATGTGACTGGGGAGAGCTATGCTGGTCACTATGTGCCAGCAGTGTCTTCGAAAATATTCGAAGCGTCTCGATCTGGTGAAATATCTTTTCCAATTCGCTTCAAGGGAATGGCAATCGGAAATGGTCTTACAGATCCAGCAATCCAATATGGAGCCTATCCCGAGTTTGCCTACCAGCATGGCTTATTGGAAAAATCCTCTCGAGATCGAATGAATGCGTTTTTCCCAGCCTGCCAGTTTGCGTTGCAAGCATGTGATGGATTTTCAATAGCAACAGAGTGCTACATGGCTGTAATGTTCTGTCAGGCGGTTATGTTCACTCCAATTCTAGTTGAGAATCCTAATATTAATGTATACGATTACAGAAAGAGCTGTGAAGGGGATCTTTGCTACGATTTCTCTAGGATTGAAAAATATCTCAATCAACCTTCTGTGAGGAAAGAGCTTGGGGTGGGAGATCGACAATGGGAGGAATGCAACATGTCTGTTCATGAAGATATGATGAGTGACTGGGGGCATTCTTTTGATGGAGTTTTGCCAAAAATGCTCGAAGCTGGGGTTAAAGTGATGATTTATGCTGGTGACAAGGATATCATATGCAATGAACTGGGTAATAGGCAATGGGTGGATGCACTGGAGTGGAAAGAATCAGAGGAATGGAAGCAAGCTGATGAAGCCACTTGGTATGTTGATGATGAAGAGGCAGGCACAGTTACTGAATCAGGGCCTCTGTCTTTCGTTTCCGTCAAGGATGCCGGACACATGGTACCCATGGATCAGCCAAAGCATGCGCTCAATATGATTACCAAATTCATCCATGGAGAGAGTTTGGTACATCAATCATCTACCATTAGTCGATTCACTGAACAGTAGAGACATTTTGTTACAAAACATAATCACAAATTCGCATGATCCTGTTTTGTAGACTGTAATAAAACAAATGAAGTGCATGAGGTCTCGGCATGCCAGTAGCCCTCAAAAGACATATTTATATCGAATTGTCCCAAGAATCAATGATTTATACATTTAATGAAAACGTTTTCAATGTGTATCAATACCTGGAGATGCGCTAGCGTCCAAGGTAGCACTACCTTAGGATAAAAAAGTCGTAAATTAGGCCAGGCAGCAAACCACACAAGCCTGCAACAAACGACTTGCCGGAGACTGAGCTCAGCAGCTTTGCTCCAGTTAAATAAATGAACGACTTATCAGTCATATTCAAACCAAACATTTTAAAAGCACTCAATGGAGGTATGTGCAGAAAGTATAGCAAAAAGCTAGCATACAAGACAGGGTACAGCCCTGTTGCACTCTCAAAGCCTCCAAACTCGTACAAACCAGCCTGCTGAAGATACCCAAGAATCGATACAAAAGCAACGAAAGATCCAAATCTACGACTCCCCATTTGCCTTTCTAAAACTCGAAAGTGGTACAGCAATATGGTTGCAAAGAAGAGTTCACCAGGAAATTTAAAGGCAATGCCATTCGTCAGAATGCGAACGGCCGCATAATCACGCTTTTTCGAAGCTTTCCAAGATATTTGCATCACAATACTCGTGGTACATATCAGTATGATGAGTGCTTTTGTGATTTGCGCACACCCTGCACGAAGCAAAAATCGCGACTGTTTCAGTGTTCCGAAACAATGATAAAGAAACACATGTGACTCCTTCTTCTCGGAAACCCTTAATCATGCGTAATATAACGTACTGAATCCATCCATATTACTCATATCTGCGGCCAGAGACAAACATAAAAACTAGAGTTCATTTGCAAACCAGATTACTGTACTAGTACTGTAGAGTATTGGAGATTGATGATGACATTTTTAGCATAAATACTGTAGATTAATATTCCTCAAAATTATCTTTGAATTACTCAAAGAAATAACTACAATAGTCTCTCTGATGAGTACTCATTCTTGGTCTGGCATGCCCTCTAGAGGGCCAAAGATCTTCAGTGGATGCCCCTCATGGCCTAGGCCTAGGGATCGATCGATCGATTGACTGATACGGCCCTTCAAAATGTTGGATGTCTGTGGGATGGATCTTCAAAATGTTCCAACAAAGTGACCATAGACTGTTGGTATTGCAAGGGGAATGCTTGATTAAGCCATGACTCCCAGTATTGTTGGGAAATGACTGCAAGACTGTCTGGCTGGTTGTGCTTCTGTTCTGTAATCAGTAGTGTTTTTAGATAGTCATGTATCGAACTGTCATTCAGAGTGATTGGCTGTATGCTGGAAGCTATGTTTTCTAATACTGATTTTTTTTCAGGGTCAGAATGCATGGCCATACAAAAGCAAGCCTCTTGAAGATTTTTCAGCATCCTGTTCATCTCTTTCTGTTTATGCCTAATGATCTGCAAAGAGAAAACATAAAGACGCTCTTTTGTTTGATGTTACGCACATAATTGATACTTATATATGCCTTTAACCGACCTTGCGAGTGTAGATGTCTTTCGAAGGTGAGGAATCGGGCGGAATGAAATCATCTTTGTCCAAGCGTCTGAGCTTCTGGGTCAACTGGGAATCCTTGCTCTGGACACTCTCCCTTAGATCCTCTAACTGCATTTTTTTCTCCCAGTATGCAGGAAATAGTTGGATATGTTTTGACTGAATAGTATCTCGGGATTTAGAAAGAGCTGCGGTGGTGTCATCTGCAGCAAGGCCACAAAGAGTGTGTCCAGGAATCAAAGCCCGTTGCCTGAAATGAGCAAAAAAACAAGAAACGAGGGCAAAAAGCAGATGCATGATAATCAAAGATTAAAATTGATTGCAATTATCATGACGGACCCATTGTCAATATCTCCTGGCGCATTTGGCTCGTCTTTTCCAGCGTGTGAAGCCTGCTTTGAAAATAGCTGTTGGTATGGGTCAGGAGTTCTTGCAATATAGACCCGTTTGTAGCCCATGTATCAAGTTGGAAATCTTCAACAGATTGAGACAAACTAAGAATATTTTTCTCAATCATTCTCTCTAGATTTTCAAAGGATCCCTCATTCTGCCTACTCGTCTCTAGGTACTCCTGAGTTGACTTGAGCAGGGCAATATTAATTTCAGATTGCTGATGTGCGAGATCCATGGCCAGTTGCTCGCCAAAGTCAGCAATCGCTCTATTGATGTTATCAATACACTTTGAAAGGTATTTCTTGAAATGATCTTTTAATGCATCCATGCGCCCGTCACTTTCGACTTTGTGTCCAACTGTTATTGCATGGACTCTTGCCTTTATCTCCTCCAGTAGGAGCCCGACACCTTTTCGAGGCGTCGAAACACTGGATATCGACGGACTATCCACTTTTGATCCCTCTATCTCAAATTTGTTCGAGTATTTTTCATGGTCAAGTAATCTAAGAGCGTAGTCACCAAGCTCCTCAACTTTGTACAGTTCCCTCATGTATCTCTGATGAGCATGGACTCCTGCTTCAATACTTGATTCCGGCGTACGCTCTTCGTCACGGTGATTGGATACAACATTTTCCTCAATGGTCTTTGTATCATCAGAAATATTTTTACAGCCAACAAGGTCAGACATCACCCCGGTATTCACCTGACTCTCAGGCTTCAGAGAGGCTTTTCGAACTTGATGCTACAGCCAGCAAAACACATCTACTACATATACGGAAGCTGTCTGCATACGCTCACACAACTTCACTTTCAATAGGTTAGGCATTTAAGTGACATATTATGTTTCTATAAGATCCGGAGGCTTCAGTTCGTCGACCTTTCAGCCCGGTCAATTTGGGTCAATCTACAGTTCTGACGGTCTGGTCTGACCCATGGGTAAAGTGCTCAATAATAAGCCACCACGCATTAGCCACTAACTTCTGTACGTTGTCTCCGAATTATTGATTCAATTATCAATCATATTATAACAATATTGATTGAGTCCAGATGATATCGTCGGAGGTGTCCAGCGATGAATACGAAAGAGGGCTTCAATTGCTCGAGTCCCTCATCACAGGGAAGAAAAGACAAGACGGCTCGAAATGGCAACATGCCTTTGAAATGATGAAATGTTATCTTGATGTAAGATAAATATTTGACATGGAGCATTTTGCATATTGTATGAGGAACAGACAATAAGGGAGCAGTTGCTTCTCCAATTCAGCTTTGCTGCTTGCAACTGCTGACTGTGAGGCTGATTGATTCCGGAAAGATACATGATGATACTTGGATTTCTTGATATGCAGAAATTAAGCCTGACAGATGACCTGTGCAAGCTTCAGGCGATACATGTTGCCGGAACCAAAGGCAAAGGGTCCACATGTGCTATGGTTGATAGCATCCTCAGGAAGTGTGGATATAGGACAGGACTGTTCACATCTCCACACTTGATTGATGTGAGAGAGAGAATTCGAATAAATGGGTGAGATTAGTTTCTTGCTGTCTGTTTTCTCCGCTTGTTTAGAGTGTCATCAATTTGTATTGTTGGAAATGCTTTGGGAACATGAACATGATGCAGGGACAAGGTGGACCCAAGAACATTCTTGAGGCATTTGCATGAAGCATACGAAATCTTAGATGGGAAAACTGAAGAAGACTCGGGCAAGCCAGCGTATTTTAGATTCTTGACTTTGCTATGCTTTCGTATATTCCTGGAAGCAGGGGTTGACGTAGCAATCCTAGAGGTGGGTCTAGGAGGAAGACTTGATGCAACAAACTGCATCACGCTGCCAGTAGTATGCGGTATCAGTGCACTGGGATTTGATCATATGAATGTCTTAGGGTATACTCTGCCAGAAATATCAAGAGAGAAGGCGGGAATTTTCAAGCAAGGTTGCCCTGCTTTCTCAGTTCCTCAAAAGCCAGATGCAATGCAGACACTGGAGGAGGTCGCTGAAAGCAAGCAGACCCCATTATCTGTAATTGAGCCCTTAAATGCATACAATTTTATATCTAATGAGTTACAAGAAACAGTCCCAGCTTCTTTGATAAAACTTGGTTTGCCTGGTGAACATCAGAGGGAGAATGCCGCACTTGCTATAAAACTTGCTGCTGTCTGGGAGTCCAGATGCGGTGTGTTGAGCAATGACAAGGCAAAAGAAAGATCTTCGATGATACTTGAAGAATATAAGCTTCCTAAAGAATATGTTTCAGGGCTTGAGGATGCCAAATGGCCTGGAAGAGCAGAAATATTTGATGATCTAGAATCTTGCAACATGACTTTCTTCATCGATGGGGCTCATACTCCTGAAAGCCTGAAAGCTTGTGCGGAATGGTTTTCATACGAGTCAAAAAGTAGCAGCTTGGGTCATGATGCCCCAAAAAGAATCTTGGTCTTCAATTGCATGGAGGAAAGGGAGCCTGAAAACCTGATGGTTCCTCTGCAGCAAACATTGATGGAGAGGGATTCCTGGCCTGAACAGGTAGTTTTTACACCGACATTATCCTCTTACACTAAACTTAAATCCTTAGATCCCCATGTGGATACGAGCTGGCAGCAAAAACTTAAGACTACCTGGGATCAGTTGCCATTCATCAGAGCCGAGAGGGTTTCTGCCTCCAATGGTATTGGTCAAGAATTCTCATTTAATCGATTACAATGCCCTACAAGCGTATCCAATTCACTCCCAGAAACACTTCAAAAGTTGAGACACACAGCTAAAGGCATTAAGAATAAAAGATTACATGTGTTAGTCACCGGAAGTTTGTACCTTGTTGGAGATATGCTCAAGCTGTTGGGAAAATCAGCATGACGGACCGAATGATTTTCATCGCAATAGATACACATTCTTTATTTATTCGTATGTTACAAGAGACAAAATAATGATGGGTTCTAATTGAATTGCAGTTTTGCTTTAACTGATGAGCCAAGGGCTTCCACAGGCTCCGATTTTTTCTCTGGGCTGGTCAATGGGGTGGCATTTCCACTCAAATAGTTATCCAGGTTTCCTGAAGAAGCCAAGATCAATCCCAGAAAGAGTGGAGATGGTTTGAAAGGTCTTGATTTAAATTCTGGATGAAATTGAGCTGCAACAAAATACTTGTGTCCCGTAAGCTCAACAATTTCCATTCTAGTTCCTGTCTCATCTTTCCCAACAAACCGGAGGCCAGATTCTTCCAACTTTGGAACCATTTCTGGGTTTACTTCGTATCTATGCCTATGTCGTTCATCGACATACTGCTCTGTCTGGTACAATTTGGCAGCGATGCATTCCACTGTCTCCAAAATAGTTCTCCTTGTCCCCAGTCTCATGGTACCTCCTTTGTGAGTCTTTGAGCCCTCCGGCATAAAGACGACCACAGGATGCGGAGTTGCTGGATCGATTTCAGTAGAATTTGCATTTTCCCATCCCAAAACATTCCGTGCGAATTCAATTACAGCAATCTGCATTCCAAGGCAGATTCCTAAGTACGGTTTGTTGTGTTCCCTGGCATATTGAGCAGCCAAAATTTTCCCTTCTACCCCTCTGCCACCAAATCCTCCGGGAACAAGAATACCATCAGCCTCCTTCAACCGTTTCCAGCTATCTTCATACTCCTCTGGGTGCTCCACCTTTGCATCTGCCTCGAGAAATCCAGCTTCAATCCATTCCACCTTGAGTTTCCTTGATGCTGCCAGACAAGCATGCTGCAGCGCTTTATTCACAGAGAGATACGCATCAGAAAGATCCGTATATTTTCCAACCATTGCAATATTAACTTGCTGCTCCAGTGAGTCCCATCGATCTGCCAAGGACAACTTCCACTTCACAAGGTCAATCTGAGCAGCCCCCTTCAGCCCCAATATGTCACACACAGTGGTATGTGCCCCTTGTTCCTCCAAAAGCAACGGAACCCTCCAAATATTTGACACATCATGCATGGTCAACACTTGATTCGCCGGAACATGACAAAACAAGGCCAGCTTCTCCTTTGTTGCCTCGCCCAATGGAGATGAGGAACGACATGCCAGCAAGTGAGGATTCAAACCCAGAGAACGCAGAGTCGCCACAGAATGCTGGGTAGGCTTTGTTTTCTCTTCCCCTACCACACCAATCACAGGCACTAGACTCACATGAATCACGCACATGTTGCCTGGGCCAACCCTAAACTGAAACTGCCTCAGCGCCTCAATAAACGGCATAGATTCAATGTCACCAACCGTCCCACCCAGCTCAATCACACAAACTTCAGGACAACCATCACGACCGTCCACAGGCACATGCGCCACTCGTTCAATCCAGTCCTGAATAGCGTCTGTAATGTGCGGCACCACCTGAACCGTTTTCCCGAGGTAATCGCCTCGACGCTCCCTTTCGATAACAGAGCTATACACTTTCCCCGTCGTCAAATTATTATCCTTAGACAACGATAAATCAAGAAATCGCTCATAATTCCCCAAATCCAGGTCCGCTTCCCCTCCATCGTCCAGCACAAACACCTCCCCGTGTTCAAACGGCGACATTGTCCCAGCATCCACATTAAGGTATGGATCTGCAATAACGTATCACATATCAACATAAATGAATATATCATTCGCTTTCCATCTCATTCCCCATCCGTACCGATTTTTATGGATGTCACTCGGTGTCCGCATGCTTTCAAAAGAACACCAATGCTGCTCGCAGTAACACCTTTCCCAAGCCCAGACACCACACCCCCTGTGACAAGCACGTATTTCATATTTTATCGGCACTAATTTACACCAGTCCTTTTGCTGTGATGCTCTTCCCCGTCCCTGCAATCGTAACAACGACTATCACCAAAAACTGTGAGTATGAAGAGGCTGGAAGCAACAACCAAAACAGTCACAGATTGGGCCTTCAATAGAGTGTACGAAATTATCACACTAGATTTAATGCAACTTTTACGCAGGTTTTTACAAAGATGAAAGGGCTGGCTTTTACTCTTTGTAGATGCCATCATCGGTATTTATTTCATTTTTGTTCAGTAGGCAGGGGATCTCCGCCACCCGCCCCTATAACTGCGACTAAATGTAATCCGATTTCAAAGTACAGCCACCCCGATGACATCTCCTTTTCAATATGTAATCTATGTGTAAATTACGATTATAAGAAGTCGATATTGGGTCCAAAACCTGCCAGAGAAGCAGGAAAGGCTCGATGTCAAAATCCAGCGACATCGAAGCTTCCCTTAATAGGTGCGTTTTGAGAGAGATGTTAGCCGTTTGCGAGGCACGAATCTAATTATTAGTGTATATTTTGTAATATGGAAGTCAGTATGATTATCGAAAGTATTGTTCGACGCGATTTCCGCGTGACCCGTTTGAACCTCATTCCGTTGACGAGGCTGCGCTGCAGGGAAGCCCTGCACTTCGACGTCCACATGCTCTCGATATGCAATCACATTCAAGATTTAGTGAGGAATTATGGTGCAAACTATGCGTTGGTGTACTGGCTGAGTGATAATGATCAATTGAAAAAATGCACCACTGTGAACCTGGGCTGGAGGGATGCCATTTCTGATGAAATCTTTTCCGCTTTCAAGAAAAAGTCGACACTGGTGCTGCAAAAAAATACTTTGACATTATTTCCTAAATGTGCCAAGGTGATATGGGGCAGCGGGACAAGTTCGCCAAAGGAAAATGCCCAGGGGTGGTGGAACAAGAAAAGGTCCATCAATAGGAAAATCCTGAACTTTGAAAGGCTGGGATACCGCTTACCTGCAATAATAGTAGTTAGAGGAGGTGAGAGGTCTCTGAGTTTCTGCTTTCCTCCGAGAGACCAGGAATTAATGCGATTGGCAAAACGTATTGATGACCACTATGGGGTATCTTTGGAGTTGCAAGGAAAAGGGTTACCTCCCAACCCCCCCAGGCTGCCCTCTGCACCCAAAAAGCGTAGTATCTTCCCAAAATGGAACTGGAAAAATTCAGATAAGAAGAGGTGGAGGCCGTCGTCCACTAGGCAAGAGATAGAGGAGTTTCTTGGCATGGAGCACATCCATGACCCTGGCTCCCTTGCATGGTACAGTAACCAGCTCAAAAGCTCGGACAGCGTGCCAGTGCATCCATTGTATGAAACAGAAAACTTATATCAGTGGGCATGCTTGGATGCGAGGGTGTACGGGGACAATTTGGCCACACATCACAACATGTTTGTCCAGGTGGATCTTAGCAAGGACGCTAATGCCACTATATCTTGCTCTTGCGACGTGTATCGCCACTGCATAGTCAATCCTTGTTGTGTTCATACTGAATATATACGTATAAATGCAGGCAAATTGAGACAACTGGAATTTGGTGAGCCAGGTGAGGTGCTTCAGTTGTGCAAGAACAATGGGGACATCGTTGGATACTATGTGAATGGATGCTTCGTGCGACGCCAAGGCAACAAAGGCTATAGATGTGATACAGACAAAATGTACAGTTGTCAGCACGTGAATACAGTATGCGGGGAGTTGGGACTAGATGAGGGCCCTGAGGCATTAAAAGAGAGAGCTGTGGCAGAGAGCAGCGAGGATAGTGAGGATGAAGTAGAGGCAGAGCACCTTCCCACGAATGCCTGGATCACGCAACATCTCAAACATGACAAAATAATATATCCCTATACTCAGGAGATGGCGAACGTCGTGACCAAGAACGCATTTCATGGATATGGGATGGACAAGGAGCACCCATGCATGTGGTTCGGTGGGGTTCTGAAGCCAGACGTTCCGGGTACCAAGTGCCTTTGTATGCTTGACTATAGGGACGAGGACATGAAATTAGAGGATTATCTCTGCACAGTGTACATGAAAGAGCCTCACTGTGCGAGGCAAATGCCCTGCATGAGGCTAGAATGCCCAAATGGCAGGAAGGCATGCACAAGGCACTATGCAGGTTTGCAACACGGTCTCTGGCGAATTGGTCAGGCAAGAGTCGTAGAACTGGATCTATTGGTGAAATGTGCCTTAAATATCATACATTTTCCAGGGGCTTCTTTTGCAGCACAGTGTGATCAACTCTCTGAAAGCTATGACTTCTACAAACTGCATGGGGGGAATACTGAGGGATTCCTGGACGTCAACTCTTTCCGTGCAGCTGTGTACGACGTGGCTAAACGTCTTGATATAGACTTTAGTGAGCTTCAACAGGAGTGCCAGAGCCTGTCTGGGAGTGAGATGACCCACATGAACATGATGCTTTGTCCAATCTGCAAGGACAGGCCTGATGTCATCATCATGGACGGAACTTCCATGACTATCAACGCCAGGTCATGCAGTGCACCATCTATAACATCCCCATGGGGAGATGAGACCAAAATAAGGCCGCATGCTATGTTGGACCGCTGCTTTTTTAATGTAGTGAAGGACCGAAGCGTAGGACGGTCAAGGTGCAAACGCAAAAGGGTGATCAACCTGCTCCAAGGCTTCGAGGCATGGTTTGCTCCTTGCAAAATATCTAGACGAGATTATAAGGATATAAATGAGCTCCTGGAGCTGTCTAAAGCTTGGAGACTCGACGGTTTTATCAAGTGGGCCTACCAGGCATGCAGGGAGGCTACAGTCAGCAACCAAAAACGAAAGGCAGTGCAGAGGGTGCTGCGTGAGCTTGCTTCTTCCAGTCCTGCTGCATCATATCTCCCTTACGCTTCTGCAAAGGTTCTCAAGGAGCATTTGGATGTGCAGGAGGTACCTCCCAATGCGATGCAGCGGTTAGGACCCTGTCTGAAGGGGTTGTTGCAGGCAGGTTGCAAGCAAAATGAAAATGGTGCGATATTTCCTTCGTCTTGGACTCCATTCCTGGCAGAATTAGCCCAAAGAAGCATGGATACATACGAATCGCCCTATTGCCAGCAAGAATACGGGCTTGGCGGGGAAATTTCGCATCATGGGGACCCCTCTATTCTTCACGATGGGTACCTTGAATCAGGGATCTGTTGCGGGCTCCCTAGACTGCGCCACCGACCTAGGTACGCGTGTGATAACATACAAGATGATACAGAGTACATGGGAAGGGATAAGCCTCCATGCAAGCATGCTTTTGGCAAGGCTGGGACGAGAACCGGAGGTGTCTTCACCTGCATGTGCAAACACGGCATTACATATGGTTGCTTCATCATCAAGGAGGCGGAGGGCCGTAACGAACCTTTTACTTTCCTGACTTGTTTCTTGAAAGAAGCCCCCAAGATAGTGATATACGATTTTGCGTGCTCGTTGATGGACTATTGCCTAAACCGTGCTCCAGGTTATTTCAAACACACCCTCTTCTTTGTGGACAAATTTCATTGGGTGAACCATGTCAGCTGTGCGAGGACCTTCAATATAAGGGAGCATAGTGAGGATAAATTTGTGGTAAGCAGCACCGGAAACTCTGAAGCGTGCGAGCAACTCAATGCTGCAATGAAGAGGTTGAGATTTGTGCTGTCCCGCATGGCACAAAGGCCTTTCATGATATTCCTGCGCCTGTTCGTCGCAGTGTGGAACAAGAAGAAGCTAGAAAAGGTTAAAGGGCTACATGACAGGGGGCAGGCTGCAAGAGTGTGCACAGAAGCTGGTCCTGCTGCTGCCCCGACGTAACTGCCACCAACCGCTTCTGAGAGCACCCAGATTTGAATAGATTGAAGTTCCCACGCAAGTCCCTTCCAGATGTGTTCACGAGGAATCGATTTGAATATATAACATGGTATATTAATCAGCTCGTGTCATTCGATTCAAAGAAAAACGCAGGATACCAAGCTTGTCCAGCCACTCAACCTTTTTGGACTCCCTTCGCTTTTGCAGTTGGGCTTCCAACTTGTCACAGATCTCTTGGACATGGGAGGAATGACAGAATGACACGCCCTTTGGAGCATACTTAGTGGAAAAAGCAAGGAAATCTTCCAGCCAGCCTTCGTCATCGGTGTCATTGCAGAACCAATGGTAGTTGAGCAGCATGGTCTTGCCAATGTTGAATTTCCTGATGCGTCTGTTGTTTTTCTTGTCCACGGTAATGAGATCTGACAGGTCATTCTTCTTCATACTCTCGGGAACACAAGTATTGATAGCCCGTACCAAGTCCTTTTGCAAGAAGTAAGTCCCCTCTTCGATAGGGTTGCCCTCCCTGTCTGTTGCGTGCTCCTCCATTGGCCGCACATGGATTGGATGCACCCCTTCGTGCTCCTCATCGCACCATTTGACTCTCTCAACCTGAAAAACAAGTGATTCATCTTGTTCACCTATGTCATCCTCTACGATGGCAGCGCGCCTCTCATCACCCTCATCATACGGTGTGATTGGTATTTGAGGCATGGTTGGTCCATTGTCTTCTCTGCTGTCATGCTCATCCAGCACCCTATCGCCTACTAAACACCGCAAATCTTCCATGGAATTTTTCTGCGCTCTATGAAACGAGCTAAATATGTCACATACGCTCTCAAAATGCTCAAGACCATAACTTGTGGTCTCAATCTGTGTTCTGATATGGTGTTTCAACTCGTTGCACTCTTGCTGTACCAATAAGAGTTGCTCAACTTCCGTCTGAAGCTGTCCGCACTTGGCTTTCCACTCTTCTACACACTCTAAAGCATCTCCATAGTCCTTCAGAAGACTTTGCAGCAGTCGGTTACACAGATCGTGGTCCAAATTGCCGGAATCCACCTCACCACCAGCAAGCAACTGATACCTAGCCTGAGGACAGCTCTCCTGCGATCTGAATAGCTTGGTCCACATGAAATCGGCCCATTTTTTGCGCTGAGACTCCTTACCCCTAAATATGAAATCTCCAGCTGTCACAGAGTTTGAGACCGTATTAAATTGCTCTAATAGAGCGTGAGCACAAGAGTCACCCTCAACACCAAAGGTCTGACGGTATCGTTTCCGCGATTCGGGGCCCGACATAACATATGTGAGCTCTATTTTAGCTCCAAATATGTCTAGAATATAATATATTTCTCCCTTTTGTCGCCAAAAATCCTCAGTAAAGTTGTGCGAGCAGCAGAGATGTCTTCGTCAGATGGCGTGCGCACGCATACCTTTTGTTCAAATTTTATCTGCACAATAGACCAATCGGATTGGGCAAATGCAATAAAATACTATTTAAATGAACGCATTAAAATATGAAGATAAATTATACAGTATTCAACTCAATCCTATAACAGGATAATACATATAGTATTGAGATATAGGGGCATCTCCTATATAGAGCAGCACGTACGCGTGCTACCGGTAGTACGCCTACCTGTACACACAGGCAGCCTGCCTGGAGTCTGCAGACTACATAAAGCAAGGCTCTTAGCCCTGCCGCATAATTTTCGATTCGATTTGTGTCAAGAGTAAAGGAAACCTTCCTTGCGATATTTTTTCATTCTTCTTATCGTTATTTCGTGATAATATCCAACGCAACAGCCAATAGCAGGGCATGCGGAGTGTTGCCCATTCGGTTTGTTTTTCTAGATGCTCTGCGTTTCATGTCTGTGCGCCACAAAAAACATTTTGTTATAAATTAGCAAATAATAATAAGGCTACAGTGCTCGCTCGAGAGCGTGGATCGGCCTTCCATTGGAGCTCGATTCGAGGAGCTGGCTCCAGTCAGGCAAGTCAGGGAAATTCAAACGCTCGTAAAAGAAGACGCTTAGAAAGTATTCTAGTTGTGGTGGAGGGTATCAACGATATGAGGGCAGTGAAAAGGGCCATAGATGTGGATGTACGCTTTGGCTGTCAACTCGAACCTTGATGCTGTGCTACGTCCTGGTGACTATGCTCGAGTTGTTTTGGTGTGTGTAGGTTTTTGTGCTGGGGAGTGCCACCAAGGCAGCTGATAGTGAAGCACTGGACACATTGAGAGCTATGAAAAAGAAATATCTTAGGATTGTTCTTCTATTGGATCCTGATGTGGCAGGTAGGCAAGCAAGGAATGAGATTGAGAGCAAAATTTCAGGGTGTTGGCATGCATTCGTGCCAACAATGAATGCTACAGCAAAGGAGGACAAGAAATATAAAGAGGAAGGAGATGTTGGAGTCGAGCATGCAAAAGCAGAGAGTATCGTTCGAGCAATATTTCGAAGCCGGCAACTGGCCAATTCGAATCTGTATTCAAGGGATGGCCTGATATCTGTTGGACTGATTGCACCAATGCATAGCCGAGTGAGTTGCTCCTTTCGAATGCAAAGCGTTAGTCTTCGGACTACTATTGATTTTTATTTTACTCTAACATGTTTGCCAAAAGGCACTTAACTTCTTATCGAATGTTTTTGCAGCCAGGCGATGTCACAATAAGACGACAGTTATTCTGCAGTTATCTAGGTTTAGGCATGTGCGATGGGAAACAGTTGCTTAAGCAATTAAACAGCTATGGCTTTTCACAAAAGGAATGCAATGAAGCTTTAGAGTATGCAAATTTTGTATTACAAAATAAATCGAATAATTTACATAAATAAATTGGTTGAATAGAAAGAAAAATGTGGCATGCTTTCATAAAAATGCTGGCTATCCATAGTAATTATTTGGAAGCCCTAACCAGAACTTGAACCTTTCCAAATACATGTTAGATTCTTTACCAGAAGGCTTTTTCCTATCAGATGAAGCGGATATGGAATTTGGCAACTCCTGCTGTATCAATGCTTTGTACTTTGTCTTGTCAACTTCAATACCAACTAACTCCATGGCCCTGACCGCTTGCATTGCAACCTTATAGTCGCCAGTTCGTATGCAAAGATCAATCAATTGATCTAGCATTTGCATATCAGGAGTTCCACCCAAGCCATGAAACTTTCGCACGGTTTCTACAGCAGGCCTGACAAGCTTTAGCCTGACATATCCTGAAACCACGGCACCAAAGGCTTCCACCGGAGGACCAATGTTTGCCTTTGAAGCGAAGTTGCATGCTCTTTCAAGCATTTTTTCGGCTGCTGCCATCTCTCCAGAGCATGCTAAAGCATCTACTAATGCATTATATGCCGCAATGTCGAGGTGAGCATTGGGATCTCTGGAAAATTGTTCAAAGGTATCTACAGCTTCTGACAGCCTGCCTTTGCGAGCATACGCTTGCATCAGGATGGTATAAGTTAGGCCATCTGGAAACTGGCCAATTGATAGCATTTTGTCGTATAATTTTAAGGCTAAATCTACTTCATCTGCAGAAATAGCTGTTGCCATCAGTGTATTGAATGTGTCAGTGACAGGAGGAACTCCATTTCTCTGCATCTCATCTAAGATGGCAAGGGCATCTTTCAAAGCCGTTGGCTCACTGCTCTCAGCGTATCCTTTCAGTAGAGAATTGAAAGTAATAGCTGAAGGAGCTTGGCCCCTGATTAGCATCATGTCGAATACTTCTCTGGCTTTCTGCAAATTGCCATTATTGATATGGCCATCAATCATTACAGAATAGGATATCACTGTCGGCCTAATTCCCGCTCCCTCCATCGCCTCCCAGATTCGAGTTGCAGTATCATACTGCTTTTTATCAATATAGCCTTTAATAAGGGTCGTGTACGTCCAAGCATCTGGCAGGATTCCATCCCCATGAGCCAACTCCAAGTACTTTTCGGCCCCATCCATTTCCCCCTTCCTCACATTGGAGGCTATCATAGTATTATAAGTCGAAACGGATGGCTTTAAACCAGATTTCTTAACATGATTGAATACTTTCTCTAGCTTTGCAGTCTCGCCTCTTTTGGCGTACCCGTTGATAAGGATGTTGAAAGTTCGAATGTCTGGCTTCCCTTGAAGTATCTCTATCCTTGAGACTAAACGCTCAGCTTCTTTGACTCGCCCAACATTAATGCACGCTTGCATACCGGTCCTCAAGCCGGCAACGTCCAGATTTCGGTGTGCTTTTTCCAGTTCTTGCCAGTAATTGTATGCAAGCTCTCGAAATCTTAAACCTTTTCTGCCATTCTTGCTCAGTGCACTAATGAGCATGGAATAGGTAACCTTATTCGGAATAAACCCAACTTCTTTCATATCCTCAAAGATAGTTATGGCTGCTGTCAAGTTTCCATTGTTCATACACTGCGATAACAGGCTTTGAAATGTATTATACCTCAAGAATGTGACGAGAGCTCCTCTCTCCCTGTACAAATTCCAAGCTTCCAAATGGTTCCCATTTTCACAAAGCACTGCAAATAAAATCATCTATTTGTTAATGTGTTACAAATGCATAAACAATACTGCTCACAGTCGACAAAATACAATTTTGCTGCTACCTACCGTTAATCGCTAACTCGAACTTGCCGTCGTCCTCATATTTCTCGCCATGTCGAACAGACACATTTTGATTTTCTGTACAGTATGTTTTGAATGATTTTTTAAAATCATTTTGCAACAAAGATCGAGGAATGGCTGGCGACGAGCAAAAGCAATGTGAGTTTGTGGTCAGGCACCACAGACGCTCTCTGGCTCTTGTCCTGGGAGCAAAACGGGCAATGTCTGTCCTCTTTGCCTCACAGTATCTTCCAGCATCTCTAATTGATACTCGATTCTCCATATTTGGCCGCAAATGTGTGTCACAGATTGCGTCAAGTGTTCTGTCGTTTTACTGAATTCGCCATGGCAGGCCTTCTCTTTCGCTAATTCTATAGATACATGTAATTAAATACAAAACACTGAACAAAATTATCGAAAATTAACGCATCAAAATTTTTAAAATTATCAATCCAACTCTACGGTCAGTCTATCGTTTTGTAGACCAATGCACCTGAGGATGAAAGCTCTGGAGATATGAGGCCACTATTTTCCACAATGCCTGATCTTGCCTCATCCGTATCATCTGTTACGGCAAACATTGTGAATCTCTCTGCTTCTGGTAGGATTGAGTTGATATTCATGATGTCGATATTCAAATCATTTGCTGCCCTAGATAAATGGCGGCCTGCATGCCTCCCACTATACCTGCAAGATATTCTTCTAAACTCAGTAATGGCTGAAGACACGATTCTTCGCATATCATTTCTATCTATTAATCCCATATCAAGTGCATTTTTGGCCATTCCAAGGTGCGTCCGATCAAGGGATATGCCTTTTTCCTCCCACTCCTTCTTCAAATCTTCTTCTGAACTATCTTCCTTTCTGTACATAGAGAGAGTCGACATGGTCGGAGCGACTTTATGGATGAAGCAGGCTACAATATTTCTATTCTCTTTAGTATCTGTGCTGTCCAGGGAAGACGTTAGTATTTCAGCACAAAGTACATCACCCTGGCCATTATCACCCACATACACAAATCCTGCTTCCGGATAAAGGGCTGCATATTCCTTGAATCTACTCAACTTTTTAGCTGCGAGTGTTTGATATAATGCTGCAGTCGCTGTCTTAGATTTTGGATGATCCGTGACATTTGAACCGCCAAAAAATAATTTGATAAGGGCCTTGGGTCCTGAGTCCAGTGATCCTAGGAGCATTGTCGGTGATGTACTCAGATCCCCACGCATAACTAGCGGTTGAAAATATTTTCGATAGCTTTCACTTTCAGTCAGTCCTTTGTAGCTTTCCGGTCGAGCTGACAATAACACGAGATTCGAACCTTCCTGATGTGCTCGACTGGCACATGATCCAACTGTAGATGATGTTCCATTGGCAAAGTTAAAAGTATCCCTCGGAGTCATCAAATCTCCAAGCATGGAAAAGTCTGGTGATTGTCCACCAAAAGGACTTTGAGCTCCATAGTTGATAAATTTTTCGGGCCTGGATCTAGGTGTGGCGATACTGAGTTTGGGTATATTCATGGGCTTTGCCCTGTTTCGCAGGGTATTTGACATCGCGTGGGGCTCCCCATCTCCATTATTCTTCACTTTTTCCGATAATGGACTGTTTTGATTGCTGATAGACCGTAGTTGTTCCAAATATGAAGCGTATTTCCAGGCAAAATGCCTGTCGATAGCAGCATATAAGGCCAAAGCTCCTGGATAGTAACATTTCCTGCAAACATCTCAAGCAAGGATATAAAACTCTAATGAATACATATGTTTCGTAAAATATATTACGCACCTGGGATATCTAGAGTCTACACCAGCAGGGAATGATGACCCTGAAGAAAAGACAGTGTCATCAACATCACTAAGTATTTTCAAAGCCACGGTAGGTGGCTTGTCCCCTTCCAGAGAATCCAAGGCTGAAATCACTGCGTAACCCTGAGAACGAATATGCTCAAAGACATCATTCCGGATATCACTTTGTAGATCATGGTAAATGAGCTTGTACATGGAATGATAATCGCCTCCATCATCAATATATGCCTTGAAATGAGTTAGATTCATGCCGTACGTTTGCAGTATTACATCTCGTACCCATTCTTGTCGCTGACGTCTATGGCGAAGCCCTAATTTTTGTAATCCATCAACAAGGGCAGCCCTAGACACTGTTTCAAGAATGGGCAATTTTGTATCCACCAGAAGCTTTGTAGTCTTGTCACTGGCAACCTCCACCACTGCTGCAACATTCACTGCACACATGATGTAATTCAGCTCCTCGGGATCCGCATTATTGATAATCTTATGGAGCCCTCTCTGTAATCTTTTAGTTGCACCGGAAACCCGAGACACCAATTGCTTTGTGCCAGCGGTATAGCCCTTCCCCTGCAAGTATTGCACTTTTCCTTCTCAGTTGCACCTGCCTTCTAAAGCCAGATAGTAAAGATTGAGATTGAGACACTGTTTAGTTGAGATCAAGCATAAATTACCCGTGTTATAGAGTTTACTATGTCCATTATACGCTCTGCATGTCCTTGAGCTTCAGGAGTTCGATAACGCAGTCTCACTTTCTGGGTAGCTTCAATATCCATTGGTGTTAGTCCAGTTTTCTTCAAGTATTCATCCTCCACAACTGACGCAGCCAGCACCTATTTCAAGTATGAATAACATAAACATTAGATTGAAGTGTTGCTATTTGATTAGGAGAAACATATACAAATACTCTGCCGCAGAGAAAGCACAGACACTTTCAGAGAAGTGCTCACGACATACCGCGGTGATGAATATCCACATCATCCCTATTCCCTCTATTTCTTGTAACCATTTTACTATCCATAGTACTATAGCGCAGCTTATTACATACCAAAATGCTCTCCTGGCTGTCCTCCTGCAAAGTTCACAGTGTATCGTAACAAGAAATTCTGTCCAAATTTAAAGGTGACTTGCCGATTTAAGCTCGCTGAAACAATGTACTTGAACTTGAATGATATAGAAAATAATGTTCAACTTACGAGAAGTGAATAAAAGTTTTCTCCGATACGACGAACAGAAGGAGACTTCCAAAGACAATTAAGCTGTACATTGCTGCTAGTCGTCTGAAATCATCGAATAACGCTAGAGCAACGCAAGCCCTAAACACGAACTTTCCGTGTCATTTTTTATAATGGCCCCAGTTTTGCTCTTTGGTAGAAGAACACCAGCACTGCTGATCAAATTGACTTTGTTCAGAAGCATTAGCTACAGGATGGAGCACGTCTGGATTTGCCATCAGCGAGAAATGTGCGGGACGACTTCAGATGCCATAGTAAAGAAAGCGATCTTATTGTTTGTCTAGACTAGTCTGTCAATCTGGACGATGGAACCAGGTGGGGGGCCTTCGTGTTTCTCTGGGCAGGACCTTGAGAGTGAGGATTATTTGGCACTGGAAGGGGACGAACTTGCAGGGGGGACGGTATTGGCAGACTTGGAAGGAGAGAAAGGTATCTGAATTTTAGTATTAATTGTGGCTGAGTTTCTTTCATTCGTTGATTGTATCCATTGATATCGAGTGAGTTGCTAAGTTATTTCAGCATGCCATAACGAATGCAGAACTCAGCGAGGAAGAGGATGATGCTGGATCTGAGCATGGTTCCCATAGACATGTTGATGATGAAATGCATGATGATTACGTAGATGACTCCATTCATGCTTTTGAAGGTCACACCTCAGGGGTTTATGCCGTGGCTTGGAGCCCCACGTCAGCTGATACTGTAGCCACTGGAGGGAGTGACGACTTGGCATTTATTTGGCGAGTGGGAGAAAATGCATTTTTAGAGAATCAGGGGGACGTCTATGAGCTACAAGGACATCAGGATACAATCTCAAGTCTTGAATTTAACCGTGATGGCTCTCTATTGGCCTCTGGAGGCATGGATGGATGTGTTAAGATTTGGGAAGTTTCGAGTGGAACATGCAAGTGCACATTAGACGGACCCTCTGAATCTATAGACTGGATTCAATGGCATTCTAAAGGGGATATAATTTTAGCTGGGTCATCTGATTTTAGCTCATGGATGTGGTCTGCACAAAGTGGTGATTTCATGATGACATTTAGTGGGCATGCTGGTCCTGTCACGTGTGGTTCTTTCACCCCTGATGGCAAACTCGTCGTCACCGGTGGTGGGGAAGGGGATGCTACCTTGCGCGTATGGGACCCCAAAACTGGCCAGGCCCTCTGTTGTACTGAAGGTCCTCACTTTCATCAAACTGGTATTACAAGTTTGGCTGTACATCCCAACAGCCATGTTGCCCTCTCTGGATCAGAGTCTGGATCAGTGAAAATGACGTCTATAGAAAGCGGTAAGATGTTGGGCTCCCTTGACAAGCATACGGATGGATCAAGTATCGAAGGAATTTTGTTCTTGCCCTCCATGAACGCTGCAGCGACCGGAGGCATGGATGGATCTTTGGTTGTTTGGGATCTCTCATCCTTTTCCCCTAGACTAGAATGTCCACACCCCGGGGGCATTACCAAAGTCATTGCTCACCCTACAGGTACCCAGATCATTACTGGTTGTACCGATGGTGTTGTACGATGCTGGGATGCCAGAACAGGATCATGTTCTCGCGAGTTTCAGGGCCATCAGGATGTCATTCAGGACATTGCCGTTTCACCAGATGGCTATCAAATTTTAACCGGTGCCGAGGACCACGCAGCCAGGGTCTTTGACTTGAGAATAACGTAGCATGCATCTTATTTGTCAATTCAGTTTATTGTTAATCGCAGGCGGCACAAACCTTCCTTTACTTCCACGGCTTCCAAGGCAAAGTTTAACCTTGAACTCCAGAACGCTGCATTTGTTCTTTGTTCTTGAGTCCCAGGACACTTTCTCGTCCGCTTGCTTTTTCTCTCCTGACAAAGTTGAACATGCAATCTCGCAAAGAATAAAATAAGAGACAACCAGAGATCGTTGACAGCCTCAAACCCTTTCAACACCCGTGACGAACCACAACCCAGCCTCAAGGTGGGGGACGCTACGTGTGTGGTGCCGCCCCAGAGACAGCCACGCCCATCACTTCCACACGGTGTGTATGCGATACGACCCCCTCTTGATTTTCAGAACAATGGTCTTGCCCTGTGGACCCCGCTTTGATCAGCTTTATCATGTAGGACCCCGTTAAAGATATAAGATTCTAAGATTCATGGGCAACCTGCAACCTCCACGAACGTTGGCGCCCCCAATTCAAATCGTAACAACGGGATCGCATGCGCAAAACCCGACCACGGTGTCTCGTAGCGGGCGCAACAAATATTTCATTTGTTTACATTGATTTCAAAATTTTGTTCTCGTGCAAAGCGGTGCGTTGTGTCAGCCGATTGCCAAATTAATTGAATATTCGGAAACTCGTGCAAGCAACATCCCGACGTAAAGTTGACCCAAGACTTGAGCAAAGACAATCTCGAGGAAGTAAGCCTTCTTTCTGTGCAAACAACTTAAATTCTATATTTTTGGTTGTAAAATTAGTGCAGAGCACAGCAGCTCTGAGCCACATTTGCTTTGTTTTTTTTGCACGACCTGCGCAATCAAGTTGGCTGATAACCGACTTGGACTTCAAAGGAACGACTGCGGTGCTTACAATGGATAGCACAATATATCTAACAAATAATTTTTTGTTTCAATGTCGAGAAGGATCGCCAGAGAGGACAGGCGCAGGAAGATGAACGAGAGCAACCCAAGAACTACGAGTGATACATAGATGTGATGTGATTGTGACACTTGTCACGTGACACACTATAGTGTACACTAGTAGCTACTGTGATCACACTCATGACAAATCAATACAAGGATGTAAACACATCTTTAGACATCTTCAAACTTAGAGTATTCCCTCTGCATTCTCTGTGAAGCCTCTGACAATGCGTCATGATCATTACCAAGCAAAATATTTTGCATCAATGCAAGATCAAGTTGACTCCCTACAAAGGACACTCTGGCTACCGGAGGGTACTGGACAGGCTGATCTCAAGTCATCGCGACACTGCAGTGTACACCGCAGCTGCGGATTATGCGCTAGCGCTGACGCCATGGCGTGGCCACAGATGGCCTTCATCATCGGAACAGCCACGTAGAGCCTGAGAAAGCTCCTCACACCCCCAAAATTCAATCACATTTTGAAAGAGAAAAGTAACATATCACCGACGATACGGATATCTTGGAAGTTTATCTTGATTGGGGTTATACCGTCCCCTAGCAAGAGAGCTGACTGGCAAGAAGGTCGCCTTGATAAATTGTGCAAAGAGGGTATACATTATTACATCATAACATTATAAAAGTATATATTGAGTTATGAGATATGGAAAATTTGCATAAATCAGGTGGACGTGGCTGTCCTGTATCTCTAGGAGGAAGTCCCTCTGTACGTGGACATGCCGGTGACAAATCGCGTTTGTGTCCTGTGTTTCATGCAGAATGTTTTGATAGGGACTTTTGGATGATCTTTGTATCATTTTATGGCGATTGGTTTGATTGTTGTCTTTTCCGTGATGCAGGACATTTTGCGAGCCTCTGGTGGTGGTGGTGCCTGACTGGGGTAGACAAAATAGTAGAGAGAAGTAAAAGCATAGAGAATTAAGAAACATAGCAGAGGGAATCTAAACAATAACACAGAAGATCGTAACATCTTCTTGAGATACATAAGTAAAAAAATAACTTAGAGTCTGAATTCATCGTAGAAGAAAAAGTTAAAATGAGTTTATCAATCACTAGAACCCCAACTCTGTACTCTCTCAGTCAGATGGAAGACGAGAAGAAAAAGCCAGCGTGTCAAGCAGCAAAAGAAGAAAATTTGGAGCCTTCGGAACTATCATTGAGGAAAATTGTTGGTCGATTACTTCCACTTTATCGATTCTGTGAAAAAAAGAGGAATGTGAAGAAGATTCGATCATTTGGGAACTTTGGTGACTTGCTTGTGCCAGATATTGACAACTTGGAAAGTATTGTTCCTGTTTCAGGTGGGGAACTCTCTCAAGATAGCTCAGACTCGGGGCAAGTGGTTCCACAGCAGAGTCTTATGGATAGTCTGTTGCTTGCTGAATGGGATGTGAGAGCAGAGCAAGGCTTGTTTCGATATGATGTGACTGCTTGTCCAACCCATATCATTGAAGGATCACATGGTTTCATTGCTCAACTGAACGAAGGAAGAGCCTCCAAAAAGAGACCAACAGAGTTTCGTGTGGACAAAGTGGACCAGCGTTTCGACGAATCAAAATTCAATTTCTGCAAAGCATTCCAGAAGGAAGCTCTTTTCCAATTTGAACAAGGAGCAGCTGGTGAAGCATCGTTTGAGGAGGAGGCTGAAGTCAAGTCATCTCCCAATTTGGTTTTGATCAATGTTTCTCCAATCGAGTATGGGCATGTTTTACTCGTTCCCAGAGCTCTTGACAATATGCAACAGCTTGTCACGCCAGACACGTTCCTGCTAGCCCTTCGCTTTGCTCAAGAGGCCAACAACCCTTACTTCAGGATTGGCTTCAATTCGTTGGGTGCATATGCAACTGTGAACCATTTGCATTTCCAAGCCTACTATCTTGCCTCGCCAATGCCTCTTGAAAGAACAAAGACTTCGCTCATCACAAGAAGAAGTGGAAGAAAAGGAAGCAGAAATCCAATCAGTATCCATAAGTTGGAGAATTATCCAGTGAAAGGTCTTGTTTTTGAAGCCGGCGACTCACTGGAAGATATGGCAAACTTAATTGGTGGACTTTGTCAAAGGTTATCTGTTAAAAATATCCCTCACAACATTATGGTCGTGGATAGAGGAGCACGGGTATTTTTGATTCCAAATTCCTTTTCAGCAAGAAAAGCCAGGAATGAGCTTCCAGAGGATGTGATCGAATCTCAAGTGGATCCTGCTGTATTTGAAATTTCTGGTCATATCGTCTTGAAACGGAAAGAAGATTATGAGAAAGCTGATCAAGATTGGGTTTGGAAACTCTTGGAATGTGCTTCAGTCTCAGATGAGAGGTTTGATGAAGTTGTGGATCTGTGTTTGATCTGATTTTGAATAATTTGATATCTCGATGAAGATGGCGTGTTGTCGTATGGATTTTTGGTCTTTCATGCATTTAAATTTTTTTTTCCTGTAATTATTATCATTATGTTCCAAGTATTTGATGCGAGGTCATCTGGACAAACAGGGCTAAAATAGGATGGGTTACCGAAGAAGAGTGAACCAGTAAGCATGCTTCTGCTATCTTTGATTGCTACACATAATATCGTTGTAAAACATAATATGAATGTTGTTTCTGAGCAATGTTTTGGCATGCAGGGAGGAAGTACTGAAGAAAAAGGTCTACGCATGCAGAGTGAAAGTCAAAAGAGTACGTTGCATGGGCAAAATTCAATTAGCCTACGACTGTCGCGATTGCTTATTCAAAATCAGTATTAATCTTCACGTATAATTTATCATTTCTCAGGCGATCAAGAAATCTAAAGACTTCGAGACGCGGAAAATTGTCAGACGCTTGAAACGAGCGCAGGAGCGTTCAGAGGAAAATTTAGTTCAGCAACTAGAAAAAGAGCTTCAGGAAGCGAAAGAGATCAATATTGACTCAGTAATGAATACAGTGGATCATGTGTTTGATGATGGAAATCGCAGCCTGCTTGAGAATAGAATCGTCAAGTCCAAAGTTGTGCAGGAGCAGCTGTTGGACTTGAGCACTCTACAAGAGAAGCTTCAACGCGCAGTAGATACTCATCTTGAGGGTGATGATGTAGCGGGAAAAACACCAGATGTAAATTTGGCCATGGAGATGGACAGCATTGGATGCTCTACGAGGACAAATGCAGGTATGTAAATGTAATGTGACCAGAACCTGTTGCCATATATTGTGCCTACTTGGACTTTACAAACGCATCTTTCATTGATTCAGAGAAAGAACGAGAAACAGAGAAAGATCGTAATGCAGAAGGTCTCCATGTTGCGAAAGAAGCGGCAAAGAAGAAACAGAAATCAAAAAATCGCATGGGCCAGCGAGCAAGAAGAAAACTTGCTAGACAACAGGGGAAGCCTGATAATCGACCAGCAGGCAAGATGAAAACAACGGCTCCAAAAACTCAAAAGAATATCATTGTGAATAAAACGAGTGGAAGTATCGATGATAATGCAAATTTACACCCCTCATGGATTGCAAAGAAAGAGTTAGCTAATGCTGTTAGAGACAGTTTAAATAGCAAACCTGCTGGCCAGAAGATTGTATTCGCAGATATCTAAAAGAGCTAAATTCCATATGGTATTTATAGAAAGAATTGGTTATTAAATAGTAATAAGACGTTTGTACTATATATCTTATCCGAAGAAAGGAGCTCCACAGGTACACATTTTTCTGTGGCCCATGCAGACCCCCTCGTACGAAGGATATCGTCGAGAAAATGACAAGGTTGGAGGTGATTCCAAGAGCCTCCGACACATTTCTCCCCAGACATCGGGCTGCTGGTGGTACATTTGATGAAATTTGAATAGCCTGATAGACTTGATGGCATCCCTGCAAAAACAAAAAAACTCAATGGCGAAATTGCTCAAAATTCCAGTTTTTAGAAATCTCACATTATCATTATTAAACGAACCCCACCGCATCGTGTGCGCCTGAAATATCCCAGTCAAGCAAATATTTGGCAAGGTGGTCCTGTGAGAAGACAGAACTGGTATTGTACTTTGGATTGTGAACACGAAAAAGTCCCGTCAAGTCCCTAAGTTCCCTGAAATCTAATCCTTCTTTTAGACCAAGCCATTCCACATCTTTAGATATATTCTGTCCTACAAGTATTGCGTCCCTGGGAAGAGTGGACTTGAGAATACCAATAGCCTGCACCAGAGGGATGCCCCTACTCTCGAGAATCTCTTTCGTGACACTGCATTTTCAAAATCAAATTTCAGGTGTTTTTCTTTTACTCTCAAACATCCAAACTGCAATGACGTACCCTGTCAGAGGAGTGAGATAGGATGTTACTTCTTGGGTCTGTTGAACATACAAATTAAGCAATACTTGTTCAGCCTGGTCCTGCAGAAATCTTCGATGACCGTAATATGACCAAATTTATAGACATCAAGAAATACACAGACATAATAAAACAGAGTCAAACTTCGCACCACTAGCGATATCTGCGCTACGCTCCTGGCATTATGTTCAATGCCAGTCGCGACACATTCGACATCTATCGAATATATCATGATTTCATGGGACGAAAATAAAATAATATAAACTTTTACATACAGAAGCTCGTGGCAAGAACCATTACTCCGATGCCCCTGTGATCGGTTCAAAGATCGGAGAGAATCCGGACTGCGTTGCCAAAAGAACAGGGAAAAGCACCACGTATGCAATTGAAAGGAATGCCAGCGTGATCAAATCTAGAAAGTGAGCCAATGCTGGTCCATAGTCGGAATCTTCAGCTAAGATTGAAGTTATGGTTGGTTTGAAATGATCATATTCATGCAGTGTTCTATCTCTGCGCTTCTTGCCTTTTGTTTTCTTGGCCTGCAAGAGCAGATCAAGGTATTGTAATGCACAGATCAGATTTGAGAAATCAGCAGTATACATAGCAAAAATCTACCTTGGATCGAAAACCTGCAAAAACTCTAAGCTTTGTTGAACTTTCTTGCTCTGTAGGCTCCTCCATTATTCCTCCATTGATATCTTCTAAATTATCTTCTTCTTCAGCGTCAGGAAGTTGATCAAGCACACTGGGGTGTCCAGGTCTATAATTCCTCCATTCTTTCATTCGCTTTTTATACCTGTTAAAGGAATCTTTTCGTTTTTTATTTTCAAGTGTTATTCTCTTCCAGTGGAATAACCTGTATGCAAGAATGCTTTCCATTGCTGACAAGGTTAAGCATAAATATGTCACAAGAATTATTTGTTGCAGAGGTAGAACCTGAAGAAAAAACATAGATAGAGTGCGTTCATTAAAAAAAGAGCCAGCATCTCTATAATGATAGTATATCAATACTCGATAACTCACATAAGATGACCGAGGCATGCTCTCTGATAAAACAAACTGGACAGCAGTCAGGGCCAAGAACAAAGTAACAACAACAGACAATCTTGCGCCCAAATCAGAGGGGTCCTGGAAAAATACTAATAATCCAAGAACAGAACAAACAAGAATCGGCAATACACCACTGATAAGGTTCCACTGCCAGAATCGTGAGACTTTGATGACAATTGCAACCATTTGCATGGGTTCTGCGTTTACGAACCAGGAGGTCTGATTTTTATTTGGTGCCAAAGGAGATAGATCTCCCTCCGCAGATTTTTGAGACGAAAAGTACTGCACCATATAGAAAATTCAATCACGAAAAGTTTTTTAACTGTATTTTAAATGTGTAATACACATATTCCATGAATCAGAGTAATAGCGTACACTTATCCTGTCAAGCAAACTGGCTCCATTAGTCTTCACAAGCGATATGCTGTCGATATTCCAATCAGGACTGTCATCCCCATTACCTATCTTGTAAACCTTGGAGCTTGAAGCAGAAGGTATCACATTTACTCCTGGATGCCCTGGTACTAGGTAGCTAGTGTCTAAAAATTCAATCTGCACCATGACAACAGAAATAAACTGTCCGACATTCCTCTAGCCTTCAACAATCGAACAAGCGCAATCGTACCGCAATGATTAAATCCATACTTTCAAATGGAAAATTCTCAAAAGTCATGGGCTGATAGTACATACCCAGCACATCGACTACCCGAAGGACTTCTCCCCCTGGACCTAAATAAATCTCTGACACAACTTGCCTATCTTGGGTAAAACCATAATCATTTGTAAATTTAAACGATGGTACATAAATATCATCACAACATGCTGCTTGAGAGACCACATTATTCCAGCAAGGATTGTCACACGCATCCTTCGAACCTGCAAAACCCATTACTATTGAAAAATCCATCTCCAAGACTAACTGACGCTATCAATAAATTATGAAGCACGCTAGCACCATCTGACTCTGAACCCAATAAAATCCACTTGTACCAAAACTAACAACAAATACAAGCATCTCCCCAACGGTCTACAAATTTGTGGCTGGACCAATGCAAAATGACGCACAGTAGTTATAACCGAGTTGACCTACCATTCAAAATCGCCTCTGTGTTTTGCTGCACAGTCTCTGCCGCAGTAGGATCCTTCCACGACACAGATATAAGAAATTGTGACTCATGCATATATTTTGCTGCATCTACTTCTAACAGACGATCTAGAAATGCGCTCAAATATACTTCCGTTGTCTCCAAGCTTGGTACACCCTGTCCAGCCAGGGGACTGAGTTGCTGGCCCTGACATGCCAAAGCATGCCATCCAAGAATAACCAAAATACAGATATACGTTTTCATTCTCATCTCATCCTTTGACCGCTCTAATGCCGTCACAAAGATGGTCAAAACGCGTGGTGAATCTCAGTGAGCAGTGTTGTCTTCACTCGCCCGTGGAACAGCCATGAAACCAGCCATAACTGATGGGCATGATTCAATTCAAAGAATTGGAATGACAGAAAAATCAAATAATTTCGAAAGTACAGCTATAGCAGATATTTGGTGAACACATCTGGAGAATCAGTGCCTGGCACGAGACAAGCGCACTCTGATTCGCAACGCAACCTGATCTACGATTTACAAAATCTGCGGCACTTTTAGTTCGAGGAGCAGAAATATTGATAATTTGATCACTGTTGAAGGATCATGATTTCGCAAAGAGTGCAGCTGGCGAACCCTTCCCGACTGCTGGTGCCGGGTTGTAGACGACTGACCTCGTGGAAGCCTAGGCATCATGCTTCAGTCACTGTGAAAGCCAAAGAGGAGCTAGGTGAGTTTATTAAGAGAGTTCTGTTGTGTGGTAGCATGCTGTTCTGGGGTCTCTTTGACAGTCGCAAAGAGACGTGAATTCTCACAACTTTAGTCTTATCTGTTTCCATCGACCTGTTTGTCACTTTTTTTGCGCAGATTCTTGTGAATCAAATATAAATGAATACTGTAGCTTGGATGAGGAAGGAGGAAAGCCAATCAGTCAGATGACTTTGGGAGAGAAGGAGCAGGCTTTCTTGGAGGCTCTCTCGGTATGCTGTTCTTTGCTGTTTTTGTTTCTTGCCTTACTCTCTGAAGCCACGCTGACTGAAGTTACGATGGACTTGATACTGAAAACTGTGTCTTTGTAGTCTTTCTACTATGAAGGGAAGCCAAAAATAGCAGACGAGGAATTCGACCTTCTCAAGGATGAGTTGCTATGGAGCGGAAGCAAAGTGGCTATTCTCAGCTCCAATGAAAAGAAATTTTTGGAGGCCACGCTTGCCTACAACGCAGGAAACCCAATCATGTCAAATGAAGAATTCGACAATCTTAAAAACGTATTGCGCCAGGAGGGAAGCATTGTGACGGAACAAGGAGCTAGATGCAGCATTAGATCTCGCAAGATGTACTCTGATGCCAAGGTTGATTACCTCAGGATGGTCAGTCTGAATGCCCCAGCTGCGATTACCGTCCTTTTTGGTCTTTTCAGTATTGATGATCTCACTGGATTCGAGGTGACGCAATTGATGGAATTGCCGGAGCCTTTCGGAATCATTGTTGTCTGGGGTCTCATCCTTCCCATGGTTTATGTTCTTTCCAACGCAATCACCAACTTGGTGTTCAAGGATGCCCTAGTTCTCAAAGCTCCTTGCCCAAATTGTGGAACAGATAATATTGCTTATTTTGGCGATATATTTACCGTTTCAGGAAACAGAAAGATGAATACGGTGGAATGTAGCGACTGCAAGTCCAAGTTGAGTTTCAATGCAGAATCTCGGCAAGTTGTCGTGGCAGAGGAACAACAGAAGCCAAAGCAGCCCGCTGCCTCTTCCTCATAATTCGACAAGTCGTTTTCATGTTACAGAAACTGGTACAACGTGTCTGTGATGGTGTACGCAACACGAAATGTACAGAACATAAGAAATTCTCTACGTTGTTGTAAACTTTCTTTTCGTCGTTATTTGAATTTACATGTCAGACCGTTTGCCCGCAAGCACGTGGTAAATACCGGGTCAGCGTACGCTCAGCTCTCTATTGATCCATTTATATTGATTTGATTGTATGGTTAAACTTATCCATCCATAAGATTGTATACTGTCTTGCTGTTGCCGTTCGGATCTACTTTTCACGAACGCATGGGACGTAGCGAACTCAACTCTAAAAGCCCAAGTCAACAATCTGATTTTACAGATATGGCACTATGAGCACAAATAACTTTGGTACGATATTGATGAGATTAAAGATGCCCCAAATACATGGCGTTACCCGTGTGACTCACTTTTGGATGTCTTGCAGGTGGTACGTGCGACACTTGGAAAGTCGGGGAGGAAAGATTCTTCTACGAATTTCTGCGTATCGCTGGCTCTCGAACAGCTCAGGAATGCTTTGAGGAAATTTCTAGGATTCTGAGAACCAAGTCAGCAGCACAAGTGCACAACTTTTACTTTAATACCCTTCGGTTCCTTGAGGGGAAAAGGAAGAAAACGTGCTGCAATTTGCCTGTTCACAAGCAAAGATACCTTTTGGTTCAGTTTTATGAAAATTTTGTGGTATGTGGAAATAGATTTTGCTGTGGTTTTCTCTAAAATAACTTCGTGTAACGAATGTTGCGTTTCGTTGGTTGCAGAGTAAAAAGAGAACAGACTCTTTCCTGAAAAGAAATAAAGTGAGTTGCAGTAGTAGTTGAAGAGATATGGGTTGATGAATCGAAGTCTGTAAATTACTGTTTTTTCATTTTGCATTATTCTTACTTGCAGCAAGATATTTCTGCGACTGAAAGTGGGTCATTAGAAAGACAGGATGTAAAGGAGCCAAGAAAAAACGAGGAAACTCGTCTATCAAAAGAGAAGGTTGGTATCAAGCCACAAAGCGGGACTATCGAACCAAAAAAGAAGATATACGATATCCCTTCACAATTGTATGCTGCTCCGCAGCTCGATATTCTGTTTGTGCCTTTCGATGATAAGCTTGCCACGTGTATTTCATCTCTTGGGCTAGATCCCTGCCCAAGGATGGCTCTCAAACATTCCAAAAAAGTGACAGATATTGTACTTGAGCTGACTGAGCTATGGGCTACAGCAGTGCAGGAAATGGGTCCAGGCGAAATCCGTCTGAAGGCACCTGACAACAGCCCTGTTGCTTTCCAAGCATTCAGTTGGGGGGATCCTCACCGGGATGCTGAAATATCTGTACGTTTGAAATATAATGCTTGCGGCTCTGAGTCTTTTTACTAACATTCAATTATTTTACAATTACGCAGATAGTAGATTTATTGATTGCTGTGCAAGTTTGTACACCAGCGAGCCTTGGTTATACATGGGAAAGTTTGCCTGGTGAACTCCCACAGAATTACTTGGTAAAGCAATCAGAGGCCAAAAATGTGGACATATCTACTCCGTTTACCGTTGATAATCTTTCAAGCAAAGATGGACATGAAATAAAAAAGTCAACTTCAGGCAGGAAAAGGACATTGACAGAGATCATCAATGAGGATAGCCTCATACTACCAAAAATTCCTGAACTAGATGGCAAGACTGACATAGATACTAACAATAATAATACAGAACAAGATTCTCCCGCAAAACAAGCCGCAATCACCACGGCAGAAAAAGATAGGATCCCTATGGGTCTAGCCAACCTTGTTTACGAGCCCAAAGCAAAGAAGAGAAAGACTAAGAAGAAGCCAAAGCCTAGAAAAACTAAGAAGCAGAATAGTCCCAAGAAAGTTCCTGGAACTATGAAGCCAGAAGAAATACTGACCAATGCTGCCATGCACTATGCAGGATTAATTCGTGAAATTCAAAGTTATAATATGATGACCGGTAAACATGCTGGTTCTAACCTGACGAACGGCGCAATCAATGGGCATGCTGGTGCCCCAATAGCTTTGAATAGTGGAATACTACAGAACGGATTTGATACACATGCTGTAGACAAGGAAGAGGAAATAATAGTTAATCTTCTAACAAAAGAGGATTCTAAGCTTGGGATTTCTCTTGCAGAGGCTTTAGAGCTTTGCAATGATCCCAGTGACATGGTAGAAATGCAGACAAAGCCAGCGAGGAAGAACAGTGCTGCTACTCCTGCTAAAGAGAAGCAAGCAGATGCAAATTTGGAGCAGTGGGCATCTCCGCCCTCTTCTTTTCAACTTCCACAAGAAATCGCCTCCTTTATGGAGCACGGAAAAGATATTGGAAGTCCTAAATCACTCAGAGGCATTTTTGACTCCATTCAAGGAGTCTCACCAAAGGCTCCTGCTGAGGACCCAAGGAAAAGCACAGAATTTATCCTTGGTAATCCTATGACAGACATCCTGAACCCCTCGATTTCACTGCTCTCATTCTTAGATGGTATGAGCAATTCAAATTGGATTTCTAAGCTTGAAGGAGATGGAAAACATGAGGATTCTGTAGACAAGCCTAAGGCATTAGATTCCAGACCGTTTGGAAAGTTATTTGACAACTAGAGTGAATTCTTCGTATTTATTCAGTAAATGCTATATGATGTTCTATCAACACATGGTATTCAAAATGTTCTTGCTGTAAAGAGAACTCAATGGAGACTTGGAATATTTCTAAAGCTTCACTGCTTCCTCTGATGCAATCAATACATCATGATAGTCTACATTGATTAAGCTTCCCCAGAAAGGACCCATGGGAACTTTCAGTAGACTCATTCGATCTTTGAACTGGTTAATACCATGGAGTATATTTGCAATCTCATTTGGAGATAAAGGACACAAATGTGAGCAACTCTCTTTTGCCTTCCTCAAAACTGCCAAGGCAGCCTTCAAGGTACTTGTGTCGCCTTGAATCATGGGGGATTCCAAAGGCTCAATGCCTTCTTCTCTAAGGTATTCAGAGAATCTACTCTCTAATTCATTTTGAGATGTATCAAAGTAGTCCTGAATCATTTTACTTAGTGCAACTGGCTGATCTGCTTCGGAAAATTTCAATGCAGCCGAAAACACTCTATAGCAGTGGTCCAGTCTCAACACAGGCAACCGCCTGAGCTTTTCCATCCATAGATAAACCTTCTCTATACATCCTTCAGCTTGATCTTTGCAAAGGCGTTGTTCAATTTTCACGCAAAACTCCATTTCCTTCGATACTTGAAAGCCTATTATGCCTTCCTGTGAAAGTCTTGAAAGCTCATTATAGAATTCGAAAGGTGATTGGTTATAATCTTGCAGCAACTTAGAGGTAGTTATGGCATAAAGACCTCTTCTCGCTTTAGGACATGACTTCAAGATAGAGCTCACTATTGGATACTCACAGACAAGCTCCTCAGGTGCCTTTGCATAGAATGCAACTGATACCTTTGCAGGTACCTTTCCCACAAATGAGGCTAAAGGATTTTCAATGCTCTCGAGGTAACCTATCACAGCTTCTAACGTCTCTTCCCCAATTTCCATAAAAAGCTTGGATTCAAGAATTTTATACTTGCCATGACCAATGTCACAAAGGGCGATGATTATCTCCCGAATTGCACTTTTCTTCACGATCTTGCAAGATGATAAGGATCTCAACAGATAGAAATCCTGGCTAGAAATGAAGGCGTAACAGTCAGAGGGCTGATTTCCTCTACCTGATCTTCCAATTTGCTGAATATACTCCTCTAGACTTCTAGGCATATTAGCATGGACTACGGCATCAATATCTTTGATGTCAATCCCCATACCGAATGCCGAAGTCGCCACGACGACTCGAAACAATCCTTTCGAAAACCCAGAGATAATTGTCTTTTTTGAATCATTGGAGCATGAAGCATGAAAGGATTTGCAGCGGATACCGGCCCCTACTATAGCTGCAGAAAGGGAATCCGCGTCCCTTTTGAAAGAGCAATAAATAAGGATTTTTTTGCAGACAGAAAGCTTGCTGGCAAGCAACTTTATGATCTGGGACCACTTGTTCGTGCTGTATGTACTTGAATCAGCGTGAAGAACAAACATTCTGATATTTGAGCGTAGCAGCCCATTTCGAAAAGTATTTGACCGTGTAATGCGGAGAACCTTCTGAATGCATTTCTCTGTTTCAAGAGTTGCTGTTGCAGTAAGGGCCAGAACAGCTTTGCACTTTATGTCTGAAAACAGAGCTTTCCCCAACCTTAAGTACGATGGACGAAAAGACTGACCCCACTCAGAAATACAATGAGCCTCGTCGATAACTGCAAGATCCAGTGGCATCAAGGGCCTTATTGCTTCTAAAAAATAAGGATTGGAAATTCTCTCTGGACTGATAAACAGCAACCTAACATTCCCTGAAGCTAGATCCCGTAAAACTTTCTTGGCTTCTTGAGTGGACTGTCCAGACCAGAGCATCGCAGCATTTACTTCTTTAGGTGCAGATGCACATTGATCCTGCATTAGTGCAATCAGAGGGGAAATCACAAGGACCGGTGTTGACAAGAAGAATGCTGCAATCTGATAGCACAAGGATTTCCCCATTCCAGTTGGCATAATGTTCAAACAAGAATGTCCCTGAATAATATTATAGATGACTTGCTCCTGATTTGCACGGAAAGATTTGTGTCCAAATTTATCCTCCAGAATGCGTCCCAAATCTATTTCTGATTCCAAGGTGGCTAGAGGAGCAATGGATTTTGGCCTGCTCGCATCCACAGCTTCATTTTCGTCGCAAACTTTAGATATTTCTATCGTAAGGTTGGATTCTTCAGTATTATTGGATTCTATAGCTGTCATACACTGGGCTGCATAATGACCCATCTCTCCACATTTATAGCATCTAAATCCGCTCTTAGTATCCCAGCCAGCCATGAAATCAGCACCATCACCAACGTGTCGTGTCAGAAAAGGTGTTGATCGCCGTCGAAATTTTCTTGATGATTGTCTCTTAGTTTTCCCTATGCCTCGACGAGTTCCCTGTCGCAATTAATATACTGGTGAGGATCTATTAGAAACCAGAGAGAAACAACATGATTCATGTTTCCAGAGTTCAGAACTCACCCTGATATCCAATTTGACAAAATTTTTCCCCCATCCAGTACTTGATGCCTTTTTTCCAGGGAGATTGTTGTTTGTCGTTGGGTGACGATACGCAACCACGTTCAAACCATCTACCTTACCAATTCTTGCAAATTCCTCTTCCAAGTCTCTGCTTGGACATTTTTGAATTTCTAATGTGTTATGAACATCTGAATCAGTGGATAGATTCCTACTGATGTCTTGATCTCTTTTATTGCCATAGATTTTTCCAATAAAATTACCATATGTTCCAGTCAGGGCGAGAGATTCGGGATTCCCGTTTCTCTTCTCTGGCTGGTCACTTGATACCAGAACTTGGCAAGATTCTTCCCACCAGGTGTACTTGGTCGGCAATTGCTCGCAAGAAACATCGTCATTATTGCAACTCGTGGCATTTTCCTTTTGCAATTGCGATCCAATGAAGAGATTACGATGCCTACCCTGACAGGAATCGCGCTTAACTTTTGCCGCGACTCCAACCCGTCGGAATTTATTCACTGGACGAATGGGTACTTCTGAGCACTGTTTCTCACTAGAATCATTCAAGTTGAACCAATCCTCCGAATCACTGTAAACAACATCCTCCGAAGCGCCTTCGCGACCGCTAGAGCTTGCAACCTCCATCTTCTTCTTCACAGGACTCCTTTCACCCACCCTCATATCGACAATATGCTTCCCATGGAGAGCAAGTTTAGAATTGAATCAGATATACATAATATTTTATTGATTGATGTAAAGAGCGAGTATTGGCATTCTTTCAAATTTCAAATTTGCTGAAGGCGCGCCCATTCCATGCCTATCCTTGGACCCCCAAGAGGTTCCGACTCGACTAGAGCTCTTTAACTTTCATAGATAATTGTATGTTTGTATCAAAATTAGTGCAGGCATAACAAAACCCCATTTGATATTGTCGAAGCTTTGGTCGGAACGAGAGAAGACAAGAAAGTGATTTGAGAGGTAAGACAACCTTGCAAAATACGATCTCGATGTCCAGTCTAGGGATATGATTATATACTAGTAAAAGGTTTGAGTGGGATAGCAATCTAACCATTAATGGTCATAGGGGTAGGCTCGTTTCTCCCTTGTCCATTGTGGCTCTCGTCCACGGTGACCCCAACCTTGTGGAAATTCGTGATATTTGGTTGCGAAATCGTGGGTATAGTTTGTATAATCACTTGCAAGTGATATGAACTCTGAAGGATGAAAACGCTTTGAGAGTTAGTATTACATTATCTTGAATGGCTTGCAATAGGAAGAGAGGCTCAATTTTCCCATATCAGTGATAACCAAGAATTAGACATGATCCCCATTGCTTTGGTGTAAATTTGCGCTGTTATTCCCGGTTTAACTAAGTCATAGTGTTTCGACAAGCTTGTAGATATGTCCCAAGATTCTGAACTCATTCGAACGACCGTACTGGGAGGTGGTGCATGGGGAACTGCTTTGGCCCTTCATTGTGCTCGGAAAGGTCACGATGTCGTCCTTTGGGCGAGGGAACAAGATGTAGTCGATGGTATCAATCAGCATCACGAGAATTCGTTGTTTTTTAAGGTAATGACGTCTTGAATAGGGAATTTTTGGCTAGATTCGACGGATTGCGGTAGATGCAGTTCAAATATTACTTTTCAGTCTGCAACTTTCAGAGATTTTTCATGTATATTATATAATGGTATTGACAGTAGAGTAGTCTCCAGGGTATTTCAAATTATACTGTTTCTCTACAGGGATTCATCCTTCCGGAAAAGTTGCGAGCCACCACAGATATATTAGAGGCAACGAAACATGGAAAGCTGATCTTGATGGTTATACCAACTCCTTTTGTGGCTAGTGTAATGGCACAGATTTCTGGTGCAATATCTGAGGATCAGGTGAGGCTATCTTGTATACCTATACTTCAAACGAATATGAAATTAGATGATAACAATATAAATATTTATTTAAATATCGCATCTTGACGGGACTGGTCTAATTGAGTTTGATGTTGGGACTACAGATAATATGCAGTTGTACTAAAGGGATCTTGAATGAAGTACGTATCTGTCGCGTACTACAAATGGGAATTTTGGATGGAGAAGAGATAACTGTATAACGTTGCGTTTATTTATCCGAGTCTTATTGTTTTGTGCAGACCCTGGAAACACCAGATAAGATTCTCAAGAGGGTCCTTCCCAGCAATTTACACAGCAGGTATTGTGCCTTTCTCACAGTTACCTGTTCTGATGCTGCCAAACATTCTGATACTTATTTTAGTATGAATATACAGGCTGGCATTTTTGAGCGGTCCTTCATTCGCGGCCGAGGTAGCCAAGGAAAATCCCACAGCTGTCACCATTGCCAGCGAAAATGAGGGCGTGAGAGTTGCTGTGCAAGAGTTGATGTCCTCTCCTAGATTCAGATGCTACACGACAAATGACGTGGCTGGAGTTGAATTAGGAGGGGCTTTGAAAAATGTTCTCGCAATAGCATGCGGGATATCCGATGGGCTTGGCTTTGGATCAAATGGAAGGGCAGCGCTAATTACTAGAGGTACGCTGACTTCGAATTTTGAATTGCCTGACGCTCAGTCTTATATTGGTATTCAACGCAGGTCTCGATGAGCTATCTCGATTAGCAGGTGAGTCATGCATTCAATTCGTATCAACGATAGGCCATAATAATTCAAAGCATATACCCTTACGCAGTTAGATGTGGGGCAAATCCTTTAACTTTAGCGGGCCTATCAGGTGTGGGCGATCTCATCTTGACTTGTACTGGAGACCTGAGCAGGTTAGTGATTTATGAGGACTATCCGAGCATCGTCTATCCCTTATCGACTTTATTTTTATTATTTTCCTTTCAGAAATCGCACTGTTGGCATGCGATTAGGCAAAGGCGAAACCTTGGAGGAGGTCATGAAATCAATGTCGGCAGTCGCTGAAGGAGTCTTAACATCGAAAAGTGCTCACAATCTAGCAAAAAAGATGGGCGTAGACTGTCCTGTGATCGAGGGAATCTACAAGGTGAGAAGATTGCAGTCATTTAAAATTACATTACAGCAATTCATAGTTCTTATTGATTCATTGCAGGTCATTCATCTGGGAGAAAATCCTTTAGATGTTCTCGCCAGCAACATGACCAGGCCTCTTAAACCTGAGGTTAGCCCCATTGTTGCAGATGCTTGGCAACGGAATTAGAAAGTTTAAAGATGCAAGCTTGTAGATTTCTTCTTGAGCAATAAACTGTTAGAAACAACAATAATAGAGCTGCAAGCCATCATGGCTGCCGCAAAAGATGGTGACAGTATAATTCCATATTTTGGCAATAACACTCCGGCCGCAACAGGGATCCCAATTGCATTATAAACCAGTGCCAAAAATAAATTCTGCTTGATCTTGGTAAGCGTAGCTTCTCCTAGCTGCATGGCTTCCGAAAACTGTGCCAAATTATTCCCCAAGAGAATAACGTCGGCAGCGGATCCCGCTGCGTCCGTTCCACTACCCATAGCCACACCTACGTTCGCAGCAGAGAGAGCGACAGTATCATTAACACCATCTCCGATCATCGCCACGGTTTCTCCCTCTCCTCGAAGTGATTGCACAAATGCCGCTTTCGAAGCTGGAGACTGACCGCCAAAGATTTGCTCAGCTGAAATACCAACGTCCATCCCTATTCGTCGACTAATCCCAGCTTCATCACCTGATAAAAGAATAACCTTCTTCCCAGAGGACTTTAAATGCCCAACAACAGACTCGCTTTCACTTCGAACACGGTCAGCAAAATCTAATCTTGCGATAATGCCTCTCATTTTCGTCCCAAGCCAGACGCGAGTGAGCGAACTATCGGCTGAAGTCGATTCCTCAACAAATCGATGTCCAATTCTACTTTGGACCCAATCTTTCCGACCGACGAATACAACGTCGCCGTCGATCTCTGCCGATACACCATTGCCGGGTTCATTTCTTGAATTCGATAAAGATCCCAGTTTCAAATCTGCGAGTAAGAGGCGATCTAATTTCGACAAGGATTATAAAGAGGCGTATTTAGACGGAAAATGTCAGGGTCTCAAACGATTTCATACCTTCCTCTTGAGCTGCAGACAGCAATGATGCTGCTAGAGGATGTACCGTCTGGCTTTCTGCTGTAGCGGATAGTCTAAGAGCTTCAATCCTACTTCCCTGAAAAACTTCAATATTCGTAAGGCTAACATTTCCCGTCGTGATGGTCCCTGTTTTGTCGAAAACCACCGTCGATATATTTGCAAGACTCTCTAAGACATCGCCACCCCGTATGAGCAATCCTTTTTTAGCGGCTGCATCGAGAATCTATTATGAGTGTCTGCGGTTATATTTACGACAAGTATGCTCAACACGTACCCGAAGATGATGCCACAAGCACGGCTGTTGGTGTTGCCAAACCAAGGGCACAAGGGCAGGCGACGACGAGTACATCGATTGCCAACTTTAAGCTCAGTAAGATTCCATTGCTATCCAAATCTGACAAAGTATCGTTGTACAAAACATCAGGATACCAGTTAATACCTGTATTTACGTGTGAGTTGTTTAATGGACAGAAACGTTAAGTGAAGAACGAAGCTAATTGCTGCTCACCGAGTGTACTCCAGAATGCAAACGTAGAAATCGATGCCGACATAACCGTGTAACAGAATAAGCCCGCTACTTTGTCAGCAAGCCTTTGAACTGGTGCTTCGCGTGATTGAGCATCTTTTACCATCCTGCAGAAAAGTTAATTATTTATTTATATATCCGGTCATAATAATGCCATGCCTATGATTTCCTATGATAGAGGACATGGAATGATGCGATCGCTCCACGGATACTGTGCGAGTTTACGTTTGTCACTTACTGTGCTATTTTCGACAAAACAGAGGAGTCTCCGGTTGACGTCGCCCTGAGTAAAATAGGAGAGTCATAAAGAATCGTCCCTCCAGTGACACTTTTGTCGACTCCTTTATATATAGTCCTGTAAGAGCAGAATCCTAATTTATTGCATATGGTTCATTAAATACAATGAGAATATGTTGCAGGCACTAGCATTTACCTAGATTCTCCAGTCAACAATGACTCGTCGACTGAACAGGAACCGCGAATTATCACCCCATCCACGGGAATGGTCTCGCCGGGATACACGTGGAGAACATCCCCAGTCCGAACAAGAGAAGTCATGATGCTCACAGTCTCGATGTTCGTGTCCATGATACTTTCCTCGTTTGGGGTTACCAAGCGCGAATTTGACGGTATTAGCTTAGCCAAAGAGGCGAGGTCACCTACATTATCAAAGAAATAAGGAGGCATTGAGGTGATATTTTCGCTATTTGTTGTTTGAAGAAAAGACAAGAAAATAAATGAAATCACGTCCAAGTCAGAATGGAACTAACCTGAAGCTTCTTTTCTGGCCCTTTTCTCCAAAGATCTCCCAAGTAACACGAAAGCTAACAGCATAACTGGTTCTTCTAGAAAAGACATGTCTATCTTCAGATTTGGAAGAAGAGCTGAAAGAGTTCCTGCAGAGAAGGAAGTTGTCGCTCCCAAGGCAATCAGAGAATTCATGTTTGGGGCACCCCTGCGAAGCATGTGATCCAACTAGATTTCTACATCCTATCGTTTGCTTTAAAATCACACTCCTGACACCATAGAAGAGACAGCAAGGAAAATCCATTGCCTGGATTTCGAAGCAAGACAGATGGATGATATATCTGTCCATATGGCACAAGAGTTCTCCGAGAGAGAGTCCTCTCTCTCAAGATAGAAAACTCCTAGATCAGCAGAAACTACAAAGCCTCACCTAAAAAAGGACCAAAATCCATCCATTATAAGGCTTCTACCAGGCCCAAGAATAGCCATAGCTCCTAGGACTCCACCGACAAAAGGATTCCCAATCCAGCTCATCCAGTCTGAATGAGCATATTCATGAAGTCCAACGATGTGCAAAAAGTGTCCAAGGTGATGCCCGTAACATGTCAGGGCTAAAAACCATGCAAACTGAAGGGCAAATTTTCTGCAACAATGTATTATAGATACGTATGTCATATCGCCGTGTCGGGGCAAATACTAGGTTCAAAAACTCAATCAATGACGTACTCATTTCTTGCTTCATCTTCAATCTTGCTGCCAGATAGAATATCGTTTCCAGCGTTTTCACGTCTGACAGCAGTAGGAAAACCTTTCTGATTGACAGCTTCTATTATTTGCATTATATCTTCTTTTGTACTGCCATCCTTGACGTTTATAACAGCACTTCCTGTGATCAGATTAACTGATGCCTGTATCACCATGTCCTGTTGCTCAAGAACCCTCTTCACCGCAGCACTGCAACCACCACATTTCATTTTTTCTACGTCTAGCACCACAGTGGTATCTTTTGACAAAGTCGGATTTGACACGACGCCATGCTCTATTCCTCTTGCAACTTCCTCAGAGGCCACTGCTGCCCTGCTCACCACAAAGTTTCTCACTTGTTTTCCCAGAGACACTTGGCTCACGTCTGTCTGAATCCAATGCAGCTTGCTTCTGTCAACAAAACGGTACTTAGATGAATTAATAAATACTCTCCTACTAGATAGAGAACTGAAGCATTCCCTAGAAGAGGATAACCTGTTTCCCACAAGGCATTTCGAAGTCGATACTCGAAACGCAGTCAGTGAGGCTCGCATATTTCCTTTGTATACGCGAAACAAATTGAACATTTTTACTTCATCATAAATATTTCTGACGGTTTCTCCTTCAGCCTTGTGTGGCCTGATATCCGGCTATCGATAGCAATCCAATGAGAGCTGGGGTAGCCGATCAGCTACGAAATTCAATGATCTGCTCAGTAAGTGAGCAACTACCCATGGAGCAAACAGATTAAAAAACAATAATTTCTTACACACATACTCATTAGAATGGATGCAGGCAGGACATTTGTGAGCAAACCACAGTAGGTATAATCCTTTAGAGAGCTGCTGAAGATGCTGAGGCGTGCTCTGCACTCTATTGCTCGCATTCAACGAGAGGGTCGATTCGCTTCTCAATTGCCAATTTTTGAGGAGCTTTATCGTGGAACTCAAGCGTCGGTGTGGTATGAGTGCGAATCAGAAAGGCAAGCAGGAAGCTCGCACCTGATGAAGCAACCAAGACTATTATCGAACAAAGGATTCATGCGTCCTTCATTTAGTCAGGATAAGGAGCAGAGCATACAAGGTAATACAAGTAGAAAGAACGATAGCAGTTTGATAGGCGAAGAAAAACAGGGCGACTCTCATTTAGAAGGTCTGGGAACCCTTTGTGGTCTTGCTTCACATGTGAGTTCTGATAATTCTCAGTCGCCCTTCCTCTCGGATGAGATTAGGGCTGACTCCGTCCGGCGAAAGAGAAAGAAGAAGATGAACAAGCACAAGCATGCCAAACGTAGGAAGTTGAACCGGCACAGAAGATGATCATTTGCTCAGTGGGAAGACTGGTTTGAAGTCGTGCAAGAGTGATGTTATATGATGTGAATTGTAATTCGTTTACACATCTACTCTTATAAAATCTAGACGTTTATTTCTACTGTATCTTCTGACGACTTTTTTCGTTATTTGTTTAATCCCATCTTCTGCTCCATCTGGAGGTGCTGATCACACATCACATCAAGCCTTTCGTCTAAAGATGGGATGTACGATTCGGGAGAAAACTCATCCAGCTCCCCTGTAAGTGACTCCAAACCCAGTTTCGAAGAGGGAAGTCCCGGTAGCCTATGGACTCTGCAATATATTCAGCACAAATCGTTATTACTCGTTCCCATTCACTGCTTTTAGTTGATAAGGCCAAATACTTCGAGAATAAACACACCTTCCTAGCACTTGCTTCTCGATAGATGCACGAGCTACCAAAGCAGTCCCATATACTTGTTCTTGTAGTCGAGACCTCGCTGTAAAATGCTGCTCTGGCACAATACTCTGGGCCGGATGACCTACGCTACATTCGTCCCTATGCGCTGACAAGCCTTCCTTTAAAGGATCCTTGGAGACTGTCGAGAACGATATGTTGTTAACCTGTACAGATATATCATATGAGACTTGTCATTCAAAGCTGATGCAGTTGACTTTCGCTGTTTCAGGTTGATGATTGTAAACACAAACAGTTACACTCACAGTTGACATTCCTACTCAAATGACCCGCCTAACCGACAAAACCAATCGGATTCTCTGTTCTTTTTACAACTGCTTATATGGATTCAAACATGTACACATAATGAAATTACTTTAGAGTAAGTTCTGTACCTCGATTGAGCCTCGGAGGCTATATATTTCAGGTCACAATCTTATAAATCTCAGCAGATATATTCATCTCCTATACGTCTACTTCATTACAACTATCTATCTGTAAGATTTTTATGTGATGCAATGTGTATAGTTGGTTCAAGATCGAATGGAAAGGAAAAGAGTAGCTGAATCAGAGCTTGGTTCTGATGTTTTCCAAGTTTTACCTGAAGTGAGTATCTCATTTGATCCGATTTTTTTGTGGATTTCTCTCTTCAAATCTGTATTTTTTTATCATTCTAATGCTTGCAGTCCGGTAAAAATAGAGTCGAGGAGCATGAAGGGAAGATTCAAAGGCTCGAGCAGCATCGGCTGTCAAAGACTGTCGTGGTTCCGACAGCAGAAGGTGACGTGATACGCTTTCTGAGACTCCTAAAGGAGCCAAAAACTCTTTTCGGAGAAGGAAAGGTGCGGTGGTGTTATCTATGGAAATGATTCATCATTAGGTTGATAGGTTTAGTTGTTCTGAGGGACAGTTGTCTGCTTGATACACTTGTGCAGCTTGACAGGAGGGAGAGGCTTCGAAATTTGCTTGTAAATCTCAGTCAGTCAGAAATTGAACGACTTCGTAAGTGATCTTATCTTATGTCATTGCATGGGCCATGCATTGCTTTGTTAAATAATCCTAGTGTCTGCAGAGTTGGATACCGAGAATGTGCCAGAGGGGTACATTGTGCAGGAGAAACCGCAAGGGATATTTTTCACGGAAGGCCCCGAAGAATTGAAAGATTTTCGTCTTAAAGTCAGTATATTTTCCCTTTATTGTGCGAGAGAGCGAATATTTCGGTCAAAAAATACGCCAAAAAAGTGCATGGATACAGACCTTGCTGGTAGGTCACAAGATTTTGCAGTCTTGTATATCGGGGTGGTGGCAATATTGTAATTGATATTGATATTATATGCCTTGCAGAACAAGTTAGTAGTATAGTTAATCAAGCTTCGGAAGTAGCAGATACAAGGCCTGTAGTGTCTTGTTGCTTTTCTCCACATGATGAATTCATTGCAACTGCATCCTGGAGTGGACATGCAAAAATTTGGAACACAGATCTTACAGTCAAAAGTTCGTTCTTAGCTCATGATGATCGTCTGACATCCATAGTCTGGCATCCCAAATTTGACGCCTCCGCTGCAGAAGGAAGAATCGTTCAATTAGCCACAGGTGCAGTCGATGCAACTGCTCGCTTGTGGACTGTACAAGGGAAACATCTAGCAACGCTTCAAGGACATACACAGCGATTGGCAAGAATAGCAATGCATCCTATGGGTTCACATTTAGGAACATGTAGCTTCGATCGCACTTGGAGACTTTGGGATCTTACAACGGAAAAATGTCTTCTGGAGCAAGAGGGTCATAGTAGACCTGTTTACTGCCTTGCCTTCCAGTGTGATGGATCACTAGCCGTCTCCGGTGGCTTAGATGGATATGCACGTGTATGGGATTTGAGAACTGGAAGATCTCTGACAATTTTAAAAGGGCATGCGAAATCAATCCTAGCCGTAGATTTTAGCAGCAATGGATATATGATCGGAACTGGGAGTGAAGACCATACTTGTCGTGTGTATGATTTGAGAAAGAAGGAGACCCTTGCTGTTTTGCCTGGCCATAAGTCGTTGATATCACAAGTTAGATTTGATAAAAGTGGTCGAAATTGCTTGCTAACAAGTGGATACGATAATGTCAGCAAAATATGGTGTGGAAAGAGACTGAAACTGGTCAAGACACTCGCAGGGCATGATGGTAAAGTCATGGGAAGTGACATCTCAAATAGCTTGTATAAGATTGCAACTGTAGGCTACGATAGGACTATAAAATTATGGTATCGAGATATTTATGAATAATCATATATATAAATGCTGTAATCTCTTAAATGAGGGCTTAATTAATCAATTCATGCAATATAATCTCTAGGATCGGTAACATAACCTGTCAACGCTGATGCAGCTGCCGTATATGGTGATGCAAGATATACCTGGCCTTCCTTATGTCCCATTCTCCCTGGGAAGTTTCTATTCGTCGTTGAAACGCACACTTCTGGTTTATTCATCCTGGCAAATGTGTCTTGAGGGCCACCAAGACAAGCAGCACAAGAAGGAGCAGCTGGGGTCACACACCCAGCTTCCTCAAAGATCTGAGCAGCAGTTTTTCCATCGCAGCCTGGCACCGGCAGAGTGTATACATCACCCCAAACTTTCTGCGTAGCAGGCACCAAATACGTTGGAACTTTAACTTCTGATCCTGCTTTGTATAAAAGCTTCGCAGCAGACATAAAATCTTCTGTTTTACCCCCAGTGCAGGAGCCAATATACACCCTATCAATCTTAACATCCCTGCATTCTCGGGCCAACTTCCGGTTGTCTGGAGAATGAGGAGCAGCCACAACTGGCTCCAATTTTGAGACGTCAAAGTGATAATCTGCTACATACTTAGCTCCCACGTCCGCATAGACAGGGTCAAATGGATCAGATGTTCTCTGTGTAACATAATCAAAAGTTGTTTGATCTGGGGGGCACAATCCATTCTTTCCACCGGCTTCCACAACCATGTTGCAAACAGTCATCCTCTCCTCCATATTCATGTTTTCAATTGCACTTCCGCAGAACTCCATAGCCTTATAAGTGCCGCCACTGACAGTAATCTCTCCAATAATGTGCAAAATCAAGTCTTTTGCTAGCAAATATGGAGGCATTTCTCCATCCAGGTGGAATCTCATGGTTGGTGGCACCTTGATCAGCAGTTTCCCCGTTCCTAGAATAAAACCTGCATCTGTATTTCCAACCCCTGTAGCGAATTGGCCAAATGCACCAGCATTGCATGTATGCGAGTCTGTTCCAAAAAGAACTTCTCCAGGTTTACAGTGTCCCTCCTCAGCCATGGCAATATGACAGACACCCTTGTAGTTGGGATTAGCTTTGAAATCACTTCTGTCTTGAATATCATAAAAATACCTGCAGATTTGTCAGGGAAACAAGTCTCATTTCAACTTTTCTCGGTCGTGCCGACTAAACAAACGAATCTACATTCTGGGGCAAGACCTACTTGATGTTGTACTTCTTTGATATATCTCTAAGAATGTCAACATTCCTGTTTGCTCTAGGATCCGACGTGAAAATGTAATGGTCTGGAATAATCACAACCTTCTGATTGTCCCAAACATCTGCATTCTCCCCGAACTCCTTCTGGAATATACCGAAAGTGCCAGGTCCACAGACGTCATGGGTCAGGAGCTTGTCGACTTCGGTCCAGATGTTTTCACCCGGTGAAACACTCATATTGTCGGAATGCCTTGCCAAAATTTTCTCCGTCATGGTTAATTCATGCTTCACCTGAATTCAAGAAGGCTAGAAGTAGTAAGCAGCACTTGGGACCAAACGCCTACCAGACGATGTTGCGAACGCTTACCTGTCCAGTCGCCGCAGGACTTCTAGAGGTTGTTGGTGAAACTGAACAAGCCACCCTGGCATATCTTTTACTTCTAAAACTTTTTTTTGTTGGAAAAACACCAAGTTGCAGGGACTGGGACATGTTTACGTCTCGTGGGCTAGTCTTAAAAAAAGTCTATCCGATCCTCCCGTGGTGTACGACGTGCGCTTTTCAATTCACTTTTCCGAAAATTGGCATTAAAAATAGGAGGATGGCAAGTAATGCATGCATATCTAACCTGGTGAAACTAAAATTCTACCACGCATTCATGGCGGTCATCCCGCGAGCCGCGGCTCGTTGGAGGAGGAATCCTACTGGAGGATCCAGGAGGCTCTGAAAAATTTCCAGCCACAGTCCACGGACTCCAGTCTTTTGGAACAGTGTTACTCAATCATAGCTGAAGCTGGACAATAGGCAACCTCAAGTTTTGGAATGGACAGATCCGAGCACTAAATTGCTAGTTTAAAGCCTGCTTGCAAGATTTGTCCTGCCAAATCAGTCCTCCTGCCAATCATTTCTTCAAAATAACCAGATATTTGCGAGATTCGGAAATGGTATCGCCTCAAAAATGATTGCATACCCAAAAGAATGCGACAAAGGGTCACATTCTCTTTGGATGTACTCCCTTCAAATACCGCCAAATCGTTGAAGCTCTTAGCTTCCAGATACTTAGGGCTTTTCGCTATGTTTGAGTCCAGGAGATTCAAGAAACTCTTGATTACCAGTCCCAAGGCCTCTTTTTCGTGGTTTTTACACTCTTCAAGAATTTGCCTTTTGTCCACTAGCTTCTCCGAATGAACATTAGATTTTTCTATTGAATTAATGTCATCAAGGGCATCCTCCACGCGAGCAATCGTCTTGTCTATTGCTCGATACATGGATTCCCAGGCAAAACTGAATTTTCTTTGGTCTTCTAAGCTTTCGATCCCTCCAGAGGAAAATACCCATTCGATAATCGATTTTACACTGATAAGGCGTAGAGTCATTAGTCTGTCTACAGCCATGACTGCTCTCAGGGTGTTTCTCTCCCATACCTGAGCAACGGTTTGCAGCGCACCAATTTGAGCATCATGGCCACCTTCAGAAATCAACAGGGCGAGAGGACCATAGTATCTCTCCAATGCTATGATCATGTGAGAGTACGACTTTTGTCCTGCAAAAAGGAGAGCTCGTAAAACCATTTTTGTCAATGAAGTCTTTCCACCAAGTACAGCCTCCAACGCATTTGATTTTAGCCAAGAATCAAACTCTTCAGCCGTTGCTTTTCTTCTGATAAGAGCAACACATCTGCCGGCCCAAAGTCCTTCTAGATCATTTAAATTGCTGTATGTTTCATCATCGACTGATGGCAAATTCAGAACTTCTGGCTTTGGAGGTAGAAGCACCCTGAATTCTTCTGGGAGAACATCATGGATCCTCTCCCAATATGACAGACGGATCATTCTTTCAATAACTTCGATGCAGAAACGCCTCTGGCCATCATACTTTGGTGCTTCCAAAACATGAAGCCACTTCTGCCAGGGCCACACATAGTCGTAGTTGGAGATATGATACGCCAACCATTCAGCAAGAATTTGAGACAGTGATGGATCCATGATATTGACTCGAGAAAAGCATTCTCTGACACAAGCACTCATTGCTCTCGGAAAAGTATTTATCAGCTTGCATAGATCTACCATAAGAGTTCCATACATTATTGATCTGAATTCAGAATTAGGTATCCTAAGCATTTGACTAAATATTACCTCACACAGCAGGGGGTCATATGGAAAATCAAGGGGCATTGCCCTTGCAAGTCGTTTTGCACATTCTACTCTATTTCCCTCAAAAAAGTGCAAAGTATCCAAAAAATAATCCTCTGCTATTATTCTGTCCACTAACGGTCTCTCGCCTTTGGTATGTTTAATGTCGAGAAATCGAAGTATGCCCCGAGGAGGATACCATTCAAGAATTTTGGCTGCCTGCATGGACATGGAGGTGCTTCCTAAGCTTAATAAGAACCCAGGATTCACTGTAACAGCAGGAATTGATAGCCTGGACGTATTCATAGCCAGTTTGGCTTCAAAGTCAAGGTGGACCCTGGGCACTGTTGCTGGTGCAAACGATGACCCTTGAATCATCTCCTCTATGGCTGACAATAGTTCTGGAAGAAAAGATGCAGCTGAACAGTCTGATCTGGACAGCAAGTCATCGTCATCAAGCGTCGCCACAAAGGGTCGTAAGTACTCATCAAACTGAGACGCCCTAGACTCGGTGTATTTCTTAGCAATTTCCATCAGTTCTGATAGGCTCTTTGTGTCAGACTCTAGGAACTCAGGACCGCCAAATGGCAGTGCACTCAGCACAGCAATAAATAAATGATCGCAGAAGGGCTGATAGATGTTCTCCTTTCTTTGATCATCTAATGCAAAGTCTCTTGCACTTTTTGCAACATCAATCAAAATATTCCACAAAGACTTAGGCTCAACTACTGTACAAACAACCAACTGTGCAGCAAAACGGAAGAGTGACCTGGTAACATTGCTCTGTTTAGGGGTCGAAAGTGCCTCGCTTAGCCTATCTGAGAGCTTTTGAATCAAAACCTCAACAAATACAATCCCAACGGAGTCATCCAGATTGATCAGACCTACACAGGTTTATAAAATGTGTCAATCCAGAAAGACAAGTTGTGTGTTTTCATGAGCAAAATACCCACCAATCAACAGGCTGTAAAGGGGCATTTTCGACGGTACTTGAGTAGCACAATCGAGAATCATATTTTGAACAAATTCTGGATCTTCCTTGATGAAAGATTTTAACTCGCGACAGACATCACTGACGACCTCCTCGCCAACTTGTAATCCCTACAAAAGCCACAAATCCTTCATCCCAATGAAACTCAGAATTCTCAACAAAATAATCCTGCCATTTTCTTACCGGCATTGCATCATCTCCAAAATAGATGAGCGTGGAAAGCAAAACTTTCTTAGGATCAAGCACTTGCTCCTCTTCCCTTCGGCGCTTAAATCCACCACGGAAGCCACCTCGTTGGCCCTTCATCCCTCCTCTTGGAATATCCATATTATTAATTTTATAGGATCGTAATGATCGGCAATTGGACTTTGCAGCGGGTGTAACACAGAGCCTGCGATGGGATCACTGCGGGCGCGAAATTTTTTGACTTATAATTAGAAGTCAAAGGCTTATAAGCCACACCAGGTCCAGAGATTGCAGGGAAAGGAATTTTCTCAAAAACTTGACCAAGGGAAAATGGTTAAAGAAATCCCTGAGGTATCCCCAATAGCGGAGTTGCCTCCCAAAATCGACACAAAGTGGATAACCGAATTTAGAATCGCGCTTCTTGAGTTCAGCAAGAAAGAGCCTCAAAAGTTGAAGTCATGGCTTCGCAGAGATGTTTGCCTTGGAATTATTAAACAGGTTGAGGAGATTCTGCGACTAGAACCAACGCTAGTAGAGGTGTGTCCCCTTCGCTTTGATTTACTTGAAGAACAGCTAACACGATATTGACGCGCACGTGTATGCAGATAATTCCTCGTGATAAAACTACAAAGATAGTTGTTGTTGGGGATACGCATGGTCAACTTCATGATGTCTGCAAAATGTACGTCATTTGTTATTGGCGCACTCTTTGACTGCCATTCTGGCTGAGTGATCCCAGAGTTGTGTATGAGTTGAACGAGTTGGACTTGGCATATTCAGGTTTGAGGTCTCTGGTGAGCCATCAAAGGAACTGCACTATATTATAAACGGAGATATGGTAGATAGGGGTGCTTGGGGACTTGAAACATTGCTTTTGTTCGCTGTTTGGAAGCTAGCCTACCCAAATCATGTGTTCATCCTCAGAGGGAACCACGAAACCGCGACATGTGCAATTATGTACGGTTTCAAGTCAGAGTTGGAGGCAAAATATGGGAAAACATCGGGAAAGGTATAGAATTTAAGGCTATTATGCTCATTGGATTTATCGAATGAATCTCTTACATTCTATAATTGGTGCTGCAGTCAATTTTTAGTGCTTGCAAGAAAATGTTTCAGTTCATGCCACTAGCGGCATTAGTAAGCCGTCAAACTCTAATTTTACATGGAGGTATTTTTAGAGAGCATCGAACTGGAACAAAGCGGAAAAGAAAAATTCAAAGTACGCAAACTGGGTGGGTTTTCGAGGCCCTTTGTTGTTTTCCTGAACTGATGCATTTTAATGTTTCATGATGCAGTCAGCGGTTTCTCTGCTGGATCGTTGGACACTCTTAGGAATGGGGCCAAAGGAGGGCTCGATCCTAGTGGATATGGATCCAGCCAATTGGCATCTGATGTTTTGTGGTCAGATCCTGCGAAAGAGCAAGGATTCAGTGAGAATGAGGGTCGTGGGATTGGCATGGTATTTGGTCCTGACATTACTGAGGTAAGTAGATAGTGCTTTTGGTGAGTAAATTTGCCAAAGGATTTGCTTAATCACATCTCTCGGCAAAATGCAGGAATTTCTTCGTAGTAATAATCTGAAGTTGATAATCAGATCACATGAAGGGCCCGATGCAAGGGAAGCCAGACCAGAAATGCCAAGCATGCAGGACGGCTATACCGAAGATCATGTAACCCCTGCTGGTAAGCTGGTGACGGTTTTTAGTGCACCTGATTACCCTCAGTTTATCTGCGCAGATACAGAGAGATATCGGAATAAAGCTGCTGTTATCGTTCTTAGTGCCCCAGACTACTCTACCCCGACAATAAAGCAGTTTGAGGCTGTGCTACCGAGGCCTTGTGTACAACCATACTACGACATTGATGACACTCCTGATTCCGATGAAGAATTTGAAAACTTGGCGCCAACAACAAGTGGGATGAGCGGAGTTGACGAAGAATATAAAATATGATTAAATTGAATTAAGATCTGAATGCCTAGATAAGTCATCTGTCGACAGAGGTCCCATATGATGCACAGTGACTGCATGCATGGGTCACTCATAGTCATGAGCAGTGACATCTCAGAGTCACCAAATGATAATCAAGGCTTTGCTGAAGTGTATCGGGCTGAATTGAAAGCAACGAAGGTCTAAGATTAGTATTCTAATTAATTTAGGATTTTGTTGAGTGCATTTGCGCTTTTCAAAACTGTGTTTGTCCTGTTCTCTGTTCTTGCAAGGCTACCGTAGTACGATTACGGATCTCGCCTGAGAACATTATGTGCGATTGAAAGAATTAGAATCATCCTGTTAAGTTGTTTATTAAATGAGTAATTCTGCAAAAGAGGTCAAAGATGGCGTGAAACAAGATGGACGAGTAGCCGAGTTCGTGGACGCAAAGCCACGATCCAAATTACCAGCTTTGGCAGACAATATTCCTTGTCCGCGTTGTGACAGCACTAAAACAAAATTTTGTTACTATAATAACTACAACTTGAAGCAGCCAAGGTATCTTTGCAAGGTAGTTTCGGAGTGCTTTGAGTTTGTCCTAGTACTGTTCATCCAAAAAGTGAGCTGTATTTCACGCACTGATGCGCAATTTGTAACATTATTTCGTGATATTATTCAGAGTTGTCAGAGGTATTGGACCCTTGGTGGTCTTATAAGGCAAGTACCGCCAGGAGCTGGGAGGAGAAAGCATAAGAGTTCTAGACGTGCTGGCAGTTCAAAACACTCGGGCATTGCTCTTAAAAAGTCAGAATTAAAAACAGGCAATGAATTGGCATCGGTGAACAACTGTGCATCGGCATTGAATTTCTCGATGCCTATGCCCAACGTCTCTCAAGACTATTTTGGAGTTCATTCGTATCTGGTGCCTCATTCGTACTCTGGTGACCAAGATCTTCCAGATCCTTGCGAGTAATCTAATAATAGACGCCTTTGATAAAAGGCGAAAGCTACTGCTTAGTTATTATTATTGATACTATTGACCGAGATAGAATGAATATTGATACATATCGAGGAAGTATCTCACACATTATATACAGTTTTTTTTCAATTCTTATTGATGATGAATACATACACATGCATACAATATGCAAGTCCAATTTTATTAGCTATTCAAGTCCTCCTTTATACATCAAAATCTTCACTGCTCTCTGTTTTAATCCTTCTTCTGTTCGAAGAGCGAGATAAGGCCTGGTTCCATTCTAATTCATCTAGGTCTCCTCTTTCCTGCTCATTCAGTTCACTACTCTCTGGAGGCGAGCTTTTGGCACCCAACTTTTTTGATGATTTCAAAGCATGAGCACCAACTATGCTCAAGGTGTCTGGAACTTCCGACATGAATCTTTCAGGACTCAGGGTATCTAGTCTATACACCCTAGAGTCTCTTTCATCTGCATCCAGATCATCTATTGCAAGTTCTTCTGCTTTCTTGATTGCCCTTCGAACCATGATACTGACAAACAAGGCTCCTATAATACACATTACAATAGACAGGCCTAACAAGACCCATTGTATTGCCTTTGTTTTTTCTGCCTGGCCCGAGACTATTGAGGTAATGTTGTCAGCCATTGTCCCTATGTAACAAAATACTGCGCATTCAAATACAATTCCTATGGCCGACACGAATGCAAAAGACCAGAAATGCATACTGGTCGTCGCCATAGCAATGTTTAACAGGTTGTATGGGATAATTGGAGAGAGCCTCATTATTAACACTAATTTCCACCCATCATTCTCTAAAGCAGCATCAATATACTTCCAACGCTTCCATTTGCTTTGAACAAAGGACTCCACCCAATCTCTCAGTAAGTACCTTGCTAGTAAAAATGATAATGCTTGGCCTACAGCTCCACCTATCCACACAGCTAGAAGGCCTCTCCAAAACCCGAAAACAAATCCAGCACCCATTATGAACACCACTCCAGGGAAAAACAAGGCAACTATCCCTGTATAGAACCCTACATAAACACCCCAACCTCCCCATCCATTTCTATTTTTGAACCAAGACAATACAGATCCAAAAACAGAAAATCCCTGCACGAATGCATCATACACAGCCAGGTCACTTTTCATAATAACTCTACAACTCTGAGAAGTTAGAATACTCGGCGATCAAAGCATTCACAATACTCACATGTATCGATACTAATACTATCATTGTAATTACAAGCCCTAGTATAACCAATTTGTACCAATTTGCCAGTAAGAAGCCTAAGACTTGCCGCGCGCGTTGTAAGACGATTTTTCGTTGTTTCGACTGAAGACAGCAAACAGACAAAAGATTATTTCATGAACTCATTTTCACGAAGAAATTTCATTACTATTTAGATCATTCTAGACTCACGATTTGTTCTCCGGGGGGGTCTGACTCCACCGAGGAAACTGAATTGGGTTGCAGAAGTTGAGTCTCTTCTCCACCCAAAAGCTCATGGCTGCCATCATGGCCCCTTCTCAAGTCAGTCACAACATCTCTTAGTCCATTCATTTCTACTTCATGTGCCATTCTTCCTTTCCTATGAGTAGGTCAGTTATTTCTACATTCAGTAGATACCATCATCGAAGAAGGAAGAAAACACGGACGCAACTGCCAACAATTTGTTACACTCTATTGAAATCTAGAGGCATGCGGATTTACAATTACTCCGTAAATTCTTTGTAAATTCTTTTGCAATGAGCAAAAGATTGGAGGACATCAAGCCTTAAACTACTTAGCATAAATCGATTGACCAATGAATGGGATGCCCAATTCGTAACCATTAGAAGAGATTGCACTAAAAATGCAAGCAGAATTTTACTCTTTGAAAGCATATAACCAATCGATTCTAATCCCTATCATTCGATCGAATTCCTCGCGAGGGGAGTGGAATTTAGGCACACAGTCTGGGAAGGAACATGCATGTGCAAGAACATATGTTCTTTAAAGAAATTTCTTGTGGCTGCAGGTTGTTCTTGATGTTGACGGTTGGTCGAGGGCTTCTCCTTGTGGTGCTAGTATCGGTGAAATATCGTTGCTACACTCGCCGCTACCCCAAGCATCCCATGACCATTTAAAACCATTCAACTAGAACATCACCCCTTCAAGCAGATCATCTACCTCATCTTTCTCATGATTAGCCTGTGATGGACTACGTTTTTGCTCACTTGCAATTTTACTAGATTCAGAATCTCGACATTTGTTAGGATCCTTCGGATCTTGAGACCGGCTTGTGCCAATAAAAGTTCCCTTTGAGACTGGCATAGAGGCTATTTCTACCTTAATACTTTGAGTGTTGCCATCACAATCCACACATACAAGGGACAGAGGCTTGTTATGATGGCTTGTTATGACATGTATCTGCATCAGAATTTCATTGGTTTGCCGCGATGGAGTATTGATCGATATGGATGGATAACTTCTGCATGGAACACGCTCGTACCTTGTCCAGGCAAAGGGTATCTCCAGGCAAAACGGAAGTAAACATAGCTTTTGCCCTGCTAGTCGCTGATATTTGAGTCACTAACGTTCCATTTTTAACTGTAAGTAGCAATTCTCCTAGTAATCCCTCTGAAATTTGTAAAACTTCAAATTCTGAACCTTCAACTGAACCTCGCTTCCCGCTAAAAGGCAGTTTGTTAGCGTCCTTACAGCCCGACGACGAGCTGTTTAATCTTGAAGTGGAACGAAAAGTACTCGAATCTGATTTAGCTTTCTCTTCGAGGAGAAACATGTCATCATCGCCCGCAGGGCCTGGTATTCCGCACCCTTTCATTTATCTACAAATTGAACAAAGAGTCGACAAGATTGGGCTCACATTTCAAAAGTTGAATGCCAGTATCTAGTCAAAAGTATAATTGTGTTTACTTGTGTTCATATTCCCATTAAAGTATATTAACTACTAATATATGGCAATTTCTCTCTACTCTCTAGAAAGGAAAACCCTTCCGTTTCCACGCGAATAGCATTTGGAACTGAGATGCCATCTAGAAGATCTACACCGTCATATATTGATCCGATATCTTCAAGAGTGAAAGGTACAGCGGAGTCATCGTCCAGAAGGAATGAATGGCTTTGTGCCTGAGCTCCATCCCCTGCCATTTGTCTCTTCATCTCAGAAAGCACCTCATGAGATACAGATTCTGTGTCAAAACGGTCATCCCAATACATCGTACTGATACGGTAAATTTGTTGCACGGATAAAGAAGGGCACAGATCTTTCATAATCTCGTCCAGTGTTTTCTTTGATTTTTGATGGATAACCAAAAAAGTAACAGCTTGCCTCAGATGTTGCAATTGCTCCCATGAATTTCCAACCCAGGATTTTCCTGCCTCCTCTGTCCATTGCTCAACTTCTGCCAAACCCATCTTCACTAGCTCGCCATTGCTAAAAGAACAACATTCTCTCTTTAACAGAAGCTGATTAAAAAGCTGCAGCAGAATCAGAAAAGCTGGTAATAAGATCCAAACATAGACTGACCAATCTCAGAGCAAAATCTAAGAACACAAGCAAGCATTTCAATGGTACAAATAAATCATGTCATACCTGCACATTGACAAAATTAAATAATTGCTCCATTAGTCTAGAAGCAAGAAGAGGGGGGACATGGTTCTCTTGCAAAACATTGAGAAGCTTGTCAAAAGACTGCAATATCTCTTTCCAAGGAGCAGTAGCTGGAGAACCATTGTCATGTGCATCTGTATTTTCATCCGTCTTCCTTGAGCCTCTACGCCCATTTGAACGATTCAAGTGAGATGACTTGGTTGCATTTATGCAAGCTCCCAGAGAACTTGAAATTTCCCTCTTAATATTGTCTCTCAGCATGGGAAAGATGGTTTGCACAAGCGCACTAGACTTTTGTTTAAATAAAAGAGCAGGATATTTGGCTTCAAACTGCATGGATAGACCAGCAGTACCCCCACGGATAGATAGATCACTACTATTTCTAATCGGAGAACGAGAAAAAAACGAAGCTGCTGAAGCAATTAGCCCCTTGGCTCCCTGTTGCCCTGACATCCTAATACGAGCAGTAATACCACTCTCTCCAGCTGGTTTAGTGTATTTTTGCATCAAATAATACAAAGTAACAGTGTTAGTCAACCAATATCCCAAATAGATGTTATTCTCTTGAGCGCTTTCAACCTGTTGTCCAATGGTCTCCATAATCCTGTCAAAAAGAGTGTTCTTCTCTTGTTGCATTGCTTTCCACTTCAAACAGGACCTGAAAACGATAATTGCAGCAATTGGCCTTTCCCCATCGAAACCAAGATTCTGTCTCAAAGACACAATCAGCCTTTCTTGCTCTGCAATTCTTTGTTCCCTGATAAGCTGATGTTGCTTCGCAAGAATTTCCCTTTGTTTCCGGTCCATGTCTGAGATGTTCTGCCCTGGAGACAATGCCTGTCTGCTGGTCTCACGCTGCGGTGATGGGCTACTAGATAGCGGGTTCTTGTATTCTGATACTGTAGCTGGTACGGAAACGTACCCGTCTGTACCAAGATTACCGTTAATTGCCAACTTCATACCTTCTGAGATCTGCACTTCCTCTCTTGCACGATCTCTTTCTGCTATCACTTTGTTAAGTTCAAGTTTCAAATTCTCAAATTCCTTAGAGTAGTTTTCTTTGGTACTTACTAGCTCCTTTTCTAAATCCTCAACTCTCCGTTTGTAGTCAGCGACAAGATCATGCAAATTATTCTTTTCCTGCAAGATTGTCTTATCTTTACTGACATGTTCTTCCATCATAGAAGAGATGGTTTCAAGTAATTCATTCTTTTCGACCAGAATTCGAGCTACGTTAGATTTTTCTACTTTTAGTTTGGATTGAGCTTTGGCTTCTACCTCTTCAAGAAGTTTCTTGCTTTCGTCATGAAAAGCTGCATGACGTGCTTTTTCATCCCTTAGCTGCTTTCTCAGACCGTCTCTCTGATTTTTAATCTTTTCGAGTACCTTTTCGAGATCTACTACCTTCAACTCAAGGGCTCGTTTGTCTTTCAACAAATTTTCACTTTCTCTTGATGCAATTTTCCTCTTGCTCAACTCTCTTCTGGCAAGTTTTGCCCTCCAAATACTTTGAGCTAAGACAATGGCATGCAAGATTCTCAAATATTCCTTTTGAGAGACATATGATCTCCATTTTGATTGAATTTTAAGTGCGGATAATTGCTTTCTCTCTGCAAGTAAATTCCTCTGGTTCACATGTGCCCTGTAAGCTTGTTGTATCTTAACCACTGCCAGCACTGCATCCAGATACATCTTTCTTGCTCTATGAGCTCTGTAAGCAGACTGTATCTTTAAGGCTGCAGACTGATTTCGCAGTTCATTTAGTCTCGTCATGGCTATCCAGGACCTCACATGAGATTGTATTGACAAAACTGCCTTCTGTACTCTCATGTAGTGCAGTTGAGCCAGCCAAGATTTTACATGTGATTGTATGACAGTTGCAGCGGTGTTTTGCGTCTCCATTCTCTTTTTCTCCAATTCTGCCATTCTTCCTGCTCTCAAGAAAATTCGGGTAAGGCCAAATTGGGTATCTTGTTGAGACAGATGCTTGCCAATGATGAACTTGGCCAAGGACTTTTCACTATCACATTCAGACCCAGCATCCAATGCCATCATCCAAAAATGGTCGTAAAATTCTTCGTATGTTCGTTTAGACGGATATCCTGCGCAAGAAATTCTAACAGCTTCTAATACGCCTCCACATCGTAATTGCTGGAGCACACTAGAATTATCAAATTCCATCGGCACACAGTTCTTATTAGGCTTGATACAACGAATGTAATGGGGCTCCATCTTTTGCAATGTGTTCATCAACTCTGCAAGCTGTTTTTTAAATCGTGAGCTCACTGAGCTAAATTTAAAAGATGATGTCACGTTTTCTACCTCAGCAGATGAATTTGGGAAGAGTGTTTTCACAAAGTCCTGGCTGGATTTACTCAAAAGCTCTTGATGCTCTAAGACAACAAAGTCTTTGTTCTTTTCCAAATAATTTCTTGTATCGTACTGTACTTTACCAGCATAGTGATCAATGATGAACTCAGTTTGGGACAACCTTGCTTTAGAATAGCGAGGGGAATTCTTAATAAAATCTGAAGCTTCAAGTTTCTGAGCAAAATCTTTGTAAGTAAATCTGGGAAACCTGCACGTCTCATCTAACAAATCTAGTATACCGAGTTTACGGCCGTGTTTTGGTCCTGTTCCTTCAATTACATCCAGAACATCCTGATTGTCTACAAATTCAATGTAACTCCACTCAATCCCTTCCTTCTCATATTCTGCTTGCTCCATTTTGAATACATGCTGGTTAAAATGCTGCTGAAGCTTTTCATTTGCAAAATTTATGCATAACTGTTCGAAGTCGTTTCGAGCAAATTCTTCAAATCCATAAATGTCAAGTACGCCAATCACCGAGCAGGCATTTGTGTCTTGACCAATTGACAGATTAATACAGTCTACGAGCCAATCAAAAGTTCTGCTATACAGAGTCTTGGCTAATGAGTCTCGAGTATCTATCGCAGATTCCAAATTAATTGGACTTACAATTGGCCCATCTACAGTGTGTCTGGTTCTTGTTGTAAGTATTTTTCTCAATCCATCTACAGGCACTCCAAGAAGATAAGCTGCTGTTTTTAGCGATTCTTCACCTTTTGAAGCTGATATCATAGCTTCGTCTTCGTCAATAGCCTCAAAAACAATATTTCCTAGATGCAGGACTGCGACAATTGCTTGAAAGACGGATTCCTGTGTATCCTTTGGGATTCCAACGACATCCATTGCATGACGAGTGTTCTGCAAATAATTTAGATAAATTAGGGAAGATTTATTCGATATATAAATTCATTTCATTTGTATTAACTGACCATATATTCTTGTGCATTGTCGATTCCATGTAAAACGTGACAAGAGCTGCTGGAGAGATAGGCGAATTCAGTTGATGGCCGTAGTTTCCATTTTAACCTTTCTTCTTCAGTGGCACCATCACATATTTGATAAAATATGTGATAATTTCGCTCTGGATCAGTGATATTTACCACTCTTGATCGTTCTAGGAGGTATGTGCGGATTGCTGCCCCTGAGATCCGACCTTTTGAGTCAAACTGTATTTCTGTGAATTTCCCAAAGCGGGAGGAATTATCATTTCTGACAGTTTTTGCATTACCGAAAGCCTCAAGCAAAGGATTCGATTCTAAAACCTTTTGCTCAATATTCACATCTTTTTCGATGGTTGATGCATCCAATTCCCCACCGAGCCAGGCTAAGTACTGCATGATATGTTTACTTGTCTCTGTTTTACCTGCTCCAGATTCACCAGACACCTGTCGAAAAAAATGAATCGATTAATCCAATATTTACCCGTAAAAATAAAATCGTTCAAATGGATTTCCAGTATCAATAGATATTTGTCTAACATCAATATCAATGCTTGGCATGCGGGTTTTGGACATCTCACAACAATGCACTCACCAATATTGCTTGACTTCTTTGGTTCCCTGTCATTTGACGGTAGGAGGCATCTGCAATAGCATAAGCATGGGGAGACAACTCTCCTTGGTCCATATCTTTATACTGTTCCATCATATGCTTCCCGTACAAATGTGGCATGGTCATAAACGGGTTTACGGCAATCAGGATGGAGCCTGTGTAGGTGTAAATGTCGTCTTGCTCATATCTCACTTTCAAGTTCCACAGCACGCCGGGCTCGTTCAAATATGTCAACGTTATCATATCCTAAAGGTAAAATAGCATTTAACATTCCAATCAGTCGAGGGAACTCAAGGGATCACCAGCAGGCGACAGTTATTCACATACCTCAACTCCTCGGACTCCAGGATTTTGCAGAGGTATCTCTGATTCGCTAAAAGCTTTTTCGCTGCCATCTTCTAATCTTACATTCAGCTTATTGTCGTCACCTACGTTCAAAACTTCTCCTTTTACCCAACCTTCCTCTAAATCACGGAGCCACACGCGGGAACCAACTGTGTGCATAATAGATCTTGAACTGTCCATCAGTCTAATTTAAAGCACTAAATGACTTAAATATTCGATTTAAGAGCGCGTGTCTGGTCAACTGTGCAAGAGCAACGACTCAATAAGTTTAACAACCGTCATCTTCCAACTTTCATAGACTCGTCATCGACTCCATCCGTCATACGGATTGTGGATTAATAATTGCACATTTAAATCTTATATTTGAATAATTAGGCTATCGAGCGGTGGGGAATCCAAGTCAAGTATTGTTCATCTGATTTGACAATGTCAGGCTGACACTAAGAAGAGTGATCAAATCAAACAACTGGTTGTAATTTTTCCTCGACAACCTTCATTGAAAGTAGACTCCGTCTCTATCAACAATTTCTCCAATGATTTTGAGATCATAGCCTAATTCAAGTACTTTGTCAGCATCAGATCTCTCCATGATTGCAATCATGCCAATGCCCATATTAAAAGTCAGGAACATCTCAGATTCCAGGATTTTGCCAGTTTCCTGGATCCACTTAAACAGTGGCGGTATTTCCCAGGCGCCACGAAAAATCTTCGCTCCAAGGCCCTTGGGAATCACCCTTGGAATGTTTTCAGTAAAACCACCACCAGTAATATGAACCAAGCCCTACACAAAAGATTACTCACGTAGGAACAAGAGTCAAAACATTGGATTCTATGATCGACAAAAATAATGTACCTTGACTTTAACAGCTTTGGTCAGCTCCAATACCTCTTTCACGTAGATTCTCGTTGGGGTAAGTAAAGTCAAACCCAATGACTCTTGGCTCCATGATACTGCCTGATCAAAACTTGAGCCTGAGACTTCGATTACCTTTCTAACTAAGCTGAACCCATTTGAATGTACTCCACTGGAGTTAAATCCAATAATTACATCCCCTTCCTTGATTTTTGACCCATCAATTACGTTTTCCTTGAGAACTGACCCAACAGCAAAACCAGCTAAATCATATTCTCCTTCGGCATAAAATCCGGGCATTTCTGCAGTCTGCAGTATTCAAATATAATTATTCTTTTTTAATTTTTGACGACAATGGCATTGCAAAAAGTGCTTTCTTACCTCTCCTCCCAAAAGTTGACAGTCTGAAAGTTTGCAGCCATCAACAATACCTTTCACAACCTGCAACTCACAAAATTACAACATGCGCTTAGGGTATAACTAAATGTATTAAGATGTGGTTTGGGGATCATTCCTCCCTCAGCCATCGAGCGAGCTGTTGTGGAAATCAGTACCAAACATCCTTGTAGCAAACAACTAGATCACTATGTCTGGAAAATCAAACATAGTTTTGCAATTTGTGCTTGCAGTCCTTCACAATTCTCTTAAAACAAATATTATTACCTGTTCTGCAGTGTCCACTTCTAACTTCCCTGTTGCAAAGTAATCTAGGAAGAACATGGGCTTGGCACCAGAGGTGATAATGTCGTTAACACTCATTGCAACAAGATCAATTCCAACCGTGTCATGCTTGTTTAGTTCGAATGCAAGCTTAAGCTTAGTTCCTACTCCATCAGTTCCAGCAACAAGAAATGAATCACCTGCAATTGGCGAAAGATACGTTGCTCGCACTAGTCTGTACGAAACAAAAGACTGTTCAAACATTTTTTGTTGTTGTGCAGACCTACCGAATGGTACCATGCCACTAAAGCCTCCAATATTAGGATTTAATTTTTGTATTCTCTTTACCAATTCATTACCCGCATTGATGTCGACCCCAGCAGACTTGTAGCTTAAATTCTGACCATCGTCGACAGCGCGCACCACAAGTGCCCGTCTCTTGGTCCTCCTCCGGGATGATGAAATTTGTGCACTGTTAAAGTGACACCTAATGGATTTGATTATCTCAAGTGATGTCGATTGCATGTTTCGGAACGAGAACTGCAATTGGCAAGCACTTTGACTCAGCAAGGCATGCAGCGATGGAATCAGCCTATTTGAACCAGAACTCTAAAAGATACTGATTTCTGATAATCTGTTCACAATTAAAAAAAGAATGGATTCATTAAGTAAAAGGTTCCATCCTTGTGTTGTTTTTGTCTGTGATGTTGATTTTGCTGCAGTTGTTAATTTTGCATGCAACTCGAGTCATATATATATATGTTGCAATTGCAATTAACTGCAATATTGAAGTATCAATTCTGCATATTGGGTCAATAAGGAGAAGAGTAATAAAGGGTAACTTCTGATTATGCCACTTACAATGAAATAATAATTATACACCAAATCCAGCCAAGAAAAATCTCATGAAAAAGTAGACGCAAGGTCCTGTAAATAGGTAACTGTCAAGCCTATCAAGCAGCCCACCATGTCCTGGAATTAAGTTACTGGCATCTTTCAAGCCTGCATCACGTTTGATGACAGACTCTATTAAATCTCCAAAAATACTACTGATAAATACAATTACTCCAAGAGCTATCGCCCCAAAGTAGCTATCTGGCCAGGTGAAAGTTTTGAAGCATAACAAAGCTGCTGAAACACTGCAAAAAAGCCCTCCAAGAGCTCCTTCGACCGTCTTTTTGGGGCTTACACTGGTCAACTTTGTCTTGCCAAACATTTTACCAAAGAAATACGCTCCAGTATCCGCTGCAATGATGCATAAGACTGCTGTAAATGTGGCAACAAGCCCTACAGTGGCTTCTGTCACCCCTCCCAATGGACTCTGCAACAGAATCTCATGAATACATGTCATGCCAAAAAAAATTTAAGTCATTCCATAATTAAGGAAGAATATTTCCTCTCACCTGCCATGACTGTACAAGAGTGCTATTAGGAGCTGGCACTGCCAATAATCTAAGTTTTATCCAAAAACTAGGTAGATAACCTGGAAAATTGGTAGAATATGAGAGTTGAGCGCGAGAATTCCGACAATTATCGAGGGATCTTTCTCTAGAATAACTTACCGCAGTACATCAAACCAAAAACGGAAGAGGTTAGCTGGGAGAATTTTGGTTTTTCCACAGCAACAAGCTGCAGACTCATCACTAAAAAGGCAGCGACTGCCATTGCTGATGCCATTTTCCCCCCCGAAATGTAAGACCAAGCACACAGACCAACACACAACAAATTTATAGCCGAGCTCACTATTGGAGGAGGAGGTTTCATCCCTTTGGCTATTCCTGTTGCATTAACAAGCCCTATGAATTCTTGGGAACACTGGTAGGCAATAAGACAAGTGACCGCTGCAAACGCCCAGCCTCCAAAAAATATCACAACTGCCGCCATCAAGCCCAAAATACTACCAAAAATTGCTCGTTTACCAAGACTGCTGAGCCCTTTTGGCTTCTGCTCCTGCAGAATCGGAGACGACTCCGGCACTGGCTCCCCATCTAGAGAAGAAGCGCAGTGTAGTGTTTTAGGGGGCCGATTCAGATCAAAAGACTTCATCCGAGATCCTTTTGATTGAAAAACTACATGTTTTTCTTTGATATAAGTGAATCCTCCTCCTCCTATTGCATTTTTGAGCAAGGAATTAGCTTTGCTGCAACCACGACCCGAAGTTTGGCAGCAGACAAAATTCAGATGACGATGGCAACGCCCACCAGTCCCTCTATACTGCAAAATTTCAGGAGATCGACTTAAATTAAGGGAAGAATTCATTATGACAAGATCAGCCGTCTTGGTTTATGGAGACAGCTTGATTTGCCCCTATCGTGAGAGCCTTTGGTAATCTCTAAACAGTTTTATTCGATGATGTCTTCAATGATATTTTTGTATGTAAATCATGTAGTCAATCATAAAATTTGAAATAACTTCCTCATTTGTGGCTCGACAAGAGAAATACAAAATCAGTGCAGCAGTACAATACCATTGTACCGCAGATTTTCAGCTGGCCATGCTTTGGTTTGCTACAAAATGGAGAAATTAGACGCTGACAAGTCCAATATATTTTACACATTAGAAATAGAAGGAAAAATGGTCAAGTTTCTGAAGGTACGCGGTTAGATTGATGGAAAAGTGAAGCGGCCGTCAGCAGGAGGCGTGAGAGGGCTCTGTGTAGACGGCGGCAGGCAAAACATGCAAACATACACATCCAAGCACTCTCTCACCCCCTATTTAGATTGAATATTTATATAAAATGATTGGAGTTCGGTTATTGTGCTTTTGAACGGGCATGTATGTTGTACATACACGCTTCTGTTCTGTCTCTTTTGCTCGGGGTCTCATTCCTGACTCGTGAACTCGAATACTGAACGATTTCTTTTTTTTCTTGCAGCCTGGAAAAGTTGTTATTCTTCTAACCGGCAGATATGCTGGAAAAAAAGCCGTCATCGTGAAGAACTACGATGATGGACATGGTAGCCGCTCTTACGGACACGCCCTGGTGTGCGGGCTATCAAAGGAGCCACGCAAGGTTATCAAAAAGTCCTCTCAGCTGAAGCAGGCACGACGCTCTAGCCTTAAAACATTCACAAAGGTCGTTAATTATCAGCATATGATGCCTACTCGCTACACTCTGGAAGTAGATCTCAAGAACGTCATTACTTCTGACTCCCTGGAGAATAGCACAAAGCGCACTGAGGCGAACAAGGAAGCAAAGGCTCTTCTGGAAGAGAAATTCAAGAGCGGAAAGAACAGATGGTTCTTCACCAAACTTCGATTCTAGACATGATTGAATTTAGAGTATACTATATATGTATGTAACAGAACATGAATAGATACGGTCTTTTCTAACACGCTTGGACCCTTGCAGAGGACTGCATGCATTGCACTAGAGACACATTTGATTCCTCCCGAGACAGCGCATCTTGTAGTTGGTGGATAAAAGCGATATCACTACTTGCTGTTATTTCAAACGAAAGGCCATGGATATTACAGATAAGATTTAAGAAGAATAAAAACACATCATGCCTCCAACACAACGACACCCTTTCCAGCAAGAGTTTGATCTTCGGCAAGGGTGACCAAGGAGTACATGGCCTCAGCATCCTCATCTTCTTCATTTCTTCTCCTTTGAATAACAATGCGCAATTTGTTGGGCACGTTGCGGATTCCCTGGCTCCAAACGGCCTTGTTCACCCTCACATCTAAACGCACATCACTGGTCTGCATAATCTTGGCCGCGAACTTCTTGATTTCCTTTACGGCTTTTGGAGCTCTCTTTTTAAAAGTGACTCCATGTAGACGCTTGTGCAGGTTGATTGTGTACTCTCTAGAGGCCACAGATGTCTTGCGGCTTTTGTCCTTCACCATCTGCATAAAACCGCGAAAACCATTTTTGATCAAATACTGCTCCCAAATAATCTTAATTTACTAATTTAAAACCTATTTGTGACTACAAAGAATTAGAAACAAGGTGCCATAACAGTCAAAGACAATTCGATGACCGTAGAACAGCTACGGCTGCTACTGGTTTCTCTTGAACAAACTTTCCCCATGCAGTGATTTTACATTATCTGTCCCTTACCTTTTTCCAAGTTATCTCTAGAAGCCTAAACTAAAAATATTATAGGCCACGGCAGGGAGCCAGTGATCGCTTGTAGTCGCGTCCGTGTCGGCGGCTCGGCTGGCCAGGCCATTTGCCCATCTACACCACTGTCAGACTAGTCTGTCCCCACTACTGGGGGATTCTGGAATAGAGCAGATTTGGTTTAGATGTGCATATCATACATGCGTTCTCGGGTTTACAGGATCGTCAACTAATATCTCCCATACATATACGATAGGAGTAAAGCAAAAATCTATACAAAAAAATAAAGTACTTCCTAGACCTGCATTAGACTGGCACCTTTCCTGGTTTCAGCGAATCCCACGCTTTAATGGAATCTCCAGAAGAATTGGTCCCTCCATTTGGATGCTTGCTTACTTTGCTCTCTACTTCTTCTCCATTCCCTGAATCTTGGCTGATTTCAGTGTCCTCCAGAGCTTCATCGACACGTTCGTTGAATGTCTTACCGCTGCTTGCAAGCCTGTTAAATGTCCCAAGCTGCTGTAGCCTAGCCTTGCTGTGACCTGATAGATTCGCAAGCAATCCTCCCTTTGTGTCCTCCATACGCTCTTTTTCTGCTAATATCATGGTATCATGGGGTCTGAATACCCACTGGATCGTCTTCTCCGCAAAGCGAGATCCAAAAGTCAGGGTATAACAAACAATAATGACAAACCAGAAGACAGGCGATGACAAGACTTGAACAGATACACCAACGTTTGCGGGGTCATAAAATTCCAAGGCAAGCTCTACATAAGGAAATATAATGAGATATGGATACATTAGCCCATAGGAAAGAATGACAATCCAGAAAAACACCCATGTCCAATATCTTGCGATAAGAGCAACCTCCAAGGTGACGGTGCCCAGCAGAGCAGCAAAAGCAATTTTGCCTAGCGAATAGACATCAGTAATTGTTCTCTTTCCGATAGTCGTGACACTGCAAGTAATAAAGAATAAATAAAATCAGAAAGATGGTGAAAATAGAAAATGCGGATGCAAACACTGAACCTACCAGTAATACGGGATAAAGAAGGAAACAGCACCATGCAATATCCCTTGCAAGACTCCGGATTTCCAGAAGGAATACGTGGTTAACGATCTTGAATTACGCTTGTCATAAAGTCTAGGATATCTCATGAACGCTGTTAGCTCCCCAACTGGGCGATCCAGAACAGCGAAAAGCAGAATTGGCAAAGAAGTGAAAACCACATTGAACACAGCTGCAGTTATTGAGTCCACTAAGGCTTGCCCAGAATACCCATTGAAGAACTGATAGAAAAACATAACAAAGGCAAAAGTTATGTTTTTGTAAAAAGAGTATTTAATCAATCTTGACAATCGATAATAACTCAGGTTTCCATGTACAAGCAGTAGCGGTACAAGAAAGCGGAACTGTGAAATAGCATAATCTGAGCTGTTTACAGCTTGCCGTCCTTCTTTACCCATGATGCCAATTCCCACATCTGCTGTTTGAATCATGGCAACATCATTTGCACCATCTCCAATAGACAGCATTTTGCCTTGTAATCTTCTGCTATATCTCCTGTACCAACGGACAAAGCCTCTACTATTACCTGCTGCTTTCTGCATCTCGTATTCCGTCATAGCTTTAACAACCGCGGCTTTTTGACTTGGACTCGATCTGCTCACTACAACCCCGCTGCAATGAGCAGCAATTTTAGCAAGTTGCACTTTCATGTCATTGCTATTTAGTACAAAATTCAGAGTTGGACCATCAATCGTTAATTCACCATGTTGCCAGTATTCTGGAATTTCGTCTAAACTTGCAATACTTTTATAGATCTTTGAGTATTCTTTTATTAGCTTTTCAGCAGCGGAATCTAACAAGGCCGCTGTCTTTTCTTCGGCATCCTCATCTTTATCATCAACATTTATGGTCATAATATTTTCCACATCCTTCACCAAATTGCAGGACACAGCTATATTAACAGCTGTTTCTTGTTTATCTCCTGTAATCATCCAGACGCGAATCCCGGCATCCAGTAACGTCTCAATGGCAGCAGGAACACCATCTTGGAGTTTATCCTCGATAGCTGTGACACCAATGAGTTCTAAATCCCTTTCAATCTCAAGCCCAAGCTCATCCAAGGCATTATCTCTCCCTTCAAAAAGGCAAGAGGCTTGCTGGTATCTACCATCCCAATCATCATACTCTGTTTCATCAATCTCCTTAGATCCCAACACTAAGGTCCTGAGACCTTTCTTGGCAAAAGTATGTAAATCCTGTTCAGTACGCTTTAATAGCTCAGGTGATGTACCCTCGCGTATTTTTTTCATCACTTTAGTGTCGGCTCCTTTGCAATAAAGCCTGATTGATCCATCAGGAGTGCGGGCAATCACAGACATACAGCCTCTATCACTACTATACTCCATGACATTCAGTACTTCAAACGTAACCTCCTTTCCGAGCATGATCAACGACAATTTACCTTGACTGCGATTTTTAAACTCAAATCCAAGTTGTCTCGCTGCATCCACTAATGCCACCTCGTCAGGTGAAGGCCCCTGGTAGCCGGGGAGAGTATCTTCATCACCTTTCTCAAGGATTAAAGAATGGCAAAGGCAAATGTTCGTGAAAAAATCAACCATGTGATTACCCAGAGCTACCAAAGATTGAGGGGACTGTTGATCATTGATTTCGCTGGCCTCCTCAGGATCAAAACTATCCAAATCCACACTCGCATGAGGAAGACCAAGCTGTGTTGCTGTTCCCACACTGGGATTGCTGTGATGATATGCCATCACCTTCTTTTCGCTTCCGCCTCTTTTAGTTGTTGCATCTAATATAGGAAGTTCTTGCATCACATGGGCAGCAGCTGCAAGACGCTTGTCAAAAGGCTTCAGTGCGGCAATGTTTCTTTGTGTTGAATGCTCCTCCAATTTGAATTCAATGTCTCCAAATATCTCTCCTTTAATAGAAATTTGCCTCAGCTGCATTTCGTTCGAGGTGAGCGTTCCTGTCTTATCACTGAATATGTACTCAACTTTGCCAAGGTCTTCGTTGAGGTTTGAATTTCGACAGATAGCATGCTCCTTAGTTACTGGGTTTCTCATCATCTTATCGAAATTGATAAAAATGAAGCCTTGCCAAAACTTCACAATTTCCAGGGTAACAAATAACGAGATTGGAACTAAATAGGATAAAAGAATCCAGAAAGTGAAGAAATTAATCACAACTTGCACAAATCCATTAGAGTATACACCCTCAACATAGAAGGTCAAAGCCAAGTATGGATGGTTCACTCCTTCATTTCGAATCCAAGCATAGTTTAGAATCGCCAAGACAAGACACATTACCAATTGCATTAAGATGACAAGTGAAATTTGGAAATTAAGGAATCGATCAAATGATCCTGCACGGTAGAAAAGTATCAGCGGATTCTCGTTTGATAGTTCAAATTACAGCAAAATGCAAGGCTTACCAACTTTCAATGGGGTTTTGATTGAATTTTTCTGAATTCTCGTCTCCTTTCCGGTATACACGACAAGTCCAACTATTTCATTACTATTTTTCAGTGTGCAGCCACGAAGCAACATTTCATTCATGGTCACTGCCATCTCAATGTGTGGCTTTTCATCAGAGGAGTCTTGTGCAGTTTCCCACAATTTTTTCTTGCTCCCAGGAGAGACAGGGAGATCTTTATACACATGATTTCTCACTTTAATGTTGCCCTGAAATTTATGCAAATTTCTATTCGGCGGCTCTGCTTTCAACGTCAAGTCAAGATCCAATAAATCTGTAATGCTCATATCATTTCTTCCATCTTTTAGATCAACAGGCTTTCGAATCTTCAGATTCGTCTCCCCATCCAAATTAGTCGTCTTGATAAAGCAAACGTTATCTGGCAATGCTGAATACAAGCACAACAAATCAGCTGGAAAGTTCTCATCATCGCGAACGACAATTGCATCACCAACTTTCACTTCAGTCCATGATATGTCTTCTACTGTCCCATCTGCCAGCAGCCGATGAGTGATACTTTTGTTCATATTCTCATCTTCACGGTGACGCTTCACATCTTCCCATACAGCTTTAATACCTGCCACAATGAGGACAAACAACAGAGCCATAGTTGCCCCAATACCGCTGTACGGAGAGACAACACTCCACCATGAAAGTCCTGCTTGAATCAAAAAGTATAAATATGCCACCCTGGTGAACATTTCAAACAGAAATATTGGCAAGAACGTCATCACATTATATTTGGACGTCACAACTCGGTTGGTTTCCTTGTACATTATATTTGGATTCAAGGCCTCTTTTGGCTCGAAATGAATCTCTCTAACTGTAATCTGTTGCGACTTCTGGGACTGCTTCCCTGAAGCACTGCTCTCCATTTTCACAGATTCATTCTCCCTCAGCTGTACAGAAGCCTGATAACGAGCAATATCGGCTGCTCTGGAATATGGATCAACACTAGATCTCCTCCTGTCAGATGGTTTCAGCATATTTGCCAAATTTATCTTTGTAAAACTGGCAGTTTTCTCCATTAAGGCTCCAGGGCTCTGCAGCACCTTCTTCCAAGACGAACTACTAGTATTCACTTCTAATTCCTCTTCCCGCTGTTCTGGGATATTTACTGTCAACTTTTCACCATTTTCTTGATTTCTATCGTTGTTTTTTCCTCCTGCGTCGCCCTCACCCGGAGCAGACCTACTCGCCATCTTGATCGAATAGTTAACTGGTCACTAGCAACAGAACAGAATTTTCTGGATAGATGATCACTATTTCAACGATTCAAGATTCAAGACTATATCATAAGAGAAAAATTCAAGCGCCACTTTGTGGAGCTTAGTTTATCTCCCCGAGGTTAGTGTCAAAACTACCCCGTTGCCTGTTTCTTTCTTAGGTTCTTCTTAGATTTCCGTTGAAGCACGTTCGTCCGCTAGACATCATAAGGAACTTTTAAATTACTTAAAAACTCTTCTGATTCCATTGTTAGTCAACCAGGAGGTTATAAGGAGCGTTTGACCACATGTCAGATGGTAAAATGCTGTTGAATCTGATGGTCAAGCCTCAACCTCATCTTCTGAGTGCCAGGATCTCAGTCAACTATTTTACAATTTTTTATTAGTTTCACTTTGCAGCACGATTAGATATGGTGAAAGGTCAAGAAGTCATTTCTCAAGCTTCTACCGCAGTGAAGGTCGGAATTGGAAAGGCTTGGGATAGTGTGTCGCCATATGCCAAAACAGCCCTACACTGGGGATTTATCCCAGCAATAATTGTGGTAGGAATGACTTGCACGGAGCCAAAGCCCACGATAGCGCAGTTAGTCGGGCCAATGTAGTCGTGCATACGCTGCTGTCATCAAGTTAAGTTTTGACGTTATTTTTCATGTAATAACAGTATATCGAGAAATAAAGTTGGAGAGAATATATATTCACATTGAAAAACGTGTGTTATGCCTCATTAGAATCGATACGATAGGGGTGGATGGCTGCTTTAAGTCGCTCAAGAGATTTTTCTACTCTAGTCTGTAAAGCAGCGTCAGCACACTGTACAGTCGCCGCACGCACATTAACGATTATGTGTTTGTCGTCAACCTGAACAAATATAATTCCCTGTTTTTCATTTATTTCTGCACATCCGTACTGGGCGTGCAGCAGTTTGGCAATAAGTTTGGTCTCTGCTTTCTGGGCACCTTCAGTATCCCCTGACTTGATTGACTTTACCATGTCTTCTTCCGCCTCAAAGATGCCAGGTGGATCTCCTGCTGCTTGTAGAATTAATGCAATCGTAGCATCGGCAATCATATCCGACTCGGAGCTGCCTACCCATTCTAGAATGACGCGATCGCAGTCTTGATCGTCTTGCTTTACATCGTATGTCACAGTCACACTGTCTCCAATTCGGAGGGCCTCGCCTTGTGGAACAGCCGAGGAGCCTGCTTTTTTCTCCTGTACTTGCATAACAGATTTTACAGTTCCGATATCACATGTGCCCTGAATCCCTTCAAATGCCATCTCTAATGCGAGCCGCACTTCAGAAAAAGGTTTATGAAGTGCAAGGGACTGTCTCTGTACCACAGTTCCTTGATGGAGTTTTGTATACGAAGGCAAGTCCTGTTGGCTCATAATTTGTGGAGCAGATCCCTTTCGTTTGACTAAGATACCGCGCATAGAATCTCCGTCTGCAGGGCGTTTCTCTGCTAATTTACCTACAATTTGTGCGACTCTCTTGGGTGCATGTGGCACAATGACCGCCTGTGTGACCTTGGGACTATATACTGATCTCTCAATTCCTAGTGCACTAGCACGCTGCTCCAGAGCTTTCTTCAGTCTATTCATCTCTGTCGCTTCTCCATGAACAAGTACAACATGTGGAGGCTGAAGTTTATCAAGGAATTCAGATGTTTGAGGGAAGTCTGCATGTGCTGAGAATGAGATTGCATCCACTTGGCATCTCAAAGGGATGCGGGCCCCAGATCTCGAGAGAATATCATGGGGACTTGATAATATTTCTCGTGCCAAAGTGCCTTGCACGGCGAAATCCGCAATGATCACACAATTTCTTGCATCTCCACACCAGTTCTCAAATAGTTCTCTAGACATTCCACTTTGAAGCATGGAGGGTGTTGCCATGACGACACAAGGGCCAACGTCATCAAACTGTCCTGTAGACTTTAAATGGGTCACATGCTTAAACTGGAACGGGTTTGCCATTGCAAATGCTGCTCGAATATCATCATTCATCATTTCAATATAGCTCCTATACACAGTCATGGCCCGCCTAGCCAATCCACTAGCTTGATAAATCGGAACGCCATGGAGATCTGGATTTTGCTTCCAATATTCTTCCAGAATTAGCAAAAGCTCTTGCGCTCTACCCAATGCAACTACTGGAAGCAACACCCTTCCCCCTCTTGACACTGCAGTGTGGATCTGTTTCACAAATTTTTGCTCCCGTTCCTTCCTAGGCAAATGTCTCGATACTCCATAAGTCGACTCGACGATAACAATATCCGGCTTGAAAGTGGGTAGATCTGCTGGAGGCATATGCCTATCTGCAACTCTGGAATAATCGCCTGTGTAGAGCAAACGCAACCCAGCAACCTCTACCATGAACATGGCTGCTCCAAGAACGTGACCAGCACGGTATGCAGTTATTTTAATACCATCCACGTTGATGGTCTGATAAAAATCAATAACTTCTGTCCTTGCAGTAGCCGTCTCTACGTCTTTATCGGTGTACAGTGGGTCTTTCAGACCTTTACTGAGCTTTACAAAATCCTTGAGAAGAGTGTGGACAATAGCCTTCGTCGGATGTGTCATGAAAATGCGACCTTTGAAATTAGTGTGACCGACGACAAATGGAACAGCAGCACAGTGATCCAAGTGAAAATGAGTGATGAGCATAACGTCTACGCTAGCCAAATCAACTTGGTCCAGGAACGGAAGCGAAGCATGGCCTGAGAACCCAGGGTGTATACCACAATCGAGCATAATTGTCTTGTCTAAATATTTGACAATGATACAAGAGCGTCCTACTTCTTGTCCCGCCCCAAGTGGGGTAATTGAGACAGAGTGTTCGTTCGCCATTTTTTCGTTGTCCTTCCTCTTTGCTTCCTTATCAACTGTTATTTGACCTCCGCATCACAATACAAGTACATTTCCTTGGAATAAAACTTATGCTTCAATAAAAGTAAAGCATCGATAAGATCAAGGCTTCGTGCTTATGGGTTCCAAGAATGTATACATCATGATCATGAGATCTTGATAAATTTACATTTAAATCCGCAATAAAGTGACCACTAGCCGGCCATGGCAGAGTACTCTACTCCCTGTCTATTAATTATTGGAAAAGGCATAGAAATAAATACCGGATTAGCAAGGCGATTTAGGACCCTGCAGTATATGCACTTGGGGTGTACAAATGGGCCTTGAAGTGAAATGGAGCCTAGACTCTATCCTGGGTTAAGCCATTGGCCTTGTTGAGGTACTTTGCCGATCATTATCTGTGACGATCATCAACAAATAGTTAATGAAATCGTAAATCAAAAAATAAATGAGATAAGTGCATTTATTGGTATCTCTGATGATCCTTGGCAGCCTGCTGCTGAATCTTCACCATCATTCTGGTATTGTGCTCAACATTGAAGACTGCCACTAGTGGCAGTACTGCTCATTAAAAAGTATGAAAAAATTTAAGAAAATGTAACTACTAAAGTGACGCTATACCACTTAGCTATAGGAGCATTCTATACATATATACAAACGTATACATTTTCTGCTCCCACGGTGGATCGAACACCGGACCTTCACCTGTTTCCAATAGTTTCTCTGCATGGAGGGAAATTACGATTATATATGTAAATGTTGAATTTTCGTTTTCGGGAGGGACGCGCTTTTTGATTGATCGACGCGCGTGTGAGGATTTCCAGGCGCATTGTGTGTGTTTTTTCCTTATTATTTTACCTGCATACGTTATCTTAGGCTCATTAAATACTGTCAGTACGATGGTAGAGCTGTGTAACAATCGATCAGTCAGTCATTAAATACTGTCAGTACGATGGTAGAGCTGTGTAGCAATCGATCGATCGATTTGAGTGCGATTTCTGAGGTCCAGGAGGGAAAATACAAATAACGATTGAGGAGATTGAAGGGGGAGGGGACGAGGGAGGCCTCTTGGAAAGAGCCCAAATTATTCAGTCCATTAGTAAGCTAGTGTTGTGGTGCTTCTATTTGCATTTGCATATCTTTTGATGCTGCTGATGGTGTTACAGGAGCTTTTTCACTCGAGATTAATAAAGGGGTATCTATGACCTTATATATGTGAGGATTTGGTCAGTCAATTATGGCCCAATCAATAAAAAAATTACTCCTCTCCTGCTTCCGGCTTTGGATCAAGCTTGATCAAATCATCAATGCGAAGAATTGTGATTGCTGCTTCGGTTGCAAATTGAATAATTTTTACTTTACTAAGCGATGGTTCAAGAACTCCAGCCTCTATATTGTTTCTGACTTCACCATCAATCAAATCCAATCCATAGTCAGCCAGGTGCTTCTTTTCAGGATTTGTCTGTGCCAAATGGTGGTATGCTCTTAGTTTCGCAACAAGTTCAGTGGCATCTTTCGCCGCATTCACGGCCAAGGTTTTCGGGATTATCAATAAAGCTTCTGCAAATTCAGAAATAGCCAGCTGCTCTCTGCTCTCCATTGTTGTTGCAAAGCTCTCTAAGTGAACACTCAAAGCGCTTTCCACTGCACCTCCACCAGGCACAACTTTGCCACTTTCTAGAACTCTTTTAACGATACAGAAAGCGTCATGAAGAGACCTATCTACCTCATCAAGAAGATAATCATTTGCACCTCTCAGCAAGACGGTTACTGCCTTATTATCCTGGTGTTTTTCAGATTCAATCATAATGACATCACTGTCGGAAATAACATCTTCAAATACTTGAGCAGCAGAACCAAGACAATCTGGGTCAAATGACTCTTCTCCTTCAATATCTGCAAGAGTTGATACTATTGTCGCCCCAGTCATTTTTGCAACTCGACGAAGATCATCTTTTGGGACCCTTCGGCATGCAATGGCCCCAGCTTCCACAAAATATTTCAGGCACATATCATCGATGCCTTTTGTGGTAAATATAACATTTGCCCCAGCGTCTAAGATCTTTTGAATTCTTTCTCTCGTGATATCGCTTTCTCGCTGTCGTATTTTTTCTAACTCTGTTGGATCTTGGACAAGCACTTGGACACCCATTGCCAGTCTGGCCTTCTGAAGGTTCATGTCAAGGCAGGCTATCTTTGCATTGGGCACATGTCGTGGCATACCTTGGGCAGCCCTTCCCAGATTCAGTGCGTATCCATTAAGAACACGACTTTCTCTGACACTTTTGCCCTGTGCTTTGAGTATGTTGATTGCACCAACAGGGTAGCTCACCTTCTGCTTCATGCCAACCTCTTTGGTAGACTTTACCGATTTGACTGCCTCTACAGCTATAGAGGCAAAGAAATCAGAATCAGATCCAATAATTTTACTGCTCATAGACGTTTTGGCCGCATTAAGGAGAGCCATATCATCCAACGTAGAAACATCCTTGGCTATATCACTCTTGATATATTTACAAGCTTCCCGCATCGCCATTCGATAACCACCAATGATCGATGTGGGATGTACTTTATTCTTCACCAACTCATTTGCGCTTCGAAGAAGCTCCGAGGCCACAATAACCACCGAAGTTGTCCCGTCCCCCACTTCCTGATCTTGAAGTTCCGCCAATTCCACCAAAATCTTTGCGGCAGGATGCTCAACCTCCAACAGTTTTAGGATAGTCGCACCATCATTTGTTATCGTAACATCTCCAATATCATCGACAAGCATCTGCTCAACACAACAGAGGCTTGTCACTTGTCGGTCGGCAGTCAATCAGAGACGCGGCATTTGAAAAACTATTCGACTTTCAAAACGAATGCAGGGTCTAACCTCAGCATAACACACCTTATCGAGACCAACGGGCCCAAAACTTGTCTTCAATACGTTTGCAACGGCCAGCGCTGCTGTGGTGTTTTGTGACCGAACATCTTGTCCACTGAACCGTTCTCCGTGAATCTGTAACTGTGGGCCGGAAGCCATCTCGAACTAAACAAACTCACACTATAGTCAGATATTGAACTAGTAATATTTATTTTATTCTGATTAGAACAAGATCCCCAGTGGTGCTGGGCAATACTATCAGCAGATCCAGGTTCAAAAATCCCAGTCAAGACCTTGATGGTATCCGATCTGATGATCAGCTACAGATAGTTTGTTTTAGGGTATTAAATATATATATGTGTCATTAATGATAATGTTAGTCCATCATTCATTGCGTTCATTGGAAGAGAAGGCCAAAAATTTCGATGAATAGAAGGTTTCATGCAAAATCACATGCAAGGAACAGCAGAGTTGATCTTGGGTTGATAGGCTTTCTGTCCAGTGGAAAACTATTATTCATGAGAAAATATCTGTGTTCCAGTGCTAGGCGTACATCGGCATTTTTAGGAAAGGAGGGGTCGTGTCGAATTGCTTCGGTCTGTCCCGGTCTTTGGGAGCATGGGAGAGGCTTTCATGGTACGTTTCCAGTTGTCTTTCATTTATTGAATATAATATACTAATAATAGTAATAATATATGACGAGTATATTGAGTTCCTCGCTGTAGCAGAAAATGGAAGAAGAAAGGTCTCTGCTGTTGGTGCTTCCGAAGGAAACAAGGAGCTTGCTTCCAAGGATACCAGAGGGGCGCCACCGGTTGAATTCAAGCATCGACAGTATCTACTGGCTCTTGCAAAGGTAAATATGCTGCCCAGACTATTGGAAGATGATGGCAAGATGCGGGAAATGGGGATCCCACGGGCTGAGTATGAGCGACTGATGAGAAAGCCTGAGAATCACGGTATGAAGGGGTTTGAGCCAGCAAAGCACCTGCTTTACGTACGAAAAGGGGAAGATATTGAAGCGAATGTACCATACAAAGCCGCCTTAAGATCTCCTGATCGGTCACGGATTCCTCCTCAGCCTGTAGTAAATAAAGTCAAACAGGAAGAAGCTGAATCATCATTGACAATGCCTGACTCGATAGTGGATGTGATGGAGAAGCAGTATGGCATTTCTCTGCCACATCAAGTCAAGAACAATGTGATGGGGGATACTGGACAGAGCCAAGAGCATCGAGTTATCTGTCCAAAATGCAATGGTGGGAGTTCAAAGGAGACAAGTTTCAGCATATCCTTTGACAAGGATAGGAAATCTGCTAAATGGCATTGCTTTAGAGCTTCGTGTGGATTTTCTGGTACTTGCCATGTTGGTAGGCCTTCTGTGCTCAATAAATCGGGATTTATAGTTTCTCCAGTGAAAAAGAGAAAAGAAGAAGCCCCAGTTCGACCTGCTGTTGAGCTGGAGCCTCTTTCCTCAGAAATGGTTGAGTTTTTCAAAGCTCGAGGTATCAGCGAGGCAACGCTATCCAGAAATAAGATTTCTTCGCAAATGGCATACGATCCTATCAAAAAAGAAAAGGCGAGAGTAATTGCATTTCCTTATTACACCCACGATTTGCTGATTAATATCAAATACAGAACCCTGGACAAGAGATTTTGGCAAGTAAAAGGAGCAGAGAAAGTCCTTTATGGTCTTAATGACATTGTAGACTCAAGCGAAATTATTGTTGTTGAAGGTGAAATGGATAAGCTGGCCCTAGAAGAGGCAGGAATGACGAATGTTGTGAGTGTTCCAGATGGGGCCCCTGCAAGAGTAAAAGAAGGAGCATTGCCAACCGCAGAAGATGATACAAAATACTCTTACTTATGGAATTCTAGGGCATGGGTAGATCAGGCTGTTCGAATTGTCATCGCAACCGACAATGATGCCCCCGGGAATGCTCTAGCCGAAGAACTTGCACGCAGATTGGGCAGAGAGCGCTGCTGGCGTGTGCGATGGCCATTCAATAAAGAGGATCACGACTTTGTTGCTACCTCTTTCGGAGAGAATACGAACTCAACAGACAGTCAAATTGATAAAAATCAGGAAACGGAGGGAGTGGATCCAGCATGGTATAGAAAAGACGCCAATGAAGTCCTGCTCAAAGATGGGCCCGAGATGCTCAGAAACTTCATTGAAAGTGCAGAGCCATTGCCAATTAGAGGACTGCTACGCTTTCATGAGTACTATGAAGATATATTAAAATACTACTATTTAGAGCTCAAGGATGGCCAGGGGGTTAAGACAGGATGGCCCAGTCTGGACAATTACTATAGGGTTGTCCCCGGAGAACTTACCATTGTCACAGGTGTCCCAAACAGCGGGAAGAGTGAGTGGATAGATGCACTCCTGTGTAACCTATCGGAGCAGCATGGGTGGCAGTTTGCCATGTGTTCTATGGAAAAAAGAGCTACTGATCATGCACGCCAATTGGCTGAAAAATATGTCGGAAAGCCTTTCTTCGATTTGCCATACAGCAGAGGCAGTACGCGCATGACATATGAGGAGCTGGATGAAGCACTTGATTGGGTTGACGATAGATTTCACCTGATTAGATACGAAGATGATGAGCTCCCTAGCGTTGATTGGGTCCTAGATGTTGCCAAGGCAGCTGTTTATAGATATGGCATACGAGGTCTCGTGATTGATCCATACAACGAACTTGACCATCAGAGACCCTCTTCTATGAGCGAGACAGAATACGTTAGCAAGATGTTGACAAAAGTGAAGCGCTTTGCACAGACTGCTGGGGTTCATGTTTGGTTTGTTGCTCATCCCAGGCAGCTTCATCAATGGAAAGGCGAGGCACCAAACCTCTATGACATATCTGGCTCGGCTCATTTCATAAACAAGGCTGATAATGGAATTGTTGTGCATAGGAATAGAGACCCGGACAGTGATTCGGCGGACAGCGTGGAGATACTTGTCCGAAAAGTACGCAATAAAGCAGCAGGAACCATTGGCTCATGCAGTTTGACATATGACAGAAGAAATGGGCGATATTTGGACTCAAATGTTGTATCAATGCATACTCCCAAGACATCAGCACCTGTTCAGACAGCAGAATATTCAACTGGTTTTGGTTACTTTGTGAATGACGATGGAACGGTTGAGGGTCAAGGACTATAACGCATCTGGATATTGAATACAATATTACATCACTATCAGTGAATCGAAATTATTTGCTCTGTTACAAATGGTAAAAACTCTATGTGTATGTGGCATATATCTGTCAGCCTTGAAATGTCAACGTGTACACGTGTCACATCAATATTGATGGTCAATCCATTGACCAATTTTGACTGAGTCCGGCCCATCTCGAGACAGTTGGGTTTGTAGAGCCGACGTCGCAATTAACGGTCGACACGTCACCGACTTTTAGCTTAACGACAGAAAAATAAAACCAAAAGAATAAAAATTACCGCGAAAATGTTCGAGTATTTTGCACTGTCTGAAAATTGAGAAGTGCAGCAGATCGGTCCTCGGAGGACGTAGTACAAGATAAAGCTTACAGCCCGGCAACTTGGTTTGAGGGAGAAAGAATCGCTCAAAAAGACAATATTGGAATAATAGTTTTTGATTTGAACGAATTTTAGATAGATGTTGCGCAAAGACAACCATTGGTTGGCTCTTTATATCGCTTTGGCGTGGATGTCGGTTGCAGCATACGGCCAACCAGGATTGAATGTCCAGGAGTATGCTGCAAGCAAATTCGATCTGGGGCTCTCGCCCGATACGCAGATCTCAACTGTTGAGGGGAATACAACAGACATTGTGACGGCAATGCTGTCCGTGCAAACTACGCCGACGCCCGGAGAGAGTTTTCGGAACAAAGGGTTTGTCTATGCGCAAGGAAATCAGTTTTTCTTGAATGGACAGCCTTATTTCTGCTCTGGCACAAATGCTTTCTACGCTGGACTCAAATGGATTATGTCAGATAATGAAGTGGCAGTGATGATGAAGGAACAGGCTGCAAGAGGGGTGACAGCTATGAGAGTCTTTGCGTTCAGTAGCTTTGATTCTGTACCTGATTCGATAATGCCATCCTTTGGCAAATATAATGAGGAGGCCATCCGCCGGCTTGATCTTATGTTGCTCAGTATGGCAAAATATGGAATTCGAGCAATTATGGTGCTCTCAAACTATTGGGATTTTCTAGGAGGGATGCAAGACTGGGTGGATCAAAAGTACGGGCCAGGTCAGCCACTGGAGCTTTTCTACACCGATGCTTTCCTCAGAAAACAGTATAAAGACTATGTCAGGACAATTATCACGAGAACAAATACGCTCACTGGCTTAAAATTCAAGGACGATCCCACCATTATGGCGTGGGAACTAGCAAATGAGCCTCGTGCACCAAATTTTGAGAAGAAGAAGGGATTGAAACCAGGGAAAATGATTTGTAATTGGGTTAAAGAGATGTCCAATTACGTCAGGTCATTGGATAGCAATCACATGATTTCAGTCGGTGATGAAGGAATGCGCGTTGATGGGGACGGGACTGGCCTTCATGCGTGGATCAATGATGGCTATGAAGGTGTTGACTTTGTATGCAATCTACAGTATGCCGACTTTGCCACTGTCCATGCATATCCTGATGCGTGGGGTATGACTGCTGATGGTGGTTATAAATGGCTGGGTGAGAACTATATCAAAGATAGAAAAAAAATCGCCGACAAAGCCAACAAGCCCATTATTTTCGAGGAATATGGAATGAGGAGAGGTTATCTCCCATCCCGTGATCCATTGTTCAGGTACCTTCAAGGCCAGGTGAATCAGAATCAATATGCGTGCACTTTGGTCTGGGCTGTGAGCCATTACAATCCAATCTTTCCAGACTCGGGGTATCTAGGTATGATTTTGATTTATATCTGCAGCTGTGATATTTCTCTGGAACTTATCTTCATGAATGCGTAGTGCTCTGTATCGACATGGAAAATGGAATGACTGCAGGCTACAATGATGGACAAGGATATGTATTTGGGTACACTGGACCAGATAGAGATGGATCTGTCTCTGTTGTTGAACAAAACAAGTTTATGCTGTCGAAGAATCTTGGGAATGTAAATCCGGTACCAGTACCCCCAGTTCAATCGCCAAAGCCACCAAAATGCAGCAACATTCCTCCAGACAAAAAGTACACTTGTAAGCAACAAGTTCGCTGGGGGAAATGTAATGAGCCATGGATGGAAGGATTCTGCCGAAAAGCATGCAAGAAATGCTGATTTCTTTTTGATATCATTTGATTTAGGAAGTCTTATTCAAGTTATATGTTTGCCTCACACTCATATCAATAATTTCCCAAAAATATGAAATGTGTTTCATAATCAAGCCACATTTCAATACAATCACACATCAACTACACTCATCTGAGTCGCTGCAGTTGACTGCTCACTCACAAGTGACTGAGCTTGAGCTTGATTTCGTGCGTGTCAGCTCATGACTAGAGAGAGTCAACATGTCTTGTACAAGACCAAGTGCACAAATGTTTCCAATGATTCTCTTTCTCCAAATTATTTTCTTTCTCTGAGAAGAATGAAATGGATTCTAGAGGTAAAATAAACAGTAATGACAAGATATGCAAAAGAAACAACAAAGAGGAAAGGAATGGCGAAGAACCAAGCCACTCGATTGATGAGTTGGAAGCACTTCGTATTCAAAATGCCACCTATGAAGCAGAAAATGAAGAACTTCGTCAACTTTTAGGGGATGATTACATTCAATTGGCGGATCAGGAAGATAGCTGGCAACCCGTTTCAGAAGACGAGTTTCAAGAAGCAGGATCTTTTCAAATTGAAGGAGCCTCGGAAATTAGCACAGAGAAGGAATCTGTCTTTGCGCCGCACTTAACTGGAGATATAGAAGAAGGAGGTAAGAGATTTCAGATACTGAAGGCCTTGGATGCGAACTCAAGACTTCAGGAACAAGTAAGAAGGACTGTTGCTTTGGTTCAAGCTGCAAGGAGCGCGAACGAGTTGGTCTGCTCCAGGATAAACACATGCGTCGATCACAAGAGAAGGAAAGCGGCTACTCTACATAGCAGTCTTAGTATCAAGAGAAATACAGAGTACACCGGTAAATCCTGGTATTGGTCAACTATCGGGGAGAAGGGCCAGGTTCTAAAGTACAAGGGAACAGAGTCCGTTGAGTTCGTGTCAAAATATTTGCCACTAGTCAATAGATCAGGAGTTTGGAGTCAAGAGGAGCGTGAGAGATTGAAAACAGGTGTTGTAGAAATAGCCAAGGAACGGATGATTGCAGATATTGTAGCATCAAATGCTGGAATAACAATAGAGGAGTTCACTGAGCTTCAACAACCAGTCCGAGAACTGAGCTTCGAATCTGAACAAGTGGTCTCTCTTGTGGAAAGTTTTACACCACAAGAATGGTCGACAATAGCTGGAAGGCATGTTACATCGCGAAATGGGCTTGATTGTAAATTGCAATGGAAGAATTTTTTGCACCCACATTTGCTGCATGACCATTTCAGTCAAGATGAAAGGGATCAGCTTGTTTCACTTGTGGAGAAAGTGGGAGATAGATCATGGAGATATGTTGCTGAGCATTTACCAGGTCGAACTCCTCTTCAATGCCTTTCAGAGTACATGCAAATCAGATCCCAGATGCAGGAAGACAAAGAGCCTACAATATCCGGGGAGGATCTAACACGCTTAAATGACTTGGTGGCAAAATATGGCCAGTCCTGGAAAAGATTGGAAGAAGAATTTAATGGGAAATTTAGCGCACATAATCTAATGTACACTTGGAGAAAGCATCACCAGAGCACCCAAGGTGGAAAAGTGGCAGCCAAGAAGGGGCCATGGGACCCTTTGGAAGACGAACATCTTCTCAAAGCTGTCGCACTATATGGGAAGGAATGGTCGAAAGTTGCATGTAACGTGCCTGGAAGAAATGAATTGCAGTGCAGGGAGAGATTTGTCAATTCTTTGGATCCTGAACTAGCCAGACAAAGAGAGTTTTCTGACAAGGAAACAAGAGTGATGCTGGAACAAATTACAAAGTCTCAAATTGAGGGAGGAAGGGTATCGTGGTCTAAAATAGCAAAACTTTTGCCAGGAAGAACGGACAAAATGTGTCGTAAGGCCTATGAAAAATTTCAGAGACAAGAGAGGAAAAAGGCAAAGAGGAAAAAGTGAATATCTCGTAATATCATGCAAATTACATTCAATCACAGGCAATCTTTGAAAATCAAATATTTCATCCCATCTATGGCAGATAGCTCTTATAACGAAAGATGACTACCGTGGGGAAGAAAATATAAAAGCACAAAACATGTTATAAACCATCATCGTTTCACATCACACATATGCTTCAACAGCCAAAAGGAACATGATGTGTTTTGCCAAAACATGATTCAAAATTTATTCAATTCAATCTTCCGAAATATCATCGACATCCAAGTCCTATCACATCTAAGCTCCCAGGATGGGCTTCATGCTCACGTTGCTACTGGCTCTAATGGCTTGGCCATAATACAAAGCCGCAGCTGCCATTGCAGCTGGGTATTGAACCTCCAATAGATGACGAGTGGCTGCCCTCCAGTCCCAGAGTCCGACCTCCTCCCTAGCAGCCCCTCCAATTCTGAAGCGCAGTTCTTTATCGTCAATCAGTCTATTGACCAACGCAGTAGCCCCTTCTATGTCGCCACTCTCATACAAGAATCCAGTTTCCCCCTCTCTTGTCAGAATATCAGGGATCCCTCCTGCTCTCACAGCAACCACAGGAATACCACTTGCCATTGCTTCCAGAACAACAAATCCTAGAGTCTCAGACTCAGAGGGCATGACAAACACATCTGCAGAGGCATATGCTGCAGCCAACTCCTCTCCATGAAGCATCCCTGCAAAATATGTCGGGGTTCCTTCAAAGTATTCCTCCAGTTCCTCACGTGCTGGGCCATCGCCTACGAATGCCAGACGTGCATTAGGAATCTTCTTCAACATTCCTTTTAAGAATGTTAAATTTTTCTCACTTCCAAGTCTACCAACTGAGAGAAGCAGAGGAGAATCTGAATTTCCTTGTGTCAGTTTAGAGCGCATATTCTCGCATTTGAATCGGGGATGAAACGTTTCCGAGCATACCCCTTTTTTCCAAACAGAAATAGAATTCTTAGGCGCCGCCCCAAACTCGGCAAGTTCATCAGCAAGAACAGATGATGTGGCAAGAGTCAAGTGAGCTGCATTGTGGAAGAAACGAATCACACTCCACATAGCTGGGACTAGCCAACTGATGTTATACTTTGGCATATACTGCGGGACATGCGTGTGGTATGAATACACCAATGGCGCCTTGAGAAGTCTAGAGTAAATCAGGGCTGCAAACCACATTATTCCAGGACTACTACAGTGAATAATGTCTGGGTTGAAAGCCTTGATCTCCTTGTAGATTCTTGGAGACAATCCAAACGTAAGCGGTAAAGGTCCATACCAGGGGCAGCTAAAACTGTATGCTGATACTACCTTGGCTCCACAGTACTCATCCGGCTGATCCACAAAGGCAGATGTATCTGCCCCTGGAATTGCTACTCCCTTGCCTGGAGCAACAACAAGCACTTCACATCCCAACTCGGTCAAAAACTTTATCGTATTCCTGTACCGATTCATATATCCACAAACATATGTAAATGGAGAAGGCTCAACCATGATGCACACTTTTTTAGGAACCGAGTAATCACCCTCGAACGCTCCCTGGTCTGACACATCAGCAGCAACAGAAGCATAGATGCTTGACTGCCACAATCGACCGCAGGAGGTCAGCTTGCCTGGCTGCACCATCCATGGAGATCCTGCATCATAACCCAGCAATAGCAACTTGAATCGCCCTTGTCCAAAACACATCCTCGGAGAAGACAGAAAGGTCAAGACACGTACCCCTCGCCCCCCCAAAGGCACTGCATTGTCCCTTATTGATACTTTGAGCTGTACGGATAGAATTAAATTGCCCTGAAACAACGGCATCTTGCCTCTTCGTACCCAAATTGGGCTGATTGAACCGTATCGCCATTGGTAGCAATGATACGGCCAGCGGAATTCTCGCGTCTTCAAACTCGCTCAAGACCCTCGAATGGCAATGCACTTGTCAATTTTGCGATTAAAAACGTGCCAATCGCAAATATTTGATGTTACTCTGTCCCTTTAAGACTCCCTCAAGCAAAGTGTCAATTCACTTGAGTGTTGAATCAACCACCACGAGGCTCAACTCAGAAGATGCTCCAAGAAGATCAAATACCTCCTTGAGCCAAAGCTACACCACTACTGATGAGTGAGAATTCAATTGTATAATAGAACTGAATAGAACCGAGAGATAGTGAGGATTTCTAGCAATCTATCCGTTGTAAATCTTTTTTCAAGGAGATTCCCCAATAGATTCCTTCTAGCTCGGAGGAGACTGGGCAGTCTCAATCAATCCCATGGGATTTGGAGGCAACCCTGTTAGGGGCTGTATATCGTGTAGTGGAGTGTATACCAGTCTCCATCATCACAGTAGAGAGTGAAATTATGCAGTGATGGGTGTTTTGAGCCATGGTTACTAATATTGGCCAGTATGCATACTCATATATGAGTTGATTGTATCTATCATCAACTCTGTGAGATGCATACCGGGATGATTCGTTCCTGTTGTCGTACTCACTTGGAAAGACTGCGATGTCAATAGGGAGAAATGTTTCAGGTGTCTGAATCTTACTGAGATTATCTCAGCTCTCTCAGAGTCTGAGAGAGACCAAGGCAAGGAATGATGGGAAGATTCATGTTGGTGCTGGGGTTGAATGTTGAATGTTGGATTAAAAATATAAAAAAATTCATTGCATAGATACAGTTTAAATCTGACTCAAATTTGAGGGGATTCCGGTTGTCGTGAAACCTTTGGTACTTCGTCTTGAAGCATTGTAGCAGTGAATTTTGTCCATTATTACTCTCGCCGAGGAATATTGATAACCTAGATTTGCATAATATAATGGCTGAATCTTCACTGACATCAAAGTTTTATAGCTGGTGGCATTCTGTGCTGGAATGGTTGAAAAGCCTGCTCTGGACGAAAGAAATGGAATTATCTCTGGTTGGTCTTCAGAATGCGGGGAAGACGTCTCTTGTGACGGTCCTTACGTCTGGGGACTTTCAAGAAGAGATGATACCAACTGTTGGGTTCAATATGAGGAAAGTGACGAAACAAGGGGTGACGATCAAAATGTGGGACCTCGGAGGGCAGCCCAGGTTTCGTAGCATGTGGGAGCGATACTGTAGAGGGGTACAGGCGATCGTGTTTGTGGTGGATGCAGCTGATTATGAAGGAATTGATGTGGCGAAACAAGAGCTGCACGAACTGTTGGGTCGACCGTCGCTGGCTGGGATCCCTGTTCTGGTGTTGGGGAATAAGAATGACCTGGAAGGAGCTCTGAATTCGCAGGAGCTGATATCAAAATTGGATCTGCGTAGTTTGAAAGACAGAGAAGTATGCCTTTACAGTATATCATGTAAGAAACGGAGTAATATCGATGTTACTCTGGGATGGTTGGTGAAGCATGCAGCAAAGTAATTATGTAATTTAAGGAAAATTTTAATCTAGAAAGTGTAGCGGCCAGGCAAACTGTCCGCTTTACAATGTCACTTTTTGTATTATGCCTTTGTAAAATGACATGAATGGCCAGGGCTACGTGTTCTAGTTCTAATGCTTTCTATTGAAGAACTGAGGAAGCTTTGGGGCCTTGATGGCAGCATTGTGGAATGCTTGCTGGACAGAGATGGCAGCCCTTTCTAAGCCAAGCGAGACACTGGCTACTATACTAGGGCCATTTTTGCCATTGAAAGGATTGTGAGCAATTAGATCGTCATCATCAAAGTCCTCGTCTTCTTCTAGGGGTTTGCTTTCCGTTGGTGCTTCTTCATCGGTTGCAGCTTTGCCAGATACTGCAGCCTCTGTGCGACGGATTCTTTGTGCCTCTCTCTGGAGTTTTTTCTCCAGTGCCTTTTGCTTCTTTAGTTGTTTTCGTTTCCATAGCTTCATTGCTTTATCCATTACTGATCCTGGCTCTGGCTCTTCAGGCAAGTTGTACATGTCATGGATTTCTTCTTGAATTACTGCAGCTTTAGTCATTGCCTTTTTCAATCTTGGATTGTTTGGAATAGGATGGCAAAGTCCCAGCGGTCCAGGTGCAAGGAATGCAGATCCATGTGGATAATGAATAGGATCTTGCATTAGGGGTGCCGGGAAGCCTTGTGCATCCCGGGAAAATCGCATTGTAACTTCTCCATCTGGCTTGAACTGGAACATCCTCACTTTGTTCACCACTTCTCGAACTTCTTGAATGGTGCCCCTACAAAATATCATAACAATATTAATTTTCACTCTTTTGCTTTTTATGTTTCCATTCAGTTAAGGCGTACTGTATCTCTTTGATATGGCACCATCTACCACTTTCATCTGGCCCAGTGAAAAATGCATCTCTGAGCCACGTTCCATACTTTGCACTGCTCTCCACAGTTTCTTTGGACTCTTCCCAAGCCTTTGAAGGCTCCACACCAGATTTCACCTTTTTGAAGTAGGGGCTTAGATCATATTCTGCACCACATCCATGACGCTGTCCAACATTGTACTCCCCTTTGAACAGCTTATTTTTCTTTGTCTGGGTATACTGACCCAAGCCATGGGCAAATCCCGTGTCGAACTCTCCCTCGTATTTATCATTCTTCTCTGGCCTTTGAATGCCGCCACCGAATCCATTTCCAAATATAATTGTACCCTTCCCATGAGGAACATCTAGCATCATAGTCCCCTCGTATCTGCATTCAAAAAAAGCACTCAGAAGCTCTAAGGAATCATCCATCGATGAGTTGCTCATTACGTACGTTGATCCATCATCATAGACATAGCTTTCCCATTTTAGCGCATTCCCGACAAATGGTGCATAAGGGTGCACAGAACCGGCGAGCCACCACTGGGGGTCATCCGGACTTCTCGCTGCAGCCAACAAAGAATCACTAAATCAGGTTGCATTCATATGATATGCAACTGCATTAAATCTGTAAACGAGGAGATTTACTGTCAAGAATTCGAAATGCGAGCTCGCTCGTCGCATCGCCGCAGCAGGAAGACAAAGCAAGCCGCTAATTAGCCTTTGATCGATCATGCTTTGCTGATTTAAGCATCCATTTCAACAATACAGATATGTTTTGATACTTATTTATCCTCCATCGGCAATTAGATCGATAATCGATCGATCACTCAAGTTTCGTACCTTCAGCATTAGATGCCTTTCCGACTTTTTTGGCCGTTGGTGGCGCATTGGGATCGTTATCCATTGTCGTCTAAACTTCTCTAGAGAGATATTCAGGAACAAAAAAGTGTTGAACGTTCTTTAAAATGGGAAGTGGAGGCAGATAAAGATAGCACTTGAAAACCGTCTCATTCAATCAGATGGCATCTGCAGATCTGCTGGCCAACATGTCTGAGTATCTTGGTTTGCGCCTGGCTACCTAGACAAGAAGATGCTGAAGTTAGGTACACTTGATCGTTATTCTCGAGAGCATGTCATCTGGGAGCACATTGTCAGTCTTGGTGCATTGATACCATTACTGATGGCCAATATTGGCTGACTCACTGAGTCACTGATTCTAACATACCCACAAAATCTGTATACATAACCACGCTTCATCAGCTCTGCATTCCCATCAATCTTTTCCATACTACTAAAATTACTTGAGAACATGGTGCAGAATACGCGAATGTTGGGTCAGGCGGCCAGATCGGTAAACTCCTCGGTGTACGTGGTGGTATGACTTTGAGGGCAATTTGATGCATTCTAGTCTGACTGTGTTGATCGATGCGGCAAGACAATTAAATAAGAGTATAAAAGGGTATTACTCGCTATTTGGTGTCTGAAGTGTTATGTATAAGCTGTTTGCAGGTTGACTGTGCCACGTGTGGCCAGACTATCCGGATACAGTGGACTGAACAGCTATGTCATTCAAGTACGATACATGCAGAAAATATGATTTTAAATCGTTTCTAGATTTAATAGAATGAAATGTGGTGGAATGTGGGTCGCAGAGATACGCAACAAAGAGGCAGCCGGGACAGGTTTCCCTTGTTGGGGTGGTTCGGGCCTCCTCTTCAGAAGCAGCTGCTGGAAGCGCGAACAAGGCCAGTGGGGCAGTCGAGGAGTACGATGTATATCTTGCAAAGCCAATAGGTGTGAAGTTTGCTAGGGGGAATGACGGGGGTGCATATGTGACAGTGACTGACCCAAGACTGGGGAACACGTCAAGTGATATCACTCCAGGAGATAAGGTGGTGAAGATCAGTGCTTCCTTTGGCAGTGATGTATGGGATGCCTTAAACTTTGGTCAGGTTATCTATGCTATCAAAACAAGAAATGGAGAAGTGTATTTGAGGCTGAAGAAGAATTATGGTGATATGTCTGCCCTGGAAGAGGAAGAGCTTACAGAAGCAGAGAAAAAGTTTAGGGACGAACGATCGGGGGGTAATTACGGAGCTGGAACTAAGGAAACGCAGGCGAAGAATTATATCGGAAGGAAAGAAGCTGAAAGGAAGAGACGTGAACTCTTTGACGATGCTTTGGCAAAGTTCAGATCTGGCGAAACCGAGGAAGCCCTGATTGATTTTGAAAATGTCCTTTCCATGGAGCCCAAAAATTATCTTGGAGATGACTTTTCCAGGGTAACTACGGTTTACAGAATCACCCAATACAATATTGCCTGCTGCTATTCTACTCTTGACCAGATAGATGCTGGACTGGAGGCTTTGGACTCTGCAATGGCATGTGGATTTGAAGACTTTGCAAAAGTTCGTAAGGATCCAAACTTGGCCAATATCAGAAAGAGTCCTAAATTTACTCCTCTCATCAACAAGTATGATGAGCCTATTATTAATGAAGGAGCAGTAAAAGCTTTGAAATCAATTTTCAGTTTTGGTCGCAAGGATGATGATGAGCTTTGAACGAATTGATTCCAATTGAAATATGGTTTTTATCTAATTGTAAATCTACATGCCTAATTTTCGTCTTAACTCCTCTAATTCTGCATCAATATCGTTATTGTCATTATGACTCGGTTTCTTGTTGTTGCTTTGTTCCTTTGCTGTCTGTTTCCTGTTAACTGTTGCACTAGCATCTCTATCAGCTCGCACCTCGGACGATTGCTTTACCGAATCTGCTATACCTATATTTTTCTCCAGAAATTCTACGAATTCTTCACCTATGTCGGCAAGTTCCTCCCACAGCCCCTTTGGTTCACTCGAAGTTCCTCTGCTCTTTTTCCACTCAGTTTCTAAATCACGGAACAGATCACCTGCAATTGCAGCCATGATGATGTAAAATATAGAATTCTTTATTTATTCACGTGATGTCATGTGCACAATTCATACCAAGGCCGTAGAAATCTTCCTCTTTCTGCTGACTAGGCCTGTAAGCACTTCCAGACTTGGGCTTTGTATACGTCCCATCAGCCCTTTTCCTATTCGTATATCTTGCTTCTCCAGCCCCTTTCTTCGAGTCCATTATCTCCTGATACGCATTCTTACATTCCATAAACCTCTCTTTTGCATCAGATGCTTTGTTCACGTCAGGGTGCAGTTTGAGTGCCTTTTTCCTGTATGCTTTCTTGATATCTGTCACCGAAGCCGTTCTAGGCACATCCAGAGTCTCATACGGATCTCTAAATCTTGCCATCAAGGGCCTACTACATGATTGTCGTCTAGCCAACCTGAATTTCTTCGGCTGGAAAGTTGGGTAGACCAAAGCCTCCCGGGAGAACTGGGTGCGCATCGTTGCGCGTTGATTGTCCCAACGAACTTGTCCAGATACGTACTTAGAACGAAATTGATATTCTTTACATACTAATATTTTATGCATCTGTAAATGTACATGCAGTGGCAAATAATCTATTAGGCCACATTGACACTTGACTCCTACCTTACCTCTAGGCTAGAGGCTCTAGCACAATGCTGTGCAAATTTGTTCTCAAGAACATTGAAGTTGAAGTAACACGTATACAAATCTACTGGACAGCAACTACAGGATCCGAACCTTCAGTAAATCCATATTCACTCGCATGCTTCCATCCACTGGGTATTGCCCATGCACAACTTGACTCAATGGCTAGGTTGAAGTCATCACCTTGGTCGTCAAATGCTGAGCTTGTAACTATCCTGAAGAATCCTCCTTCCCCCCACGGTTCGCCCCACGAGTTACGAACAATCCAGAATTCCACATCATTTTCAACTCCCCATCCAATGACAGAAACAAGGTGATTAGTGGATGCCTCAGGGTTGAATTCAGCATAAATACCACCGTTATAAGCATCCAAGCCACCAGTTGCATCAATTTCACAGCTAATTGGCCCTCTTTTGAATATTTCTGCCTTCATATTAGCTCTTCCGGACACTCTTCCATGTTCTTTCACACCCAAGCGAGAGTAATCGTGCAATGCCATACAGTTTGAGTCCGGGGTTGCTCCTGGCCAGCAGGTGAAGCATTGATGTTTTAATGAACACTGTTGATTTTCTGCCAAGTATGGGTTACAAGTCTCAGGAGGTATTCCCCATTTCTCGGCATATTCATACACGCCGCTGTCCCATCCACCTTGGCATGATCCAGCCGAGCCACAGTCAATTACATTTTGCACACTCAATGCACTCACAGGCCACCCGCCTCCATTGATAATGTAATGACGATCTATCAAAGAAGACGTAGCAGCATGTGCCCAGCACGATCCACAGTATACAGGAGCATGCTGGTTTCTGATGGGGCTCAAGTAGTTATTGCCGTCTACATCTCTCCAGTCAAACGCGCTGGGCAGATCGCTTTCCTTCAGATAGCTGCCTGGCTCTGGAGTCACTCTGCACCAAAAATAAACAATTTCTCACTTCCTCTAGGATTAGGACATCTCATCACCACAATGCACTCACATTCTAGGCTTGTATCGCTTTAGCTCTTCATTTGATGTAATTTTCGTGGCAAAAACACTCTTTTTATTGCTCGTAGGACGAACTTGGAGTGTCGAGCCTAGGGCTAGATTCAAAAGAGTCGCGCACTGCAGGAGCAACAGGACACCGTTTCGGAGCATAATGACACCACTTCAATACAAAAATGGAATAGATACGATAGACAAAAACATGAAATTTGTGAAAATATTTTCCATTTCTTCCGTCTGTTCCGCTGTCGCTCACTTTCTGGTAGTGAGCAATCTCCCTTGGGATTGCTGATGCACAATGGAATATCCGTTGGATTAGGGAGAGCCAGTACATTGATCATCATTAAATATGCTTTGAAATAGGGTGGAGTGATATTGAACAGTTATAGTCATCCTTAAGATGGATATGGATATGGGCAACGAACACGAGGGTGGCCACGACCACTCTGGTCATGCTGGTAATGAGTACGTTCTGTTTAGTGCTTTTGTGGCTATTAACGATTATATGTTGATATAAAAGTTAATTACTGTTATGGATAAAACGTTAAATATATCGAATGGGTGTATGGGTGGAGTCACTGTGTGTTGGGGGAGGAAGAGGAGAAACGGTAGTTTTGAATGGGGTGACGTGACCATCTGTTGATTGAATTTAAGATGGCGAATGTTATGGAATAGTACTCTAGTGATATTGAGAGCAGCTTATTTGATATGAATTTGGCTGCAGCGCTCACGGGTCAGTTGGCAGAAATCCCGATGGCAGTTATTACTACACACAAGGTGCATTTTTGGGCCATATAGTTCCGGGCTTCTTCTTTGCTGTGAGTACTTTGAACGAATACGAGTTGAAATAATAATAAAAATATGAAGATCATTATCAAGTTTGAGAATGAATGCTATTTGTGTCGTGACGAATAATGACAAGGCTCATGTGCTATGTGCTGGCTCTTCCTGTATGTAGATTTGGGGTCTCTGGTGGTTGGTTGCTGCGTTCGACTCGTATCTTACTGCTCTCGCTCATAGTCGGAAATTTACGTCAAGGTCCTGGTACTTTTTGTTTTTTGGGCCTGTCTGGCTGAGGCGGATCCCGTTGGAGCCCATACTGAAAATGGTTTTGCCATTTTTTGGTGCTTTGGGAGAGTTGTGGCTTGGTCACGAATCATGGAGAAGGTTGATTGCAGAAGATGGGAAATTTGTTGTAGATAATATTAATGACTGGCAGCACTCGACCATGTATCTTGCATTCATCATATCTGGCTTTATGGATCTGGTAGGGTTCTATTCACATTTGCCAGTCGATGGGGAGCTTGGCTTCTTATGCCTTGCATTCTTAGCACAGGGACTTCTTCTAGTATTCCATCTGAAAGGCCCTGTGATCGAAATACTCGTGCACTTGATCCTAGTTCTCCAAGTGTTTGCAACCGTTGTTGCCATATTAGCAGAGGGGTGCCACAAGAAGAATATAATATTTGCCTCATTGAGACCCATTCTAACTCTACTACAGGGAATCTGGTGGATTCAGGTGGCTTTCATCATGTTTACTGCCGATCCAGCTTATGATCCAGACTATATGGGTGGCTCCATGATGGTTCCGGCTGTGTTTGTCTTCCACTTACTCTGGGTCACGGCTGCTGCAATGATCTGTACGTTATCTGCTGACGCTCTGTTTATTTTTTCACATAAATCACATCTTTTTAAATGCTTCGCAGTGTTGCTCGTGATGAGGTCAATTTATAGCAGGTCCCATGGAAGGGAGATTTCCTTTGTCTCCAGGCAGCCTCGTATTGACATGAATGGTACATCTGGGGCAATCGATTTGGAACTCTCAAGCCTGACAAAGTGAAGTCCACACATGTATGTATGAATCACTCGTTGTAACCGCAATCACAAAACTTGACCTGATAATAATGTATCTATACCAAGTGAGCGAGTATCTCCTTTGATCAGCAGCGATGAGTAATGACTGCAAGACCATTTGACCGTATGGTCAGCCATCACTGGATTTCAAATCCAATCCTGGTTTGAATTTTATCCATGGTCGAAAAGGGGGGAAAGAAAGACTCATACAACCGCTTACCCTAATAATGCTGGGAGGGCGATCATGCGGTGTAAAGACTAATTTTTGCGAATTAGGGACAAAATTTGCCTGTGTGGTGCGATAGCAAGCATAGAACGTCCCGTTGTAATCTCCGATCCGCTAATCGGCTTTTCCAGTTGTCAGGCATTCCAGTCTATACAGCAGAAAACTAGGGGTTTAGATTGACGATGAGTGAACTACTGAAAGGTTATCTGGTGGTGAAGGTGCTAGAAGCAGCGGGGCAAAACGGAGATGATGAGCAAGTGTGGGATGATTCTGTCCGCGATGTCTTCGTCAAGAGTGCGTATTTCGTGAACTATTGCGCAAGATGGTGTCAAGTAGCATCTGACAGGGGGCTTATATATAGATGAAATCTTGTTTTGTTCTGTGCAGTCGAAATTAGAGGATCTAAAACTCGTGCAGTCAAGGTGCGTATTTGGAAACAACTAGAAGTATGCAGCTTTCCTATCGCGTGCAATGTGATTATCTGGAAGAAACTGGCACCATTTGTTGTCGAAGAATACTAATACCAATTGATGTGGACGAATTGTGCGATGCAGAAGCAAACCTCAGTCTCGAAAGTAGTCGGTGGCGTTGTGACCTGGGAGGAGCAGTTGGCACTGGAGCACTATGAAGGATCAGGGGAGCTTCGAATTCTTCTTTGCCAGCCCAAGCCTAAGAAGCAAGGGGAGAAGGCCAGCTCCATTGTACTTGCAGCATGTGGAATTTACATGAAGGATATTCTGGAAGCTGTTCCTATTGACAAGTATTTCGAATTGTTCAAGCCTGGTGAAGGAGCAGATGGAGGTTTCATTCGGATATCAATGAATTATTTGAGGCCAGATCAAGTAAGGAATCCTGAGAAGCTGCTTCAAGGGGGGTCAAGCACCAAAAAGTATGTGTCATTTGGTTTTCAGTTGTAGGGAATGGTCTTTGCATTCATGCGTGCTTTGTTATTGCAGGTCTGGCCTCATACCAAAATTAATATTGGGAGCAGTAGTAGTAGCCGGAGGAGCATTTGCATTCCAATTGATCCAGGACGCAAAGAATAAGAAGGAAGATCCGGAGAAAAAGACGGAATCAAAAGGTGGGCTTTGGAAGACAAAATAGATAATCTTTGCATCTAAAATACTTATACTCATTGACCTATTGTCTGCTCAAGTTCATGATGGGAGAGGCAATGTAATTACATGATATAACAATGAAAAATAGATGTATATATTCTTCAACAGAAAATCAGTCTCATGAATCAGTAGGAGACATTCTCCACGCAGCTGCTAGTGCTGCTCCTATCCAAACCATGACACAAACACTCACAGCAGAAGGCACAGCAACTAAAATATCGCTGAAATGCTTCGTCGTCAAGGCGTATCCCATTGCAGCACTTTGCATCCCTGTTTCTATACTCACCGTTCTAGCAGTTCTTTCTGGGAACCCCAATACTTTGGGCAACATATAACCAAGAAGATAGCCAAATCCATGCAAAGCAACTACTGGTCCGAGCATACTAAGTCCGTTTGTCTGCAAAACACTCTGTACCTGAGCAACAGGTACAGCACAGAGTATCACAGTCAGGACTAATGCTACAAGAGGCATTCCTGGCCGGATTTTTTCCACAACAGAAGGGAAAAGTTCTCGAGCAGCAATTCCTATACATGTGGGCAGCAGCACCAATCTCATTGTTGATTCCGCAAGAGCCCAGGCATTAACAGGAATAAATTGTCCTGCCAGCAAAGTAGCAAGTAGAGGTGTCATAAATGATGCAGCTATAGTTGACACTGTGGTCATGAGGACCGACAGGGCAACATCTCCGTTTGCAATGAATGTGGCCACATTGCTTGCTTGACCACCAGGACAACACCCTAAAACTATCAGACCTGTCGCAAATGCAGGCTTTAAATGAAGCAGATGAGATATGGACAACGCCAACAGAGGAAGAATACTATATTGACAAATAAAACCAAGGAAAATTGGAATCGGGGCAGATGCACATTTCTTTACATCTTCAACTGTCATACTGAGACCCATGCTGAGCATCAACAGTCCAACCCCTTGTTCAAATTGTGTCGTAGTCATCCAATTCAATGTAGATGGGAAGAAGAATGCCGTGGATGCGGATATCAAGGCCCAGATCGGAAACATGAGCATCCCTATGTCGGCTATTTTCTCCAGCGCTGTCATCTGTTTTAAATTGCTACCCACTGACGCACTGGAGCCCATATCAGACCGAACCCTTGTGTCACGTATGCCATATCTCCATTTTTGAATCACAGAATCTACATTTAACTGCAGCGTGCAATGTCCCCGAGCGAAGGAGTTCCCTTTCAAATTCAAGGGCCTGTACTTTGGCAGTGTTGTCCATTGCACAGCGGCACGATGATCTTTCCCCGCAATGCAATGTAATGAGCAGTTCCCCCTGTAGCTAATAGAGGACATTTTGTTCAAATTTATACGTAAATTATGATTTTGAGATCTTTTCAATGTGTGCTACCCTCTGTCAGTCACTGATTTGTAAAGTACAATTTTCGAATCATCCGACGACTCTAGATTTTCGACGCAACCAATGATTGCAGAACATCATTCTGAAATAATATATTTCTAAATGTATGGGTTACATGAGCACATAGATGTCCCTTTTCGCCATCAGTTTTGTAGGAAAAAGTTTCCTAATTGGTAATAGCTCTTTTCAGCAAACCGATCCAACACACTGGGTGGGTGCCGTGTGATGAGTACTATGCAATCGATTCGATCAATGTCTATAGATTTGCATTAATCAATTGTCTATTATTGTGCGCAGGTGCTCGATGTATCTGGTCTTGTGACGCCAAGCTATCAAGTGCTAAAAGAGGTGAGTAGTTCAGTAACACCATCCAACAATGAAACTTTAGTCAACTTTAGTCTTCCAAAGACACGTGGGCCCAAGATTTTTTTCTATTCATCTTGTGATGTGATGCATTATGTGAGTCGATTTTTTTTTTCAATTTTCTTCCTGCCAGGTTTTTGTATGTCTGACAGATGTGAGCGCTCTACCACCTGATATGGCTCTGTCAATTTATGTTTCTGTTGGACGACACGAGGACTGGATATTTCGGGGATTCGTTAGTAACGAGCATCCTTCTGATACGATGCCGTTATCTTGGCCCGAAGTAGATCCGACTCAAGCTGGTGGTGCAGTGCTAGGCGTGTCGTTAGAGCCTTTGGTTGAGGCAGGTTCCAAAGAAGGAGCAAAGATTGGTGCAAAATCTGAATTTTGCAAAAGAGTGGGACTAGATTTATTTCAGTACATGCAAAGCTTTGGTAATGTCTCAACTGTAGGCCCAGACCAGCTCCTTGTACCGGCAAACGTGCTAGACAGGTGGTTCACTAGAATCAGCAATCGACTGAAGAACGATCCAGATTTCCTAACAAGGCAAAAGGACATCATCTAGCATTCCCTTTGAGCACATGTATTTATATAAAGACGACAACCTTAATATTCATTCATACAACTAAATTATTCTATTCTTGTACAGTCAGGCCCACTTCCGACAGCATGCTTCCAAGAGAACCACTCTTGTATGCAGCCAGCGTATCTGCAAGGCAATCATTACACGTTTCCCGTCAAACTGTGTCATCCCAACACCACAACAAAAAAATCCTTTCCGCAACACACCATCACATCCTCCCACTAATTTTCCTCCAACAAACACCTGAGGCACAGTTCTCATCCCAGACACCTCTTGCAGTGCAGATTGCACATCGTCCCCATCCTCAAGTTGATCAAGTTCTACAACCTTTGCAGGGACGTTGAGCTTTGTGAAAAGAGATTTTACTTGAGAGCAATACGGGCAATACGTTTTCGAATAGACCTACATTCACACATCGCTTTCAAACATACACGTATCCAGAATGACAGAAACAATACGCATCCATCTCCATTCAATCGCACCATGACTGGATTCTCCTGGTTCTTGCTCTTGACAAGGTCCGCTGAGCCCCCTGAGGCTTTCACTTGAACCCACCGCTTTGAGCTTATGGCACTCCCTGCACAGAAGTCTATGAATGAATTAAATACGATCCAATTATATACATTGTAGTAATACTTTCATGTCACAATGATCAATCGCTCTGTAGCAATGTATCACCAGAAATGCTACACACAGAGATGATTCACAGAGATGATTCATCAGAACTCTCCATTCAATAATTAATAGCAGCCAATTCCCATCAACCCTTTAAAAAAGATATATCGATGCTCCATAGAATACGGATACGTACGAGGAATGTGCGATGGCTGAAAAACAGAGCGCAACTGAACAGGTTGCGAACAAAGACTGGACAATCCCTTTGTCCTGATTTGGGCCCTTGCTACCATGCCTGGAATTGCTAATCGAATGCTCATTTTTACAAAGTAGACAGGTTTATTATCTGGTGTGAAATTTACAATTTTTTTGAAATGAATGATCGCTCCCTACTGAATTTCTACGGGGCTTATTCCTACAGACTCTGGCTCTGAGAGCCCTGCCAGAGTACGTAGATCTGCTGAAGTTGGGCATTGCGACTATTCCCAATTGAGAAATATTTTTATGCAAATTGCTGAATGTTTATAATGCTACGATTTGAATGAAAAGGAGTATCGATTCAAATTATTGCTATTTCTGGAGGGCAGGAACGTGGGATTTACAAACACATGGCAGAGAAAGGTCTCGAGTCCCTGCTATGCGGGCTATCAGGGGTCGAAGGGTCTGTTCTCTCTCGTCCAAAGTCAATGAATAGTATGAAAGAGTCGAAAGATGAATTCTCTAGGCCAAGCATGTATTTCTCTGGGACAAGGCCGAGTGTTGGACGAGTGACCGAGATGGAGCAACAGCCAGAATCCAGTGGTGCTGGAGCTGGCTGTGAACAACGGGTTGGGTATGTTGCGACTGAAAATCAGGAAGTTTACAACTTTGATATTCTAGATGATCAAATAGAGGGCTCATTGCTCTCTGATGGGGCTATCAAAGGTCGTGAGTCACGACCCAGCGACAATAGGTGGGTTTTCAAGTGTTGCAGTGAAGTGCTCTGTGTTTTTTTCGGGTTGGATGCAGTCTTATAATTGAATGCATTGTATAAATACAGGAATTACATAGATAATGGTTTTGACGAACTTATTGTTGGAAGAAATGCGACGTATTCGGATGCGTTCAGAGAGGGAAACAATTTTTCAGCAGAAGAGGGTACACATGAGCAGCAGCAGCAGGAGTGGGTGGGAAACCCTGCCGAGCTGGAAAATGACAGCATGTCTGCAGAAGATCCTCTCGCAATATTTGGTGGTACTCCGTGTAAGAGTAGTATTTCCGATGGAAAGCATGATGAATCGGAGAGCAGCATTAGGGAAGTGGAAAAAATAGAGCAACAAGATAATGCATCAAGTTTAATTCATGGTGGGAGGTCGGTACAAGGTGATAATCATGAGGATACAGTGCTTGAAAAAGAAAGTAAGGGACATGATGGGCCATCCTGTCTTCCCGTTTTTGAGCACCTTGATAGAAAGGATAGGGAGAATGTGCTTGGTGGCACTGATGTAGAAGAAGGACATCCTGGCCATCATGCAGGGGAGGCTGTGGCTGAATTTGGCCATAAAGCAGCGAGAGCTTTTCAAATGGGCACAAAGTGGTTTTTTCATGCAAGTAAGCAGATTGCCAAGGACGTCCAATCGCGAATTGATGCTCGGTCTGGTAGAGAGAAGAAGCATTCTAGACAGTCCTCAATCACTGATTCTCCAAAAAGCGACCAGCAACAAGACAACTATCATCAGATATGGGCTATTCAGCTATCTAAGGCTTCTCCAGAGACTAGAGCTGCTTCCTTGGGGGCGATGGATGAGGTGGATAGGATGTCAGTACAGAGAATTCTGGATGACCAGATATGGATTGAAAGGCCACAAACTCAACCAGCAGTAAGTGCATCTCCTCCTTCATACGATGAAGTGGTCGTGCAAGATTCTTTTGAAAGGACAAAAAAAGTTGAAGAGAAGGAAGAGAAAACAAGTGCTTTGGAGAAAGATTCGGAAGCTTCTTTTGATCTTCTTAATCTTGATGGCAAAGAGAATGGCGAGGCTGAAGATTCAAGAGAATGGGAAACTGGTCTGTTTGGTAACGATGGATTCAAACGCGACGTAGAGAGCCACGAGGGCGATATAGAATTCATGTTTGAGAGTAAAAATAGTGCTAGATTTGGTGTACTTACGAAAGGTCCGAATCAAAGTGCAACGACATTTACTGGAGATGCAGATGAACCGGAAATCAGAAGAATACTACGGGAGAAGAGGCAAGCGCATGAAAGAGAACGAATAGCTCGACAAGTAGCAACAGCACGTGATAGAGAAGCCAAAGAAACTGCAGAAAAAGAAGGAAAAGTTGCTATTCGAGAAAAACTTAGGCCAGAAATGGATGCTTGGAGTGCTGGAAAAAAGGACAACATCAGATCCTTGCTATGTACAATGAATACGGTCTTGTGGGAGGGATCCGGCTGGAATCCTCCAACCATTGCAGATTTGATGGAGCCAGTGCGTGTGAAGCGATGGTACATGAAAGCAAATTTAGTCGTCCATCCAGACAAAGTTAAACAAAAAGAGGGCACACTCGAGCAGCTTGTTCGGGCAGAAATGATATTTGATGTGCTAAAGACTGCATGGGGAATATTCCAGGCCAAGGAGCTTTGAATATATACTTACAATTTATTTTATTTCAGCATATTAAAATGCGATTTGAAAGCCAAGATTTGCTGAGTACAGCATGCAACTTGCAAGCATACCACTTTCTCATTCTAAATGGGCTTCCCTCATTGATGGATTTTCCAATGCATCAAGTGCTGCTTTATCCAATGAATCAAAATATGGATGACGCAAAGCGTCCATTGCCGTAATTCTTTGTGCTGGGTCATACTCAAGCATTTTCTTCAAGAGATCAATTCCTTGCTCATCCAGTCTTGAGAAAACCTTTGTGAGGTCCTGGGGTCTCCATTGAGGATATTCATGCCAGTCCTTGAGTTTGGTCACATTTTCCCATACAGACTCATTCGGCGTACCCAGTAATTTGAAAATATGGAGCAACTGTTGTAACTCACTATCTCCTGGGAAGATCGCCTGTTTTCTTGCCAATTCAGCAAAAATACAGCCAACAGACCACATGTCAACTGCAGGAGCATAGTGAGTTGCCCCAAGCAGAACTTCAGGCGCCCTGTACCACAGTGTGACTATTTCATGCGTGTATGCTTTTAATGGAACTGAATAGTGCCTTCCAAGGCCAAGGTCAGCAACTTTTACGAGAGGAATAGCAGGGTTGCTGTCATCCACCAACAGATTTTGTGGTTTCAGGTCCCTGTGCATCACTCCCAGTTTATGCATATGGGCCGTCCCTTTGATCAACTGATACATCACAATTTGTACAATCTTTGGATCTAATGGATGCGCTGAGCCTCTTCCATTTCTATCCATATACTTTTTCAAATCTGTTGTCAGGTACTCAAAAACAAGATAGAGGCAGGGCTTGCCATTCTCTTCCAAATGTTCAACACACAACAATCTGCAACCGAATACATTTTGATGATCACGTTAATTATTCACTTTCATTTCAATAAGAAATATATCACTCACTGTACGATATGATTGCTTTCGGATAGCATTTGGAGCAATGAAATCTCCCGCAGTGTTGTGGAGGGTACACCCTCCTCTTCCATTTCCAGTCTCGTTTTTTTCAACGCCACAATTTTCCCGGTCGTTCTATCTCTGGCTTTATATACTTTTCCATAGGTTCCTTCCCCTATCTTTTCCAATTTCTCGTAGTTATCCTGCAAAATGGATCGAATACCAGAGAGTAGTTGTAAAATTCGTGTAGGCACTCTTTGGAAACACAAGAACAACAATCCTTGATGGACACGCACCATTGAATATAATATCTATAAGATATCCTATTCACAGTGTATTGTTTTGATTCGATTGTGATTGAAAAGTCGTTTTTGCAACCTTAGCTGTCACTGTCAAGGTTGCACGATTGTCGTTCGTTCTTCCTGCCAGTCTCTTTCTCCCGATAGATCGCTCTCTCTACACTATTTGTGACTGAAAGTAACAAGAAAGCGACACATTAACACAAACTGTGAATGGAAGTGCCACTCAGTGCCCAATCTTCCCGTTCCATCGACCAACCGTTACCGCACGTGCAGAATTCCCAGCTCCAAGAAACACCAGCACATATGATCTACTCACCTATATTCCGTCTTGAACCATTAATATTGCAATACCTTTATCGCAAAGTCACGCTGCCTCGTGAATTTACTCTTTCGCCCACTCTCGGCTTCCGCCAGCGACTTGAACTATTCCTTCTTTCTTTTCTCCATGGAGACTGTTTAGGGTATTGAACTGACCGGTTAACCGACAACGTTGTCTTTCTTCTCTCTCGTTTTTCGCGCTTGGTCTGAATAAATACACCACAATCTGGAATATGTCCTTTATTTACTTCTGAATACTAACGGATCCATCATATTCTAGTTTTCGGAAGGCAAAAAAGGAAATTATGAATCAATGCAGGGTGAACGTACACCGAACTAACTTGTGCTAACAGCTGGTTAACAGAAGCGCGGGCTTTGTACTTTAAATAATGATGGAACAAGACTTTTTGTTATTTCGTCATCTTTTTGCCTATTTCTGTGCTTTGTGCGGGATCACTTTATCGTTTAATGCCCGGCTTCTCAGTCTAAGCTTAATAATGCGCTGATCGGAACGATGCATTGCAGGTTTGACCCTATAGAACCCTAGGGTCACCGTTAGGTCAGGGTAGACATGCATAGACATGGGGTCAAATTACTCTTTCGCCATTGGGTTGAAGGAAATACCGTTCGAGGATTTAAAAAAACTACTGTCATGTTGCTAGCCATGTCATGACATTACGCCTAAAATCTACCGGATTTTTTCTTCTGAATATTTCATACGAGAAGTAATACGCATATGCATATTATTATAGTATACCCTATGCCATATCCATTTCGCCCCAAACTTGTAGGCGCGCGCATTTCTAGCCATTGTACAACTCGACATGTCGCGACGATCGTCCAGTCCACACATCCCTTGCACGCCCCGCACGCCACGTTCACCGCAAACCTTGTTCCCGAGATAACGATGCTTTCCTTTCTTGTCCATGGTCGCCATCCCGCTTTTCTTTAAATGTATCAACAGCAGAACAGTTTTTTTGGTTTACTCTTCATCCCTTACTGGCAATTCTCAACGTAGTTTGAATCAAGCACATTTCACCCTGGTTGCTGGCAGAGGCAGTACGACTTCTGGTAATATCACCATTAATGCAGTACACGGGCCCTTGGAGCGATCCGAAGGCGTAGATTCGCCATGGAGGCATCGCGCAGACATGAAATGACTTACCTATTTGCGCTAATCAGCAAACTGATTTAATAGTATCGATTTCAGATGAAGATTTCTTTTGCAGAAGAATCACTGATAGGTAGAATTTGAACGTGGAGGTCGACCCAGCTTCCAACGTTGTGAAGTTTGAACCTGGTACCTTCGTGTGACTTCGGAGACCCAGGAGAAAAAATTCACCCACGAGTACCCCGGCCACTTGTCAAAGTATCAAGGGAATAAGGTTGAAGCACTGCTGTATAAGGGTGGATCACTCTGTAAATTAATCCATCCACGGGAGGTCGCCAAGGGCATCATCAGCGAGTCCAGTTTGGTCGGGTTAGGTAGGTTTGGCAATGATTTGCAGGCCTTCGTGCCATGTATTCTATCATTTGAACGAATATTTGTCGGAAAAGGGTGGCGAAATCATGTGTTTTGCACCTGTAAGAAAAATCGAAGTCTTTGGCGAGAGGGGTTTTCTTGGATTGGCGGGCGGCCCACACAAGGGGCGTGCGGAAAGGGGTAGCCACACTTTGGGACTGGCCAGTTGCTTCCACTTGGTCGATCCGATCGGAGGCTGCGTGCCTCGACGAGTGTGAAGGGCTTGCCTGGGGCTGTGTTTTTAAATTTAAAGTGGGCCTAGTTACCTTGTTTCTGGTTTGTGGATAATAAATTGTTTCATACTAGTTTCTTAACATATAGACGAGGCTCTGACGTCAATCGGTGGACCATGGGGTTTGCCTGTGCGGAATAAGGCTGAACTGGCGGGTGGGAAGGTGGATCGAATCTGCTTTTGAATTTGGCACGAGTTCAAGGGTTGGGTGGGTCATAGTTTATAACTGTACAAATTTTATGGTTTCTATTTGCTAGCCCAAATAGAGTAGTGTTATATACATGTATCTATGTTTGTAGGAGTGAAAAGCCCGGTGACAAGGAGACTGGATTCCCTTGGTGTGGGGCGCAGAACAGATTGTAGGATAACGCACTGCAGCTTTTGTTCTCTTTTTTTTTCAAGCTGAATTCGCCAATTTTACAGTAGTTAGGACATCAAAGTTTTAAATCTGTTTTTTTTCTCTCGCTCCTGTCAGGAAACATGCAAAGGATCGTCGGGTCTACTTTTGTTGGAGCCTCGTCGTCGGAACTGACCCAGGCCGCAGCTTGCGAGAAGAGCGTCAAAGATGAGCAAACTAGATGGACCGATGCTTCTATTCCACGGATGGAGAGGGTCGGTGGGAGTGACGGATGGACGAATATTAACGTGCCGGTCCATTTTGACCGGAGAATGAATGTCGCACAAGGTGAGCACCAAGTGATGCTCCGTGAAAGAGGTGGATTGTTGCGTGCTCCAAAACGCCGCCGTATGATGGCGAGACGTTGCTTGGAGGCGTATTTTGATGCTGTTTCAGAAGACAGGAATGCTGAGAAGCAAAGTATTCATATTCCTGCTGCACATGACGATGATCAGGATACCCTCCTTGGCTCTGCGGCTAGCAGTCAGACAGAGGCTGGTTGGCCGAATCGACACGAACAGCGACAGAACATGAGCATCAATCTTCAGAACGTATATCAACATGATATGAATCAAAACTACTCCTCCGACTCGGGAGGTACCTGCGGAGAGGATTCAGTGGTTGGATGCCACTATGCTCTGGGAGAGGAATCCAGCATTGCTGACAGCTTTGTCACCGTGCCATTGCTCGATTTATTGGCGAGTGAGCGCGGAAAATGCTTGACTGTGGAAGAGGTAAAAGCAATGGTGTACAGTTTGGTTGAAGATCTGTTGGAGATTCATGAATCGGATTGTGTTCATGGGCAAGTGACCATCGAGTCTGCCATGCTTCAAATTCACAATGGATCTGCCAGGGTATGCTTGCGCAAGAATCTACGTGGAGAAGATTGTGTCCTAGACACAAACGGTTCAGCTACGATCCAAAGATTTGGATTGCAAAGAGTGGATCCTTACGCCGCCCCTGAAACAATTTATTGCCCAGAATATGTACATGCCTCCAGAACGAGCAACATGTGGAGCATTGGGTGTATTGTTTTTGCTCTTCTCTCCGGTGGGGAATTGCCTTTTGGTGAGAATGGAATTGGTGTAGCCGGTGGAGAGACAATGTTCCTCTCTGTTGATAAGCAACAGCAATGGTTGGAACCCTTCATAAATCAACGAATGCATGATGTGAACAAGATTGCGAATCTTGTTGGCCCTGAACAGAATTGTGGGATGGGACCAAAGGTCTTGGGATTTGATTCTAAATCGTTCGACCTGATACAAAGTCTATTACGTGTAGATCCTGCGCAGCGCTATACAGCAGAGATAATGTTGAATCACCCGTGGTTTGCTGGTGTCAGCGAGACTGTTCCTCGGTTTAATGCAGAAGAAGCATGCCTTGATGAGGAATCCGCACCATCCCTTGATCATCAGAACAAAGAGGATTCTGTGTATCACCGCTCTAATAAATATCCTAAGACAAATAATGATGAAATTTCAGAATCATGGGAAAGACAGGAAAGTCTTTACTGTTCTCAGTCTTGTCTACCATACAGGGTGATTGGTAGAATTGAGCAGCCTATCCAGGTGATGATGGGTGGTAAAATGGTTCAAACCAAGGCTTTGCACGCTGTTTATTTAGTGCCTAATCAAGGTGCGATGATGGCAGCAAAACCTTTCAAAATTCTTGAGCCTATTGATGGCGAGTATTTCAGTTGAAGTCTAATGTATTTGTGATCGTGGCATGTTCGAGCCATGAACATCGAGCCTCAGTTTGAGTGCTTTTTTCCTTATGCACAAAAAGAATCAAAGATTTGGACCTAGGCGTTGTTTTGGTCGGATCTTTGTTAGTTTTTCTCTTTTGTTTACTTCACAATGAGAATTGATGGATTTAGAATAGGTTGATAGATAGAGAAGGCACCGAATCAGGCTCCACACTTTTTTGTTCCTACTAGCTGGAGATCGTCGTTATTATTAGCTTTAAGGAGGTTAGACCCTTAAAGGTGGTGCACATTGGCACTGCATTTATTCGATATTAAGAATTGTTCTTCATGTAATATTATTTGCTTATGATTAATTTTGTTCTGTAGTAATCAACCCAGAGTCAGAGAGGAAGTTTTTTGTGCCCATGCCAGTAATTGCTGTAGCCGTTGACAGTTTTCTGCTGCAACCGAATCCAAGAGGATTCTTGCATGATTTTACATGTAAATTCAGATTGAGGAAATCGATTGGCAGGAGGAGCAGCAAAATAGTGCCTTTTGTTGCTTTCTCGACAGAAGTCGTTCCCGTTCTTGATTTTTGTTCATCTCTCGAAAGGTTCGCTTTTGTATCTCCTCCAGCTTGCTTTGATGCACAGTGCCAGGCAGCAAAGGATTCTTTGTATTTAGCTTCAATTTTAATGCCTTTAGGCATCTTTGTAGCCATCATTGTGATCAAAGTCATAGAACAGGATAGACAAAGAGTCTCTGCAGAAGACAGTTTTAAAAACGTTATTGCCCGCGACTCCCGAGGAGAGATAGCCTACAGAGCTGTTGGCTATACTCCACTATTAACAGAGCAAGATGATGATGGTGAAGTGATTAGAGTACCGATTGGATCCGTTGGATCTGTTGGCCCTGTCTCGTTTGTCTTCAAGAAAATCTTGCAACAGCCAAGCAGGCTCATTGTCATTCGTTTGCCACGGCCTCTAGGTATCGTCTTTGAAGAAGACAAGCGGTCGAAGCGAGTGTTTATAGCTGAAATCATAGAAGGGAGTGCTGCTGCGCAATTACAAAAGAGATCAGCACTAGACCCAAGCCTAAGTATGAATGATGTGAAGGAAGGAGATCTCCTCCGTGCTTTCACAACGACTACCATCGTTTACAAAACAGGGGCTTTGATATTTGGAGCACAAAAGCCGGAACGTGAGATTTTGCTTTTTGGGGCAGATGGAGAATCTTGGCCTAAGGTATCCCATGCGCTAAGCAGAGGACTGAAATCTGATGGAGAAGTAACTCTTGTTCTCGAAAGAAGTATTAGTCAAGTGTAGTGCACACACATTCGTTTGCTAGGACAGGCAGTCTCAAATTTCTTCTTTAACATGGTGGTTTGGAGCAAGAAGAGAAGATAATATTCCCTGAACTCTCTCACCCTCTGTTCGGCCTGCATTATTGAGTTTAGATTCCTCCTCTGAAGGCCCCAAGGCCTTGAGGTACTCTTCAAGTAGGGAACGCAAGTATCCTAGAGTGTATCCCTGTTGATGCAAAAGGAGTAATAACCTATTTCTCAGTCCATATTCTCCTGTCTCCCAAAGTTCTCCTATAATCAATGCGCATTGTTGCAGTGTAAAAAGGCCAGCGTCCATGCGAGCTAAGAGCATTTCCTCTTGGTCTCCTTCCTCCATGTTGTAGAGATGGGCAATATATCGCTCCTCCTCGGCAACCTTGAAAGCAAAACGGCTAAATATCTCCATTAGCCTATCACATTTCTCGAATTCTCCCTCTACAAACTTTGCTATGACCCTAATTTTAAGAGCATCATCCTTTAACCAAGCAAGCAAATTGCTTATTATGGAAACACATCTGACTTCTTCTTCATCTCTATTAATGCTCTCTTTCTTCTTCCCTTGATTACTGGCACCTTTCTTAAATTTAATCTTTCCCATGAAAATGCCAAACAGTGATGGCAAAAGACCCTCAGTAATTGCACGCTGGCAACTATCACAATAACCTGTTGTCGCAAAATCTAGACATTTGAGTGCTGCTGTCCTACTTGGAGTTCTGCCCTTCAAAACCAAGATCATGAGCTCAATACCTTCATTTTCGACGAAAGACACCTTTGCTGTATCTTCCATCAATACCGCACAGAGTATATCGAATACATTTTCGACGAATTCCTCCTCCTCTGGAGAGCGAATACCCTGAGATCGGTAAGGGGCCACTGATTGCAGCGCTCTATCTACACCATCCATTTCTACAAACTTGAGCCTTGCTTGGGTTCCAGCTGATTGCAAAATCACTGCCAAAACCTCTGAAGAATACTGCTTATTACTATCTACTTCGGACTTTGGACTCAATCTTGCACATAACCACTCCAATACCCCTGGAGTCTCTGCTATTATCTGGGCAACATCAGGCTTCACATCAATACAATTTTCCAGGACTGAGAGTGCATTATACACAGCACTAGCCTCTTCTTTTATCGATTCATTCAAGTTTCGTAATCGATCGACTAACACACTGATCATACCTCCTTCTATTAAGGCATCAATTAAAACACTGGCTTGCTCCTCCTGCAGAACAGATTTCTTCTTTCAGTTTGTTGCAAAGATTGGGAAAATCAAAACCGCTTTTTATAAACGCACATAATTTTCCACCGCGTCTGCATCTGTCAGCTCAGATAATAGCTCAATACTTCCAGCAACAATATCACCATTATCATGCTGGAGCAGGGACAAGAAAATTGGCAGAACATCTGGCCGAGCAAGCTCTGGATACAAGTGCCCAGAGGCAGTTGCAACCTGCGCATATTTACCAAATAATTTTTTTGTTCTAGATATATATCATACATTTATCAAGGAGTTATATAACCTACATTCATCGCCCGAACTGCTTCATCCAGGTCCAGTTCAGAATCCAGAAATTTCTTTGGCTCATTTGCATACTTTGCTCTTTGCTCCACATTGGCATTGAACTGCAGCGCATAGCAAAAACAAAAGTATCAAAATTCATTCATATCCTATTCAAACAAGTTTGAAGCTCGATACCTTTCGTTCCAAGTTGGAGATAAGCTTACGAAGCCCTTTCAAATCAATTTCTTGCACCACCTGTCTCGACCCCAAACCAGCCTCTCTTTCGACTTCTTGCAGCAGTTCCTCTCCTTGAAGAATTCTACGTTTCTTCGTTTTCGAATTCTCAATCGCTTCATCCTGTGGACTTTGAATATCCACATAATACCCGATTCCCTTAACACCAGTTCCGAAGTAAAATCCTCTCTTGCATCCTGAGAATTCCTTGCTTGAAATAAACTCATAAGCACCATCCTTTCCATTCATGGTTCAGCTTGGCGATGTTACAGATACGATGAGTTGATTTTATGTAAATCTTCCTGTTCCACTTTATTCGCTTCTGGCCGGTTGCACCTGCACAAACTGACTGTTACAAATTATACTTTGGGCAGTGCACTCTTCCTCCCTGATTCTGCCTTCCACATTTTATTCTTAGATACATTATCAACTATTCAGCTTTTTTTTTTATAAACTGAGCCAGTGTCGTGCTCAGACTTTTGACAAATCCACCATAAAAATCTGGTCAAGGGTTTCAGAATAGCATTCGAGTGCCATTTTCAATTCGACGGATAAACTTAATACTTTGCTCCAATAGGATCTAAGAAGAAATGTTTGCTCCAAGGAAACCAGATGCATCAGAGGCTCGCAAAGAGCTGGTTGGCAACTTGACTGTTTTCGCCATGTCAATCGCCGCGATCAGGGCTACAACCTATGTACTAGAGGCTATCCAGAAACGGGGCTAGAAACTTGCTCCGTTGTGGACTAATACACTTTTTGGATTGATCATTAAATATCGATAAAAGTAAGCATTCTATGTGTCGTATTTTGTTGCGTTATTGCCTATTTTTTGGAGGTCCGAGCAAGGTTAACCTGGTCATTCTCTCTTACGGTTTCATTCTTTGGAAACCAATTGCTAACATTTTATCGTTGATGTGTAGTGTGTGGAATATTCGGCTTGTATAGCTACCGAGTAAAATACTCGAGGCAGGAGATTGTTGAGTGTTTACTGAAAGGACTGGAACGACTGGAGTACAGAGGATACGACTCAGCAGGTTTTGCAATTGATGACGAATCATTTGTTGAATTTGACAAGGAAAATGGGCATGTAAATTTGATGCCCAGTTCCACTGTAATTAAATCTCAGGGGAAAGTTCAGCAGCTGAGGAGCCTGGCAGAAGAAACATTCATGCAGAATGGGATTGACATGCACGTTCCTTATTGGATAACATCTGGAATTGCTCATACTCGTTGGGCGACTCATGGTCAGCCTTCAGCAATAAATGCTCATCCGCAGTCGTCTGGGGACGATCAGGAATTTTTGGTTGTGCATAATGGGATCATCACGAATTATAATGCATTGAAAAGCTTTTTGATCCAAAAAGGTGAAGACTTTGTGTCAGAAACAGATACGGAAGTCATTGCAAAGCTTTGTAAATACGTGTACGCGAGCGTAGGGGGGCAAATTGATTTCCCTCAGGTATGTTGCGTTTGATAGACCTATTAGCTTTCTAGAAGGCTGTTGACTGATGAAACAATCTGCCTGCCCAAGTTATTGTATCGTAAATTCCTTTATTCTTCCATTATAATATATGTATGTTAAAAGCCCACTTAAAGAAATATCAACCTCTATCAAGAGCTACATTATAGTACATGTATATGCATTTCGGAACCTCATGGAAGGTTGATGTCCATTTACCATGCAGCTTGTCATGGATGTGATGTCCTATATGGAAGGGTCTTATGCATTGCTGGTAAAGTCTTCTCACTTCCCAGGAGAATTATTGGCATGCAAAAAAGGCTCTCCGTTAATTCTTGGAGTTAAAGGTCACGAGGAGGGCGGCCTCCGACTTGGAAGTCCAAGGCAACTTGCCAATTCAGAGTCAGAAAAGAAGCCAGGAGTTGAATATTTCTTGTCTTCAGATGCATCTGCCATCGTAGAACATACTAAGCGCGTAATTGTTCTTGAAGATGGTGATATTTTGCATTTAGCTCATGGCAATTTCGGAGTGTTTAATATTACAGAGAGGAAAGCAACAGATGGGTATCAAAAATTCAAAAGAGCCCCAGACCTAGTTGAACTTGAATTGGAAGTCGAGCATATCATGAAAGGCGGCTTTGATCATTTTATGCAAAAGGAAATCTTTGAACAACCTGAGACATTGATGCAGACAATGCGAGGAAGAGTGACTTTCGAGGATGTTCCCTTTGGTCAGAGAAGAATCAAATTGGGAGGTTTGGTCGAGCATTTGGAGACCATACAGCGCTGCCGGCGAATTGTGATTGTCGCCTGTGGAACATCATACAATGCTGGACTTGCTTGCCGATCAGCGTTGGAAACGCTAGCTGAGGTGCCCGTTGCTTTGGAGTTAGCATCAGATTTGCTTGATAGAAGGTCCCCCATTTTCAGAGATGACACATGCATTTTTATCAGTCAAAGTGGGGAAACTGCAGATACTTTGAGGTCCCTTGAATTCGCTTTGAAAAAGGGTGCTTTGTGCGTTGGAGTAACAAATACCGTGGGATCCAGTATTGCTCGCCTTACACATTGTGGTGTGCATATTAATGCCGGAGCAGAAATAGGCGTAGCCTCTACAAAGGCATACACTTCACAAATTGTGGTGCTTCTGATCATGGCATTGGCTCTAAGCGAGGATAAAATATCAGGTTATCAGGAATGTAGTGTACTTATTAAAGGATTACAGGCATTGCCAGATGCTGCGAGAAAATGCCTGCAGCTAAGCGATAAGATTGCAGCACTTGCCAACCACCTGTTGAATGAGCATTCTCTCTTGCTCTTTGGAAGGGGTTGCAATTATGCAACGGCCCTCGAAGGAGCTTTGAAGGTCAAGGAGGTGGCCCTCATGCACAGCGAAGGAATTCTCGCTGGAGAAATGAAGCATGGACCATTAGCTCTTGTCGACAACAAAATGCCAATCCTTGTGATAGCTACCAGAGACTCCCTGTACTCCAAGATGTTCAGTGTCATCGAACAGCTCAAAGCCAGAGGAGGGCGTCTGATTGTCATTTGCTCCGAAGGAGACGAGGACATGATTAAGCTTGCTGGCAACACTGCAACAATACTCGAGATTCCTTGCTTGCCAGAATATCTACAACCAATCTTGAATGTTATACCTTTGCAGATGCTGTCTTACCATTTGGCTGTTTCCCGTGGGCATAATGTTGATCAGCCAAGAAATCTGGCTAAGAGCGTCACGGTATCTGAAGAGTCTTGAAATCTTGTCCATACATGTACATATCAATGCTGAGTGTCGAATACCATTTAAAAATATACAGATGTGAGGATAGTACTGTAAGCCTTGCACATTTGGTGAAAATGCACCTTCGCTCTCTGATTTGAGCTTACTCCCTGTGACTGTTATTATGCATGCATAATATTATACACGTATATATATATATATATAAACATGTACATTATAATGTACACAAGGATTCCGAAAGCATGTTGGTTGGAGGAACATATGCTCCTGAAGCATATGTAGCGCTGCTCTAGTTAGTGCTAGTTAACACTATAAGGTCCATTATAAAGAGATTGATTTTTTTCTTCTTAGAAGAATGGATTGTATCGTTGTACCTGCAAAACAACTGAATGCATGTTGCTTGACATGTTGCCATGGACGAAAGTCGGTAAATATTGAGGCAGGTCAGGTGGATGTCGACGATGACTGCAAATAATAGTATTAATATAAAATATTGTGAGAGAATGAGTAGTGCTTTGGGTCGTGCATGGATTTTCGACAGCAGACGCTGCTTCAATGGTGGTGCTTTTGCGAGGAACGAGACCAAGCGTAGTAATGTTACCCTGGCAAGGTACTCGAACTCCGGTCGAGACCAATATCCTCGGTTCTACTATACAAATAATAACGATTCTGGTCTGGAAAGGGTGGATGCAGGGTGCATTGTGCAATTGGATGCGGAAGAGACGAGACACGCGTGCACCGTCTTGAGGCTGCAGCCAGGAGACAGGTTGGAGGTGTGTGATGGACGAGGGAATGTGGTGGAGTGCGAGCTGATGCATGGTGCAAGCGAAAGAAAAGGGAAGCGAGTGGGTAAGCAGATGGCCAGCTTGGTTGTGCGGGACTGGTTAGTGCGGAGTGGTGATGATGGGACATTGAGGAAATTGCATCAAGGGCAATCCTTGCATTGGAGTGTGGCCATAGCATGTGGCTCTCTCAAGGGTGGCCGGGGAGACTGGGTGGTGGAGAAATGTGCAGAGCTTGGTGCGAGAGATTTCATACCCCTGTTGACGGAAAGATCTCCAAAGCTGGGTAGATCCAACGGGAGGGAGGATCGATGGGAGCGGATTGCATTTGCCGCAATGAAACAGAGTCTGGGGGTGTATGCCATGAAGGTGCATCCACCTGTACAGTCGGTGGAGGATTTTGTGGATCAGTATCTTGGTATATCATCCCATAGTGATACTGTCAGTGATGGTAGTAGCTTGATTAAGGAAGAAGAGGAATCATGCAGTACAGACAAGAGAGTGTGTGCACTGATGGGAGCACAAGGGGCTGAGCCCTTGTATTCTGCGTTGAAGACACTGCCTTTGACTAATAGGGAGCAAGGCGTATCGGAAGGAATTCTAATTGTTGGACCAGAGGGTGATTTCACAGCAGAGGAATACGCTCGCTTGGTAGAGGCTGGCGTGCTGCCAGTAAGCCTTGGAGAGAGGCGGTTGCGAACAGAAACCGCTGCTGTTGCAATGTTGTCTTGCATGGTTGCGATGGATGTGACGTGACTTTGGTAGTATATCAAAGACTACAATACCGTAGCTTCTGGTACTCTGGAGGGTTCAATCATGTCTTACATCCTGAAGGCAGTCCTTTGGCAGCCTCTTCCTCGAAATCCCATGCCCCTTGCAAGGGACACACGAACGCATACATGGAAACAACGTCAAAGAGATGCAGTGTCTACGGGATAATCTACCAACACCAACATATGATCGGCTCAAGTCGTCAGAGATAACTAACATTAATAGTACAACGATCGGCATATCTCTGTGTATAGGGGTTTAGGGTCAATTATGCACTCAAACTTGAGTGATGATTTAAATCACACACAATGCAAGGCACAGTCCCAGTTGTTTGATAGTTGGCATGACATTTAACAGACACTGAAATTTGATTACCTCCAATCGCAGTGCTCACGACCTGAAACGCATAGCAAAGTGCAACATTGATATCGATAGAAGCAACAAAATCGACAAATGCCTGGCTTGTTTGGCCAAGGTTTTGTTGATGACATTGTTCCCGATCCACTGAATATGCCACTGATTCTTGCTTCACCTGTGAGATAAGGGCCTCCTGGAAACTGCAGGATACATTTATAGCAGCTTGAGTACTAGAACTCTAGGGGACTAGTGCCCTCCATTTGCACTTGAGACATCCTCATGCATGATCACGAGGGAAATTCCATGACTCATGCACCTCCGTATTTTGATACATAGGCGGGGAATCCCACTCGCAGGCCCTAATAAATATAACTAATACATACATTTATGTTTAGACCTCTTTATGGCATATGCCTGAAGGAATCTACACTGTAGTATTAGCTGTCTGCGCCGTCCAATCGGTCTACCTAGGATTTGGGGACCAAGGGCCTCAGACTGCATATTGCATCTAATACTGAAACCATAAACATAATTTGAATACTTACCTGCCCAATGGCAGGATAAGAAGAAGTTTGGAGCAGTAAAGTTCGGAGAAGAGGAAACCCAGTTGTGTGGATCTTCGCATCGTACCAAAGACGGGCACCCGTTGCGAGTCCTTTGAGATACTTTTACATATCACTGAGTTAAGTGAATCAAAATCAAGCGGCATGTTGGCAAGCTCGGAAGCTGGAAGAAGCACTTCTCAGAACGTAGGCCGTGGGTCACTAGTTTGCCCGAGGGCGAAAGGTCCGAGGAGGACACGGAATTCATTACCAAAACAAAAGAAACGTAATAATAGACTAGATGCTAATGCTGTTGCGGCGGATCCGTCAGAAGCTGTTTCCATGCGGCAGATTGAAGCACGGCGAGTCAATCAGAAAATTAACGAGAAGCTTTGGCAGGAGCGTCTGGGAGGGCCCAACGAACGAACCTCTGTTTCAAAAAAAGATGCTTTAGAATCATGTGGGTGGAATCCGGCGTCTACCCACAAAGAAAAGGAGAAATTATGGGCCACGTTGGTCGAGGAAGCAAGAGAGGTTGCTAGTGAGGAGCCTGTCCTTGCGTCCTTTTTTCATATGACCGTCATAATGCACAGCTCTTTGGAGAAAAGTCTGGCGTTTCTTCTGGCAAATAAGCTAGCAAGTCCAACGCTACTTGGAACGCAGCTGACCAGGCTCATTTTAGATGCATACAAGGATGAGCCCGAACTCTTGGAGGCATGTGTAGCTGATTTGAATGCCGTGTTCGATAGAGATCCAGCATGCGAACGCTATTTGCAATGTTTCCTTTTCTTTAAAGGATTTCAGGCAACACAAGTGCACCGCATCGCACATTGGATGTGGAAGAAAGGCAGAAGGGCTTTAGCTTTAGCATTACAGTCCAGGATGTCAGAAGTTTTTGATGTAGACATTCACCCTGGTGCCACCTTGGGAAAGGGACTGATGATAGATCATGCCAGTGGAATAGTAATAGGTGAAACTGCAATTGTTGGCGATAATGTATCTTTGTTGCATCATGTGACACTTGGGGGCAGTGGGACGGGCACTGGGTCTCGCCATCCAATCGTTGGCAACGGCGTGCTTCTAGGAGCAGGAGTAAGCGTCCTAGGGCCAGTAGTTGTGGGTCATTGCACTAAAGTTGGCGCAGGGTCTGTAGTTGTCACTGATGTGCCTCCTCATTGTGTAGCTGTTGGAGTACCAGCCAAAGTAGTGAAGCAGCTCCAGGATGACGATATCCCTACTAGGGACATGGATCAAATTGGGGATTTTTACTTCGATTATGTAATTTAGAAAATGATGGTGTGCTTTTTTTGTCCATTGCAATTGGATGATGACTGGCTGGCAAAGATGGATTGAACCAAAGTCATAATTTCACTGATAACGAATGCTCTGTAATTTTCCCTTTTTGTTCTTATAACTTTCAAGCAATAAATTAACAAAAATTAAACAATTTCAGATTTCTGGGAATCTTTTGCAGCCCTTTTTAAGCTTCGTCTTCTGTTGCGTTTCTGTGCTCGTGTTAATTTGGACTCTTGCCCATTTTCTAGATCTCTTTCCTCTGATGCCTTTCTTTTTTTCGGAGTCTTCTCTTCACTTTGACTTTTTTTCTTTAGAGAGGGCTTCTTAAATGTTTGTAGCCTGCGCATTTTCTCCTTCTCCTCTTGGTTTGTTTCCATGTCCTCTAGCTCAACCGTCTGTTCTTTGGTTATGCATTCAGAGGCTCTTTGACCACCGTCGGCTCGCCGCGAAGAACCCTTCTGTTTTCGCATCTCATTCAATTTCCCATAATTTGGACGTAGGCGAGGGCCATCGTGGTATGGGGCAGCCACCTTTTTCATCCCAATAATCTGATTCAATTCCTTGTCGTCCAATGAAAGGATCTCTTCAAATGTCAATCCATATGTTTCTGGTTGAACTTGTTTGTATTTGAATCTTGTTCGAACGCCTCCCACATAATCTTCATAATCCAACTTGAAATACTCTTCCATTAGCTTCTTCATGTCTTGTTTTGCAGCATCAGCCTCATGTCCATTTTCATCCTTAATCCTCTTTGTTTTTTCTACCAAGGAAGCAAATGTCTCCTCATTTTCATCAGAAGAATATTCAGCCATTTCTGCCAGCTTGCGATCAAAATCCTCATCTTCTAGATACTCTTCATCATCGCCTTGATCATAATAGTCCTCTCCAAAGGCAGCTGCCATAGCCTTATCATGTGCTTCTGGGTCAAACTCGCCGTCCAGTAGTTGGCCCAATATATTCTGATCAGGAGCACCCAGTCCAGCCACAGTTTTCACCTCTTCCAACTTCTTCTCTATTTCTGCCTTTTTCAAGTTCTTGAGCTGTTTGAGCTCCAGTCTGCGTTCTTCTTCTTCTTGAGCTTTACGTGCTGCCTTCTCAGCTCTTTTCAACTTTCTTCTATCATCTGATTTCCTCACCACATCATCAATTTGACGAGCATGGGTCACGATGGATGATCCCCCGGGCTCCTCGAATCTGAAATTATAGCCTGCTTCAAAAGCCTCAGCTGCATCGAATGCTTCTTCATCCTCTTCCATGTTTCCATCCTCAAATTCTGAGTCCTCTTCATCCTCATTTATCCAAGCCTTTTTCAAAATATAGTTTTTCAAAAACTCGTCTTCTTTGCTCTCTTGACCGGTTCCTCGCTCCTTTGAAAATATTTCCCCAACTAACCTCTCTGTCTCTTCATCACTAATGTCTGCTTCCTTCCGTTTTCTGCCGCTCTTGCTTAAAACTCCGCCAAAACCATCTTCTTTTGATTCTATATTCCCAACAACTTCGTTGTCAAACGCATCTAAAAATGCCTTTTTCAAATCATCCTGCTCTTCAACGTACGTCTTTCCTTGCACGCTATTCTCCAAGTCCCCTTCATCACCTCTGCCCTGTGCCAATTCAATAGCTTCTTTGTACACCATATCTTTCAGATACATTGGTTTCTCATTTTGAGTCCCGTCTTTCCTCTTCTCTTCTTCCTCGCCATCATCCGAGTAAAACGTGGCTTGGGGATCATATATTGATTTATCTTTCTTTCGAATTTTCAATATTGTTTCCAATATTTGTCTCTCCTTCTTGCTTGATATATAGCCATCATCCTGCACAACATCATCATCAAAGATACAGAATAAATGTTCCACGTTTGTTGCCTTACATCCAGAGGTCATTGCTTCAAACATACAGGTGCTTGCTCACCTCTTCCTCAGAACTCGAGACATCACTGTCTTCCAAAGCAGAAACTCCTTTCGCATCGAGCCGAGCTGCTACTTCTGGATATTTTTCTTTCAACCGATGCAACTCTTCTCTCTTTTTGTTATGCTACATCACATACATCAATAATATCAGCCAACGTGCCATGCGAACCTTGCATGCTTCATCTGAAAAACCAAACAGTCATCCAATTCAACGACTTACCTCAAAACGCTTGGCAAATGACTCATTTATATTCAATTTTGTATCCTCCACAGCCTCATTCTCATCAAACAAACTTTTCTTCCCCATTTCCTTTGTACGTTGAGTTCAGTGTTCCACTAATACATGCATCTCTGTTGGACAGGCTTCGACAAAAGACCACAATGCTCCAAATTGTGGCAAAATTTGCAATTTGTTTATAAATTGCATTATGTTCTAGATGGGCCAATTCAAAGGATACTGCCCAAATTTGACTCAACCGAGCATTCCAGAATGTTGGTGGGTGGATCATCCACTCTGCCTCAGTAGCTCCATTTTGAGTTTCAGTAGAGCGATTTTGAAATTGGGACAGTAAAAAATCAAAATTTTGGTGGTATCTGTCAATAGTTAGGACAACAGATGGCTACCATAGAGTATCGCAGGCTGCATTGAGTTCATAGCGATGGCCTCCATGTCAACGGAAGACGTTACACTGTTGTCAGGAGAAAAAGGACCCGAGGGGGAAAGAGTGAAACTGGTGAGAATCAAAAGAAAGAGGGATGTTAATACTCCTGAAGAGATATGTACGTGTTGCTAGTGTCCCAAGTTCTCTGTTTCTGACAAGTATAGTTGCTGAGTTCTTTTTGTCCTGATAAAATGTAGATGTTCAGGCATCTTCGACTGAGAACGAAAAGCGTGGGGGTTCGCATGAGCTTACAGACTATATGAAAAGTTTGGAATTGAGCAATGAGGGCAATGTATCAAGATCAAAACGGATCAAGAGATTCAATAGGCTTGCAACTATGACTGCTTCAGAGCTTTCTGCAGCATCCAAACATGAGTTGGAAACTCTACTGCGGCAGCCTTTGATGCAAAGTAAGGATGGTCAAAAGCGGAAAATATCAGAGGAGCATTGTAGGGAATTTCATTTTGAGCAGTACCGGAATGTTAGAGGAAGGACCATGTTTGAGTCGACCGAGAATGAGCCTGATCCTCTCAAGAGTTTTGGAACTGTCTACGATGTGATCTGTAGCGAAAGCATGCAAGGAAAAGGGGAAGCTCTACCAAGTAATGGAGCATTTATGGGAAGAAGGACAGATACTGCGGCACTAGAATGTAGAGAAAGTGATAGTGGGGAGTATGTTTATGACCTTTATATAGTTGACGATGCAGAGTTGGTTTCTTTTGAGGGCCTGTCTCAGCCTATATTGCATCTGGATGATGGACACATTTTTATGCATGAAATGTCTGATAAAGAAGATAGTGATTATGATACCGAGGATAGCAATGCAGAGGGTTTCTATACAAATGACTATCCTGAAGATGAAGAATGGTCATTTGGATCCCAATCTAGTTCAAGTAGTCATAGTTGTGATCATCTTGGTTCGGAAAGCGACGGCTTGTCCGAGGATTATTACTGATTTCTTACAATATACATACATACATATAATATTTATTCAAGACGCATTTGATCTACAAATGGCTTTCAATGTGTTTCTTGTATTCATTCTTCATTTTGACACCAGGCAAATTTGCAACCCTGTCCTTGTTCTTAAACATCTGGACGGTTGGAGTACCGTTCACTCCCGCAGCCTGTGCGATTTCTGGGTCCTCAGCGATATCTATTTCCACCAAGTGTATTTTCCCAGCATACTCATCAAGAACTTTGTTCAATATAGGTTTCAATGATCTACATGGACCGCAGGTAGGAGAAGTGTACAGAACAGTCAGCAATCTATCGCTTTCGTGATACAACTTTCTTAGGGCGTATTGTCCGCGGTGTTTATCGGCATATAGATTGAACTCTTCTTCCATCGACACTTCTTTCTTCACTTCTTCCTTCTTGCTAGGGGCCTCTGCTTGTTTCTGTGGTTCAGGTGCTTCTTCTTCTGGGGCCTCCACAATCAGTTCATTTGCAGTGAGATATCTCTCGGCTGCGAGTGCTGCCATGCAGCCACTGCCTGCAGCTGTAATCGCCTGTCTCCATTCTGTATCATGGAGGTCTCCTGCTGAGAAGACGCCTTCTACATTGGTCCAGGGCCCTCCTTCCTTCACCTTCACATAACCAGAAGAGTCTAGTTCTACTTGCCCATCAAGAAACCCACTGTTTGGGGAATGGCCAATGCCATAAAACAGCCCTCGAACTTGCAAGTCTTTCTTTTCACCGGTGTCATTATTGACAAGGTGCAAACCTGCCATTGCCCCCTTCTTGTCTCCGTATGCATCTTCAATTGCAGTACTAAAGTGCACTGTTATCTTGGGATTCTTGAGGACACGCTCCTGCATAGCTTTGCTTGCACGCATCGTAGGTCCACGAACCAAGAGATGAACGTGCCTCCCATATTTCGTCAAATACACTGCCTCTTCCGTTGCAGTATCCCCTCCTCCAACAACAGCCAATTCCTGATCCTTAAAGATTGGCGATGCTCCATCACAAATTGCGCATGCACTAATACCTCTACTCCAGAAGGTATGTTCAGATGGAATACTAAGCCTTTTCGCGGTTGCCCCAGTCGCAATGATCAAACTATTGGCTTTGACAGTGGTTTCACTTCCCTTGATAACGAATGGCCTCTGAGACAAGTCAACTGATTCTACATCTTCCAACAGCAAATTGCTACCCCATCGCTCCGCCTGCAGTGAACAACATATTCAGATCATAGAAAATAAATGCTTTCATTTTCACTGGTCTGTAAATGCAAAACGACCCTCGAACCAGATTTCACAGTCTGCAGGTAACTCACCTGTTGCCTCATCCTATCCATCAAATCTGGGCCAGTAATACCTTCAGGAAACCCCGGAAAGTTCTCCACCTCTGTCGTTGTCATTAATTGTCCACCTCGAACCCCACCAGCCTGATACCCTTCGAACACGAGAGGCCGGAGACTCGCTCTTGAGGCGTAGATGGCCGCAGTGTATCCTGCTGGACCACTCCCGATTATCACCAAATTTTCAACCTTCTCATTCGACCCAGTCCCTTCCGCTGCAGAAGCACTAACGAGCATTTTTACATCTCGCTTACATCTGCTCAGCGCTCCATTCCCTTTTGCAGAAATCTTTGAAGAAAGGTCCAGATTGATAACTTGTGGTCGGACAAGACCTACACTGCCCGACAATCTCCGAGTAGACCCCAATGCCCTCCCACGATTCATTTTGTCGGATCTAAAACATGGCGATCTACCAACATCTCCACCATGTACAGACCGTGATGAAGAGACTCGACAAGTCATCACCACAGCACGAGGGAAATGTAAAAAGATTCGTCCTCTTGGAATACTATCTCAGATATTCCGATTTACCGATTAGAAATACTTTTCAAATATTATATGTCATAAATGCAATTTGCACCGCGTTCTCGGGTCTTTCAATGGTCTGAAGGAAGATCTGCAGCTGGAGTAGTAATAGACTTCTTCTGGATACTTCCTACCAATTAATGGGCCAATATTGGCTGTTGCAATAACAGACCCTTCTATCCAGATGTTTTGGCACACGCTTTGTCGAGATGCCACCTTAACTAGACTTGGATAGAGATTGCTTGTATAACAGGCTTTTAGTTTCCTCATTTGTTTCTAGATCATTTGTTTCCAAAGACTCGTTGCTATCCATTGGAGGGCCTTGGGTGGACAGGTCTACAGCACAGAGCTCTGTATGTATGTGACCAGCAGTTGCATTGACAGGAAATAAGAAGATTGCTATTCCCCCGAGGCCCAAGATTAATCCAATCGTGATCATAGCCACGCTATAGCCACCTGTTAAATCTGCAAGCCATCCGAGTAGGAAGGGGCCAAAGAAACCTCCAAAGCTCCCCACCGAGTTCATCAGTGCAAAGCCCAATGCTGCACGATCGCGCTCAAGGAATGCGGCTGGCCATGTCATGAAAGGGCCATGATAAGACCAAATAGCTGCTGCTGCGAGTGTTAGAGAAATAAATGCTCCCCAAGGGATGTTGAAATGCAACCATAAGGGTGTGATGCACAAAAACAAAGCTCCAAGGCAAACTGGGACTCCAGAATGGAACCTTCGTTCATTGTGAAGCTCTGATGATTTGCCGGTAAGTACCATGCATACTGCAGCAGAGGCGAACGGGATCATGGACAGCAGAGCAACCAAAGCCCCTCCTTTGGAATTACCTTCACCAGAGGAGCATGCAGATACACCCTCGGCCTGTCCGTCTTCCATATCATTGGTATAAAAAAAACTGTGTATAATCATGGGAATAAAAAACACACAGCCATACATTGCTTGTGTTATTGCTGCCAGGACAATAGACAAATACCAGATTCTCCAATCCTTCAAAATCTCCACAACATGCTCTCGCTGAGATGCAAAGCTGGATTTCGCCTTCCCAAACTTGTCTTGCCTGCAAACTAGCCATTCCCTGTCATCGTGAGACAAAAAATATGCGTGCTCTGGGTCCCTAGCAAGAAAGAATTTCAAAGCTATGCCATAGAAGACCGTACATATTCCTTCCAACATGAATAGCCATTGCCATCCGCTTAGCCCAAGCTTCTGATCCAATAAAAGTATAGCTGCCGCTATCGGGCTTCCAATTATCTGTGCTAATGCTGTCGACGTACTGACAGCTGAATATGCAGCTCCTAATTCTCTTGGCGAATAAAAGTATGACAAGTGACTCCAAATTCCTGGAAACGTGCCGGATTCTGCGGCTCCTAGCAATAATCGCAATATTAAGAAGGATGATGTACTATTAATTCCTGCAAAGGATGCAGCAATCACTCCCCACGCAGCAATTGTTATACTTAGCCACAAAGGGGAACCTAACTTGGCCAAAATCACATTAGATGGCACTTGAAAGGCAGCGTAGGAGACAAAAAACAGACCAGCCCCTAATCCATACGTCTTGCAAGAGAGATGAAGGTCCCTATTCAATTGGACTGCTGCAAAGCTGAGATTAGTTCGATCAAGATAGCAAACGACTCCCAGAGAGAAAAGCCAAGGGATGAGATGCCAGTCCAATTTCTTGCGCACTTGTGGCCTTTCGTCACTCTCAGTCTCCATAGACGAGTAGTTGCGAGACGAAATATCAAGAGAATAAAACACCTGGATGCTGCATCTTTCGATATCGACTACTACTACAGTTGCTGTTTGGTTCAGTCAATTAAAATAAACAATACAAAAGTTCCACGCCATCTGGTCCCATCAAAACAAACTTACACTTTACAATATCGAAAAAAAATAAACCATTAAAAATGTTTAATACAACAAGATTTGATTGTAACAGGCCTATCAACAACAAGTTGATCAACAACTGAATGTGAATCTTGTACAGGTAATACATGCATTATGCCTATGGATTAATCCATAGTAATTGATCGCAATTAATCTGAAATCAGCAGACGATTCTTTTCTTTTTTAGATCTTTGATAATCTCTCCATTTCCTAGCAGTATTGACCATGGATGATGCATTCTTTGCTGTTCTGCTTCTTGGAGCTTCTTGGCGAGATGAGTCATCAGAACTGCTCGAAGCTGTAGCTTGCGAGCCAGCAGCAGGACCGTATTGAAACCATGCCCATTTTGCTTTATTCTCAGCATCTCTCATAACAGATTGACGCTTGGCCCATTGCAGCGAGGCTTCATAGAATACACTCAAGTTTGCTCCTTTCCCCCCACCAGTCATCAGCAACCAGGCATCTATCCGTTCCATCCTTCCCATAGCCTCCTCCAGTAGAGTGAGCTGAGGAGCTGTCACCCAATGAATGCAATTCACTGGACACGTTTCAATTGCTTCTTGAACCCTTTCCGGATCCAAGCCTTGTTGCTGGACCCTGGCCCGACCATGCTCATTCTCCATTGCAAATGTCTTTGGATCACAATTCACACAATTTCTGCATCCGATGCAGCTGAATTCGTCGACAAAGCTATACTCGGGAGGATAGAGCGAATTCATAACTGCAAATGGATTTTCATCGGACACAGAGAAACCGGCTATTATATTGTATTCGGCTCTTGCCTCATCATCAATCAAAATCTCATATGCCTACATACACAGGGGGCTATGATTATCATCAGTATGCAATTGAAGGAATCGAGAAATTTAGAAACTATACGTTATGTCCTTGCACTAACCTGATTGATGAATATGGCAAATTCGTTCAATGCTTCATCATTTGACTGGTCTGGGTGGTAATCTTTCATCAATTTTCTGTATGCCTTCTTGATCTCCGCTTTGCTAGCGCCTGGTGAGACACCAAAGACTGAATAAAAACCGCCTTCTTCGTCTACTTCAGCTCCATCTGCAACTTGCCAGTCTTCAACTGAACGACAAGTTATTGACCTTGGATATCGAGCATGTCCAAGGACGAATGGCCTCGATCCTGTACGTGTGTGGCCGTGGTGACTGGCAACAGCGGTACAACGACCAATGTTCCTCTGGTCAGACATGGTAGAGTCTCTGCGGACAACGGTGAGACTTCGTTGGCGATAAGTATAATGAATTTCTTTGATAGACATTCCAGTCCCATATAGATCATGCTTTAATCCTCTCACTACAAGGCGTTTATTGTTTTGCCATTGGAACCTCCGTAGACCTTGCGAGCAACAAGTCAGTTCCATATCTACCACCTGAAATCCAAAAATGTAAGAACAAAAATCCAAAACTATCAGAAATTATTGATATTTTAGTTCTATAATGGCTAAATCTTTGGGTTCTTTGGCCTTTACAGGTTCCGTCACGGTGTTAAATCATGCACAATACCCTAGGGTTTAAGATAAACAAGGCGCCTTGTTTCCAAGGTGACTACGCTGATGTCCGTATATTTGGACAAATCTTCTCTCTCGCTTTCATATATCAGGAATGAGTATTTTCTAGGCGAAAAGAGAAGGTTGATACTATTGAATATCTTTCCCAATCAACAAAAGACAGAATAAAGGACGTGAACGGCACGCCAACCGTCGAGGGACAATTTGCAACTCTGTGAGTTAAGCTCTCAAAACATTCGGTCAATTCTTTTCTTGTCGAATAGAATAACAAATGATAATTGAGTAATAATGATAATTAGCGCTGAACTTGACTGACAAGAAGAGGTGGGCACACCAGAATGTCTTTGGAAGAGAGAAAAAAAGAGACGTTTAGTCGGGTGGTACGTGTTGGGATAAATTTCAAGGAAATAGCGGCTCTTTGATTGAATGTTGATTATGTGGATCAAATATCTTGGTTTATTTGCTGCAGTTAGAGGAAGCCGGATGCCAGCGACGATCTGAGGACCCACTTGGGAGCTGTGGAGTTGGGTCACTGCAGTTTCTGTCTGCAGACGGGCAAATTGGTGTTGGCGGATATGATGTACAGGACTGCATCCAACTAGTGAATATTTTAGAGGATAAATGTTGCAGAGATGAGAATATAAGGGATGCGTTCGTACAGGGGATGAAGGAGGAGTTTGGGGATGCAGAGGGACTCCTGGGTGGCCTTTCACCTGTCAAGATTGTGGGTGCAGGGGATAATTGCATTGACACCGGTGGCTCTGGATGCTGGGACAGTGTGGCTGGAGATAGTCTCATAAGACTTTTGATGCTAGCAAAGCCAATCCGTAACGAGTTGGCTCTGTTCCTGATCGAGAGAGTGCCAGAACTAGAGAAAGAGTCTGGCAAGTTACATTTGGCTGTTCTGGGACAGTTTCGCTGGTTGGAAGTTTATGGCGGATTAGAAACCCGAGATATTGTCAGAAAAGTGGTTGAAATAATTCCTAAAGTAGGATACGAGAGTCAAAAGCAGATTGCAGTCGTATTAAGCGAGATTGTAGGCGTGGAGAGTCAAGAGACTGTCGTAGATGCACTGTACAACGTGTGCTTGAAAAATCAAGAATTCCTTATTCCAATGCTGGAATGCGTCTCAGCCATGAACTTATCAGGAGAAAAATTATTAAAGTTTGATGAATACCTCTTTGGGTTGCTGACTGATGTCCGGGTTGACAAGGTTCCTCTTATCTTTGAACACCTGCTCTTTGGATGTGCAACAGCCTCCTGTGATGATCTCGAGAAACGATTCCGGGCCATCAAAAGAGAAATATCTTTCGACTCTCAAGCGAAACCTGGGGTTGATTTTGGAGATATATCCACAAAGGAGCAAGCAGAGTATGGGAATGTTGGAAGAAGGATTTTTGGTGTTCTGTGTCATGGCATGCCATGCCGAGCAGGTCTATGCTACAAGGTGATCAAGTATTTGAACTCTTTAGTTTCGAGTGGAGAAGGCCTAGCAACATTGGATTTTTGGCTCTCTCTCAGTATTCCTTATCATTTGTGGGGTGGAAGGCATAATAAAATAAAATTCTACAAGGATGTTGTGAAATCAAGAAAGTCGTGTGCTGTTCATACCCTTTTCAGAGATGGCATCCAGGGGCATGTGAACACAATACATGAAACGTTGGATGTAGTATCAGACTTGGCATTCGACCTGATAAAACAGAAGAGCTTATTGTATAGGGAGTGTGGTGTAGAGCTGCTAGGGTTACTTCTTCAGGAATTCTCTGAAGCAGCATTGTGGGATCATGTAGATCAAATGCTACAACAAATATTTGAGAGTTTAACGTCACCTTTAAGAGAAGAATGGTGTGCCGCCCTTCAGGCATGCACGAATTTGGTTAACCTACCGAAAATATTGTCAAAAGTCTGTGAAAAGCTGACTATAGGTTTATTGGAATGTATTGTATTGTTGAAGGACAGTCAAGAGAAAGATCAAGCATTTGTCAGAAGAAAAGCAATCCTAGATGTGTTGCTTGATTGTGGAGTAGCTGCAAGCAAAAATGTGGAATCGCCCGACTTGCAAGCAGAATTAGAGTCTAATATACTGTCATTTCTTGAGAGTCAACTAATGTCTTGGAATGTCGACTCGCAAGTCCTTGGTTCGACAGGGGTGGTTTGGCTGATTGTAAAATTGGGTAAATTTGATGAGGGAGTTGAGAAAGGTAATGCAGCTTCCTGCACATCAACGAAAACGTAAATATATGATTAAATGAATTTATGAATTCGATTGATTTAAAATAAGTCTGGTCTGTTTTTCAGATGGCTTTTTTGGGCGTGCAAAAATGTTGCTACTCACAGGGCTGGACTCACAAGCTAAAAAACCAGAATTATTTGCAATTATATGCGATGCAATATCCAATGAGACAGATCATATGCCTCAAATTTTGGGAGATTATATAGTTCAAAAGCTCTCAGATGAGTTGGAAAGTCGATTCATCGTCCAAATTGACCAGCTTAGCAGTGGATGTTGGACCAAAGCAGCATCTGATCTCCAAATTGTTCCATGGTGGAATTTGAATGGTGAAATGAAACATGTGCTTCTACCTCTCACCCCATATGATATGTTTACTTTCAGAAGGTTATGGTCATTATTTCCATTACTCAAACTAATCTGCAATTTGAATTGGAGCTTGCATGCCGACCTATCACAGATTGATGCACTGTTGGGACTGCAAATTGGCTTACCATCAAAAAATCTTGCCTCTGCGACCATGTTTCGATGCTTAAGTGATGAAGATCAGAAAAGGTATTTCATGTCATTGATTTTGGCTATAAGTTGGTTCCGTGAGTTGTTAAGTGGATTTGGGAGGGCAATAGAAGTTGGCCTCTCGAACAAGTCAGATACACTTTCCAAATTGATGGGAATAATGCTCTGTTCTAGACTTAGCGAGGCCTTGCAGCTTGAGGCAGTCTTAGTAAACTTCTTAAGTTCATCTACGTCAACATTTAACTTGGCCGGCTTGTTAAGCAAAGGGTCAGCAATAAAGCGCCGAGGCAGGGAGATGGCAGGGGACAAAAGGAAGAGGTCAAAGATATCTTTAAAAGAAAACACAGAATCCTTTAATTCTCCAAGCCAGGCTGTCGAGAAAAGTAAAAAATATGGATATGATGGATGCGTAACCGCCGATGAGAGACAAGAGGTGCATTTTCCAAGTCTCCTGTCTTTTCAGGACATGTCCAATTTGAGACCTGTCAGTCCAAACTGCTGCACCTCCTTTTTTGGCATGTTCAACAGCAATGGACTCCCTATTCTTTTCTCTACCATACCATCGGCATATTTCGTGTCTAGAGAATTTGTATCAATTCTTAATAACGAGGACAAGCTTGGGATGAATCAACGGATTGCTTTGATGAGCCAATTTGCAAAATTTCTTCCCACAGCCAGGAGACTAATGGAGAAAGCCATGGACGTCCTACTTTTCTCTGAACTTCAAGAAGATGAAATGTTGAAAAAAGATATGGATAAGATTGCAGAATTGATACCAGAGGAAGCACTCGCATCTATGCCTGAATTTTTGGATCGTATTAATAATAGCCCAGTGGCTAGATCATGCACTTCTCCAAGAAATTGTGCCATCCCTCTGCTAGATTTGATATCTCTTCTGCTGCTCAAATCGTTAAAAGCATACAAACTTTTATTTAATGGTGAAGAATACTTGAGACAAATTTTAGGGCCTTTCTCACCTGGCGATACTACATTGCATGCACTCCTTGAGGGAGCATTTAAATGGTTGGCAAACCTTGACAGTACATGGACGACTTCAGGCAGCTCCACTAAGATTGCTATAAACCTCTCATCCTCCGTCCAAAATTTATATATATCATTTAGATGCAGAACAGTAAAGGCGCTCCGCATCTTATCGGAGTTGAGGCTTCAATCTGATTCCCAAGAGTCTGGAAAGGACCCTACAGTTTCTGCCATGCTGAGTCAAATCAGCTCAATGGTAGAGTCATTACTACAAATGCAAGGGCCATTTATGCCTAAATCGTGGCCAATAGATCTTGAGGAAGATTTAGGAGATCTTGTAGCGATATTATCTGGAGATATAAGAGAAAATGTCGCAGTAAACGATAGCACAAACAATGCAATGCTGACACTCAGACCTGTGCATTTTGCAAATATTGGCAGGATAGAATGCCACGATAAGTACAAATCTTTGACCACTACAACTCTAGAGATATGGTACAAGTCTAATTGGAGGGTTCTAATCAACAAGTGGACGGGCTTGATGCATGCAATCAGCCGAAGTAAGTCTTTTTCCGAATCACATGGAGGACTTGATGGGTTCAATTCATGCTGTAAGGCTTTGCACTTGACAGTTAGCGTAGTTAAGATCCATTCATCCAATGACTGCATCTTGATAGAATCTATCAAATCCTCCATTTTATTTTTGGATCGATTTGTCAAAGCAGTGCCTTCGATTCCCCACAGATTGCTGTCCAGTCCAGAGTCTCTGAGATCAATCAAAGAGGTGCAAAAATCCATCAGAGTTTTACATAGTGTATGCGCTCAAGCGAAAATAAAGGCAAACATGCAATTGACTAATTGCATTCCCAAGTTCAAGAAATGCGTCGAGCGATTTGTCATAGAGATGGTCAAGTTTCTGAAAAACGAGGCCCTTGAAGTTGAACTGGGAGAACTCAAGCATAGAGATTTACAAGGAAATGCTCTTAAATCCAGCCAGCTGTTCCCTAGCCAAGCCTGACTTTATTTCCCCCCAGAGAATTCAAAGATATACCTCAAGTAATTACTATATACCATTGCTGCGCAAATATTCATTTTCATGTCCAATATTAAATACTGTCATGCTTTAGAAGCAGTGAACTATTTCTCAGAGGCAGTAGTATCAAGTGCTGGCCCTTTCCTGACGAAATTGCGAATCGTTCATTAACAAATCCTCCTCACTGCCCATTGGAGGCCGCAATGGAGGCAGCCATCCTTGCGGTAATAAACAGTTTAGAGACACCGCCAGCTCTGCTAGCCGATTAATCCAGCCAGGAGCACTATTGCCCGTCAGGCGGTGACACAACTGGGATGAGAACGTATTGCAATTCATCTGAAGCAAATGATAACGATTCCCTCGAAACAAATTTCCCAACTCTTTCAGTACCCCAAACACCTGACTTTCTTTCAAATCTGTGTAACCAACCAGAATCTTTTCACGATGCACCACAGCCCCAGGAGCCATACCAGGAGCAGTGGCAAATATGCCCGGGGACTCATACTCATGTCCACCAAACGCAAACTCTCGTCCATACACTTCTACTCCACTATGATATACTCCTATACCTGCCCAGTACATGTATGTATTATGCTCAACCAGGTCATACACGTGCAGGTATACCGGCTCATGTCCATCTGAAACCAGCTTCGAAGCAGCCTCATTATCTGAGTTCCCGACTCCCGAAGAAGATGCACCACCTGCTGCTCCTCTGATAAGCGTTTCCTTCATAAGTCCAGACATGGAGAGAATATCAAGCCCTCTAAAAGTACAAGCAGTCAATCAGAAGCTGTCCTGTCCTGTCTCCGCTGATTAACAGCCCTAGATCGTGCCCTCTTGGCAACTAGCAATTGTTTCTTCAATCTAACTTAACTCTATCTATTTGTTAGCCCTATACCAAGTACGTTGCAATGTACTTCATATTGTACCTGTCTCCTGAGATAGGTAAAAAATAAACCAAGAAATAGCAATGGTCCCGTGCTAGACTCTCTTAGTCTGAAATAGTACTATTTTGTTCATTAATTTCAGTGGACAGCTGGTAGGGCGATATTTTGGAAAATCAATCTATCAATATCAGGTTATATACATTTCTGGGCATTGGCCGACTAGAGACTGCAACAGCGCGGGGATCACTCTGATTTGTCATCCATCTGTTCTTCTATTCTGTGGCGACATTGCATACCAGGCAAATAGTGCACTTATCGTTAGAAAAACTTTGCATTGAAGAAGTTGGATACGTCTCATAGGAAACACATTTGTTTTGTGAGTGTGTTCCAATAGAAGCAAGTGATTCTAATCGAACAAACGGTGATTGGGATTGGTGAAACGTAATGGCGACGGATATGGAAGCAGAGATTTTTGGTGATGGTTTGGGGGATGAATTGCCAGAAGAGTTTGGGAGGATGTCGGCGGAAGATGTACAAAGACGGTGAGTGTGTGGAGACGTATACGACTTGGATTGTTTTTTTTTGTGCCTGGCGGGTCTTGTTCTTGTTGATGGATCCTTGGGCGTACAGGCTGGGATATGCACACTGTGGTGATATATAAAAATATATTCCTGTCTTAATTAGTGCGATGGGTGGAGAGAGTTGTGTTGGTAAGGAGATGGAAAGAAGGTTGGTATTTTTGTTTTTTGTAGGACAAGGCTATTGGAAAATGAAATCCGCGTTTTGCGGGATGAATCGAATCGGCTAGTGCATCAAAAAGCAGACCTTGGTGAGAGAATCAAAGATAATAAAGAGAAGATTAAACTGAATAATCAGTTGCCCTACTTGGTGGGAAACATCGTGGAAGTGCTAGATCAAGATGTGGAAGAGGAGGATGAGGATGGTGGAGTGAGCTATCAAGAGGCAGGAGGGAAGAAGAGTAAATGTGTGGTGTTGAAGACTTCTACAAGGCAGACTGTATTTCTTCCTGTGCCTGGACTGGTCGATCCAGAGACACTGAAACCCGGGGACCTGGTTGGGGTGAACAAAGACTCGTATCTAATTCTTGATACTCTGCCTGCGGAATACGACTCTCGTGTGAAGGCTATGGAAGTAGATGAAAAGCCAACTGAAGATTACTCTGATATTGGTGGCCTTGATAAGCAGATACAGGAGCTCAGGGAGGCAATCGTGCTTCCAATTACGCACAAGGATCGTTTTCTTTCTCTAGGTATCAAGCCACCAAAAGGAGTGCTGTTACATGGTCCTCCAGGAACAGGGAAAACTCTTATTGCGAGAACGTGTGCAGCTCAAACAAATGCAACATTTTTGAAATTAGCAGGACCATCTTTGGTTCAAATGTTTATCGGAGATGGAGCAAAGATGGTGAGAGATGCATTTGCCCTGGCAAAGGAGAAGGCCCCAGCTATAATTTTCATAGATGAGATTGATGCTATCGGGACAACAAGGCGAGACAGTGAGATGAGTGGTGACAGGGAGGTTCAGCGTACAATGTTGGAATTGTTAAATCAGCTTGATGGGTTCTCCTCTGCTGATGATGTAAAGATTATAGCAGCTACTAACAGGCCTGACACACTGGATCCAGCTTTGATGCGTTCTGGTAGACTGGACAGAAAGATTGAATTTCCTCATCCAAACGAGGAAGCAAGAGCAAAGATTCTGAGAATCCATTCTAGGAAAATGAATGTTTCGCCAGATGTTAACTATGAGGAATTGGGTAGCTCTACAGACGATTTCAATGCTGCTCAGTTGAAGGCAGTTTGTGTGGAGGCAGGCATGTTAGCCCTTCGGCGAGATGCGACTGTCGTCAAGCATGAGGACTTTAACGACGCTATTATTGAAGTTCAGGCTAAGAAGAAAGCTAATTTGAATTATTATGCCTAGATTCTAGTCCTGTAATGTAATACTTTACATGCCAACTAGTGAAGTGAGCAAGAGTCACCTTCTGTATCACATTCTATGCCTTCCCATCGAGACATGACATATTCACAATTAAAAGATGGCTTTCCTAACGATCTATTCACCACATTGTGCACTCGGCACATCCATAGTGAGAATTGCTGTCTTGACTCTACTCGAGGGGGGTGAGCTTTGACCACCTCTTTGAAATGCCGCGCACACTCGCCACAGGGATACATTCGGGTCAAAATATCAATCATTTTCTTTGCATCTTGTTTTTGTCTGAAGCTTGGTCGCTCAGGATACTGTGCCGCCAAAGTGTGCAAGAATGTCCACGTGGCTCGTCCAACCTCCTCCCTCGTTACTGTCTGTCCTATCTTTTGTTTCCACCCCTTTCGCTGACGGTCCCTATTTAGAATCAATTTATTGTCGATACCATTTCCCATAAAGTCATCGATAGGCGTGCTTGTGACATCCATTGAGACATCGTGCTGTTGTTTCAGTCTTCCGAAACTAGCAGCCAACTGCTGGCAGTGTTTTTCCAAGTTCCCCACGATATGGTTGATAACATCCTCCATATCGAGGCGTTCGTCAGTAAAAAGTGTAAATTGTGTGGATTTATAGCATTTACATGACAATAAAATTTACCAGTGAAAGCATCTTGCTGTCAATATGCAGATATGCATTCTTGATGATTATGCCTTGTTGACAGGGCACATGTGCATCTTGATGAACGAGCGAAGACTGGTCAACCAATCCATGTGAATACACACAACGTGACTGATATCTTGAAATGGAGCCAATTTTTATGTTTATGGATCCTGTGGTGGATTCTGGTAGCTTCCTCTTTCGCGCAAAAAGCCATCTGCTTCTGGGTTGTATGACTCTCTGGGAGATCTCTGTCCCAATGCTGGTGGACCTGAGCCATATTTCGTGGCTCCATAATATTTTAAAACATCCTCCGGATAAATTCCTTTCTCCTCAGTAGCTCCATATTTGCCTTTGGCCTTGCAATAACTGAGGGGTGTCCATCCTTTTGGTGTTGTGACATCCAGTTCAGCCCCATATTCAATGAAGAGCTTAATCATCTCCACACCACCGTCAATGGCCCAGAAAAGACACAAATCTCCGGCTGCATTTATGTAGTTGGGATCAGCTCCAGCACGAAGGAGCGCTTTGGCACACTCGATTCTTCCACGGTGGCCTGCTACCATGAGAGCAGTGTAACCTTCTGGGCACCGGTATGCCCTTCCAAACACAAAGTTGACATCTGCCCCTTCTTCAATCTTTTTGTACACAACTTTAATGTCGTTTTTTACTATGGCATTGTAAAGTTCTTCAGTCGCTCGATTGGCTTTGACAACATCCTGTCCAACAGCTTCAGGGTCATAGTCTGGATGATGAGCCCCTTTACCACCATCCCACTGCTTCTCATACGCCTCATCCACCTCCTTCTGTCTTTTTTTCATAATTTCCTCCATCTTTGCTACTTTTCGCCTAGGCTAAATAGAATAAATCCCCTGAAGCCAGCATACAATATTTAGTAACAACACACTGAGAACACACTGAGAACGTGACTCTTCATCTACGAGATCTATACATAAATATACACAGTCTACCACGTATATAAACATTCAAATAGTATATTTAGGCAAAAATACGTCAATATATGACCCTCTAAATCCCCATATGGACCAGGAGCGAGGAAGACAAAAAGTCGATCAACGTTGAACAGAGTCTAACGGGGACCACATACCGTAGATATACAAGAGTTCCGTCCTACTTGATCTTCAGAAATTTATAAATCGTAATTTCATGTACTGATGGAGTCATAAATCAGATTATTTGCGCATTAAGTTTGGTCAGCGATCATATAGTTTGTGCAGTACCACGCTCCGGTCAAAGGTACTGCAGCCAACAAAAAAGCCCAAAACAGTCCCCAACTGTCTCTATGTAATGCAATACCAATAAAAAAAGTAGGGAGAGAAAAGTAATATTACTTTTAATCGGTTAGATGTCTACTGGCTCGCTAGTAGTCTAAAGCTGGTCTGAAAAATTTCAAACCTGGTGTCACTCTACGTGAAAGGGTGTTTTCGTTATCGTAGGATCCTACTAGCCGTATTTAAAGAATAAATATCTAATATAAATATGTTTGGGGGCGGTCAGACGGAATACATGGGAGGCGGGATGGGAAAAGCAATGGTGCGTTGTCTTGTTCCCTTTTCCTTGTGCGGCCATATCTTTGTCGCTCAGTGTCTCGATCGACGAATGCAGTGGAGATATTTTTGAAAAATTGTAAAAATGTGCAGGAAGAAAGCTTCAAAGAGTTTCTCTCCCGTCCAGAGAATCAGCCAATTCTGGAAAAGCACCAACGACGGGAAGTCAAGCAGGCCATTCAGCTTCAAGAAAAGATGAATGCCATGAACTTTAGAAGCAAGGTACTCGAGGCTGATTACGAAGCGCAGATTGCCATAGCTCCATTCTTGAAGAACAAGATGCTGAAGCGCGTTGTGCAGACTTTTGCCAATGATCCCAATGGCGACTTTGAGAAATGGGCCAAAAATCCTCGAGTGATTGAGATGCTCAGATCTGCTCAAAAGATGATGGATGAAGGGCGAGTGACTGAAGAAGAGATGGAAGAGTTTATACTCAGGATGCTGCGGGATCCATCATATGAACACCATGCAGAGTTTGAAGCCAAAACGAAGCAGGTGGCGAGGCTTCCAACTGATCAGTTGGTACAAGCTTTGAATGAACATGTGAGAAACATGTGCATAGATTGCATTGCGTCTACTGTTGCATGAGTAGAATGTCTTTTTTGAATTTAATCATAGTGATGAAACATTGATATGACGAGACATTATTGTGCAGTTGATGGAGAGACGGAAAGGGAATGATAGATACAAGGCAGGCAAATATGCAGATGCATTGAATCATTATGTGAGGGCTAAGTCCATCGTAGACTTGGTGCAGGGACTAAGTCAAGCAGATCAAATCGAGGTTATATCCAATAAAATAACAGTAAACTGTAATATTGCAGCGGTTCATCTCGCGACAAAGGATTTTGGAGAAGCAATCAAGGCTTGTGATGCAGCATTGGAGCTGGATCCAGAGTGTCAGAAGGCCTTGTCTCGGCGTGCAAAGGCATATATTGGTCGTCATGAGTACGAGTTGGCATCAAAAGATATGGAAATGTTGAAGGATATCAACTTTTTATCGGATGAAATCCCAGAAATCGATAGTTTGATGTTGAAGACCAAGCTTGCTGACAAGAAATCTGAGCAGTCTTTTAGAAACATGTTTAAATAGCCATAATGAATTATTCTTGTGTCTGTACGTCAAGAATGGAAATTTATTGAGGCCTAAACTGCTCTCCAACTGGTCGTCTAATGTAATCTTTATCACTGTCTCTATTCTTAGCTTTGGGGGGCTTGAGTCCACCCAAAACACTGCTTCCTCCCTTGGACTTTTTGCTCTTCTTTTTCATAAAAGTCCTCCAACTTCCAACTCTATCTTCTCTAGTTGTCTCCCAAGCTTTATCTTCTTCTTTAGTCTTTTTAACTTCCTCTTTTCTCTTCTTATGCTCTTCTTTAGCTCTATCGGTTTCCTCTTGTACCTGAAAAAGGACAGCATATTGTCACAATCTGATAAACAAGACAAAAGAGGTTTTCCTTGCATTCCGAACAGCATTTAGCAATCGAGAGTCCTAGAAAATAAGAATATTTACCTACCCTTTTAGTCATTTTACGTTTCTTCCACTCCGACTGGGCTAAAACCTCTCTTGCTTTCAATTTCCAGGCCTCGTGAAACTCATCAGTGGCCATCCACTTCTCCAACACGCTAGTTACCCCTTCTCCACTCAACTCTGCTGCAAGTCTAGACGCAGCATCATGTTTCGCTGCTTTTTTCCAATCAGCAATTACCCTGTCTTTGGCCACATTCAGCAAGAAGTCCAGCTGATTTCTTTTTTCTTCATTGAGCAACTCTTTCTGAGCATGCCCTATGATCTCAAATGCATCTTTAGCCTTTGGATGTGTACATTTATCAGGATGGACAGACAATGATACCTTACGGTATTGTCTAGGTACATCTTCTGGAGCTGCATCGAATCGCAATCCCAGCATCTCAAAAGGATTCAGTTTAAAAGCTCCCAGAATTCTGTTTACTTCATTTTCCCTATCGACTTCTTTCATATCGGAATAAAAAACTTTCATCGCAGGATCATCACTTGCGTTTACATCTTTCGCTTCCTCTAGTGCCTTTTCTAGTTCATCCCGCTCTCTCTGGGCCTTTACCAATGGGTCTTCTTCCTCTTCCTCTTTCAACTGAGTGTCATCTTGCTCAGAAACCTTAGCAAGAGGAGGGGACACATCTTCCCCGCTGTATTTCTTCTCCCCTTCCTCTTGTTTCACTACTATATTTGTGGCCTCAGATTCCATCTCTGAAACTTGAGATCGCTTATTGTTCTCTATCTCCCTTGCTGTTTTGGCGAATCCGCTTGATTTCAAGTGACTTTGATTTTTTTCTTCCGTAGGTCACTTTGTAAAAGTCAGCCAGTTAGGGGAATTTTTGCATCAAAACATCATTAAATATTTCATTCTTTGCCTTTCCTGGTCTCCGGTGCCTCTATCCGGATGAAAATGCATCTGTCCACTAGTTCACTATTCCACCTGGAATGAATTCATTACCCTACGAAACCCTAATTTTCTTGAATTGAGATGGGTAATCCCCAGCAAATTTGACACCACATTAAAATATGCATTCATAAATATACTTTTAACAGAATAATATGAACTCAAAGTGATATCTGAAGAGCGCTACTCGGATAATAAAGTGAATTGTCCGGCATGCTTTTTTTCGGGCATGCCTAATTTACAGCGCGTAACATTTTGTTGAAGTGGTTGGATCTTTGTTAAGTATTCAACAACGATATTTTTTGATCGTTGAACACAATAGACAAGATGTCTGGTCTTCGAATAGCAGGAGGTGTTGTCAAGAGATCGGCAAAGAAGGCCTCGAAAGGTTTTTCAGGGATCGAGTTTCACAAATCAAAGGGCCAGCATATTCTTAAAAATCCATTGGTAGTACAGTCTATTGTGGAAAAGTCGGGATTGAAAAGCACAGATGTGGTCCTGGAAATTGGTCCAGGAACAGGAAATTTAACCATGAAGCTGCTGGAACAGGCAAAAAAGGTTGTTGCGGTCGAGTTGGATCCTCGAATGGTTTTGGAATTGCAGCGAAGGGTTCAAGGAACGCCGTATGCAAGTCATCTTCAGATAATTCATGGGGATGTGATGAAAGTGGACCTGCCTTACTTTGACGTTTGCGTAGCAAACATTCCATATCAGATATCTTCTCCTCTGACTTTCAAGCTGTTGTCCCATAGGCCATCTTTTCGGGCAGCAATCATCATGTTCCAGCACGAATTCGCAATGAGACTGGTTGCAAAGCCTGGGGACTCTTTGTATTCAAGATTGGCGGTGAATACGCAGTTATTGGCTAGAGTAAACCACTTGTTGAAAGTTGGGAAGAACAATTTCAGGCCTCCCCCAAAGGTGGATTCAAGTGTTGTTAGAATTGAGCCGAGGAATCCTCCTCCTCCGATCAATTTTCTAGAGTGGGATGGACTTATTCGTGTCTGTTTTGGAAGGAAAAATAAAACGCTAAACGCAATATTCAAACAGGGTTCTACGCTTTCAGTCATGGAGCAGAACTATCAGATGGGCTTGGCATTACGGAAGGGAACCCCTGAGAATGCGGATAATCAGGAGCAAATATCCAAGATGGCGATTGATGATAATAGCATGAGTGATGAAAGTGATGAGGACATGGAGGATGCAAATAAAACGGTTGCAAGCAAGAGGAAGAAGAGAGGTAAAGCAAGCGAAGAATTCAAGAACAAAGTAGTAAAGCTACTAGAAGAAGGAGGTTTTGCAGAGAAAAGGGCATCAAAGATGACGCAGGATGAGTTTCTTCAATTGCTAGTGGAATTCAATAAGGCAGGAATCCATTTTGTGTAAGGATCACCCTGTTCCGAACCATTTGAATCAAATCTAGGAAATTTCCTTGACATATATGTCAACTATATAGTTGATCAACCAAGTTCAAAGATAAGATTGGATTTGTGATCAGATGCCAGCCATTCCAATATTTCCCAGGATTGATGTAATGGATCACCATTACTTTAAAAAGAATTTAAAATATTTGTAGACTGAGACGCATCTACTGAACCGCTTTCTCGTGAAAGAGATACCTTCAGGTTTTTACTACCACCATTTTTGGATTGTGAGTGCGAAATATGAGTGCAAAGGGCTACATCTTTAAAACTGAATCTTTGATCCATTCAAAGCCAGCAAAAGGATCATTTAAGGGCCAAAGAAGGGCTTTCAGGGCTGTATGCTCTTCGCAGAAAAGCAGTGATGGCCCATCCGCAACAGATCGTCGCGAGTTGCTATCGAGATTTGCCGGGGCCCTTATCTTAGGAACTGGGGTATCATCTGCTGACCAAGCTGATGCAAAGATGGTTGATAAAAGAGTATCGAGTTCCTCTCTTTCGGCATTTCAACGCCGGGATTTGCTGGCTGATTTCCAGGTATGTGCCCAGGTTCTTTGTTCTTATTGACTGCGAGATCTCAATGTAGGCTGGCGGTGAAGACTGTAATGCGGATGTCTGTGCTGCAGATGAGAGCTGAGAATGAAATGAAAAAGGTGCTGATGGCTGCCGAGGCGCCCACTGCCATGAGATTGCTGCTGCATGATGCTGCTACGTATGACGTCGCCACAAAGAGTGGAGGAGTGAATGGATCAATCGTCACATCAGAAGAGTTGAATCGCCCAGTGAATAAGGATTTGAAGTCTTTTGTGGATAAATTGGCAAAAGTTCGCGTGTCCATCAAAGCTAATGGTCCCGAAGCGCAGAAAATGTTGTCTTGGGCAGATACAGTAGTGCTTGCTGCCAAGGTCACTACTGAGCAGTCATGGAAACAGGCAAAGGCATCCAAATCCGAGAAATCGTTGGAGCTGGCTGAGAAATTTGGAAATCCTTTTGACATCAAGATTGGTCGACTTGATTCGGATTCCCCGGATGGTGACAGCAGTATTCCGCCAGCAGGTAGCTCTCCTGCAGAGGTGCAGACATTCATGTCATCTTTGAACGTGAAGAATCCCTCTGAGCTTGGAGGGCCACTGTCAAAGAAAGCACCATTCTGGGAACGACCAACGTTCCTCTTATGGACGGCAGCTCAAGAAAATCCGGCTGCATCAGAGGAACAGTTTGGAGCTGAACCAGAATATGCCGACTGGAAAAAGAAGTATGACCAAAGTCGAAGCACCACTTTCCGCCAAGACTATGAGATTGATTTTGTTGCATTTTTCAATAAATTAGCAGATTTAGGGGCTAAATTCGACAAGAATGCTTATCTTTATGACATTATCATTCAAGTACCAGACAGATTCTAATCTTTCTGGGGGCGTTTCCCATTTCTTTAGTTATTTTTGTTTGTAATGTCATCGTCATGTCATTCTATTCTCTTTGAATTAGACCATACCCAGACAATATCGCTTCAGTCTCATCCAAGGCAGAACCTTCCCTTATTATCAAGTATTCGCCAGGATACTGCAGATCAATTATTGTTGAACCTTGTCTGCTCACCCCCAATGTACCACTATCAAAGATCAATGAACAATCATCTGCAAGTCTGCTCATTTCTTGGGTCCGGATCGGACTTTCTGAGCCACTTATATTTGCCGAAGTCAAAGCTAATGGAGTCTGGACCTGGCGGCAGATGGCTCTAAGTAAAGTACAATTTGGTATTCGGACAGCAAGGTCCTTGACCCCTTCATTCAGACTTGTCGAGAGCTTTTCAGTATCATTTAGGCGTTTGAGAACTATTGTTACGGGTCCAGGGAGAAGATCCTTGAGCAGATTCTGTGGGACATGGGACACATCACATATTTCTGCAATGTCATCATGGTCAGCAACACAAACAGCCAATGGCTTGCTGAAATCTCGTCTTTTTAACTCGTAAATCCTCTGAATAGCTTTTGAAGAGGAAGCAAGAGCCGCCACGCCATATACAGTGTCCGTTGGGACCGCAATCACTTCCTCACGCATCAATACGGACTCTGCTAGAGGCACAAATCTGACTGAGGCATCCAAATATATTCCAGACTGGGCTATTCCATGATCCTCAGCAATATCTATCTCTTCCCTATTTCTATACTCAAAATCTGCCACTACTGCAAGATGATCAGATGGATAAATTTCTGATGGTAGGAAACCCCCCAATTCCTGAATCCCTGGACAATGGGCAGTACTTGCCACTTTAAGATGTTCCTTCTGGAACCAAATGTAATCTAAGAGGCCCTGATAGCCATTCACATAATTTGTGAACTCAGGAATCATTCCATCTGACGACTCAAATGTAAAAGGGGATTCCAAATCGATACCAATCACATTTTCCTCCTCACTTTGTGGAAGACTAGGAGTTGTCATGTCTGACTGAATCATCTTGTCAACCTCTCCTTCCTCTTCATCTGACCTACCGGCATCTCCCCACATAAATTTTGCCCCAAATTTCCAATCCCAATATTTTTTAGAAATATTTCCGGACTTGAGCAGCTGAATTACCCCTGGTATGCCGTCATTAATATCTGAGTTTAGGTCTCCACAGAAAAGTATGGTTGGCTCAACATCAGAGCTAAAAGGTTTCATGGCTTCCTCCATGAATCTTCGAGCACACTGAAGCATTACCCACACGTGAAGTGTCCTTATATGAGGTGCAGCGTAATGAAAAAATAAATGAGTGTTGACAATGCAAATAGGCCGAAAAGATCCACTTGATGTCTGAGGACCTCTTGGGGCAAGCATCAACATCTGTGCTATTGTTCCAACTCTTTGCAATGCATGGCACAAATTCGGAGATGATTGAAGCATTGGTTTCAAAATTTCACCGAAAGGTGACGACTGGATGGCTATTTCTGAACTATTTGATGGGAACATGTGCTTCATTTCTAGCTCTGTGTGGGCAATCAGATCAAATCTACTTTTCCTCCAGAACACGGCAGAGCCTTCCTGAACTTTTCCAGCTTTATTTGTATATTTACCTTCAAATCCATATTCTGCAAGTGCAGGTGAAAATAGCAACTCAAAAGCCGAGGAGTCCACCTCTTGCAAACATGCAACATCAGGCTTGTAGTCTAATATTTCACCCAGTACCAAAGGTCTTCTGTGCTGCCATGCCAAAAATTCCGAAGAACAATGTGAAAAAATAATATTTTTTGCTTTTTCTGTGGATGCATACTGATCAGCCAGGACATTATAAGTCAAGACTCGGAATTGGAGGTCCTCTGTCCAGCCATGATCTGGCAGTATCCTGCCATCTGATGCTTTTCGCGATGGGGCTTTAGCTACAGGTCCTGCCTCACAATATACACACTCTCCGTAGAATTCTTTGGCAGTTGGACTCTCTGCGTATATATTCTCACGTCTCTGAATCGGTGTACATGTCACCCTCAACAGATAGCCTTCCTCACTTTGAGTTGGAACAAATAGTCTTTTGTGTGCCCCTTGCAACTGCTCCCAAACCCTACCCGATCCCGGTTGTTTTTTCCACCACTGCCATTTATAATCTTCTGTGAAAAGTACTTTCACATGGGGCACCACTGGAACTCCAACAAATACCATGCCATGAATTTGAATTTTTTCAACAAAGGGAGGGTTGACAATAATCGAGAATTCATGCTCGCCGACTTTCAAGAGATAATCTTGCACCCATGCTTCCTCATTATTTGTATTCAATGGATCAATCACTGGATACGAAGCGTTTGGTCCACGATAAATTCGAACTTGCTGGGGAGCACTCACCTCAGCACTGTAACAGTTGCTATCATGTCTCTGCTTCTTATTTTTCTTTGGCTTCTCGGAAAATGCCTTTTGAATCCTAACAAGAGGTTTCTCAACAAGTTCTTTCTTCGGTCTGTCTAAATTTCTGATTTTACCAGCGATATTTAACGATATTGTCAAGTTTTGGCTGTCAGGTAAGGACTTCACAATTGCCTACAAGTTATGCGTATTTGATTATCGCTCATTCGTTCATCGCCCATTGACTGACTAATTCAGTCAATAAATCGAAATAGTGACACACACAAAATCGCCTATAATGCAATAATAGCCAGAAAAGGACCAGAACACTCCACTAACATGCAGAACAACCTACCGCTTTTTCTTGCGCTAGTTGCGCCATACAAGCGATATTTTCAGTTCTAGAACTGAAAACTTTATTTCCATAGAATTTCCTAGAGAGCGGAATCAAACCATCTGCCCGCTTTAATGCCTTGCTAAGCAACATGAAAATTTCGCCCTTTCTCTCATGCGCAATATGTCAGACATACATTTTGCAATCAGAACTCGTGAAATTCTTATACATTATTCAAATGATATACAAAGTCGATGGTTATTCAGAAACTTTCACAGAGAAATTGAAAAGCACATATTCACTTGCAAAGTCTTGCCATAAAACAAGCATCACAACAATTGAACAGATCTGATCCATCTAGAGGGGCCATGGACCCTTGCCCAGGCAAATCTGGAGCAGTTCCAATCAGAATTTTACTTCGCTAGTTACAATAAACATAAGTACATTATTGATATGGAAGCATAAAGAAAGAACCAAATTTGTGTAAATTGGAGTAGTGACCAGTGCAGGATTGTCCTATTTCAGCAGACAAGTGCTCAAAAATCTGCTCTTAGGCTTGTTGAGATCATTTGTATGGATGTTCAATCCAATTTAATCCACAGCACACTGGTTAATGTTATTCCTCTGCCAATACGAGACCAACATGGAGTTAAAGGGGATGTACGATTCATGAATGCTTGAAATTGGATGAAAATTAGGCCAAAGAGTACTCTCTAGCTAAGCAAATGGAAAAATATGTGAAAGGCCTGTTGTCCACTACTGCTCTTTGGGTCCCAGTGACGATTCGTATAATTTGCTATTGATTGCATCAATCTCGACCTGCTTTACCTGATCAGTTTCTGCTAGCCGAGAGTTCAGCAAATTGATACCAGATTCTTTTGATGAAGATGCAGTGTTTTGGCCAGAGTCTAAAGATGCTTTACTGTTGTTGGCCTTCGACATGGGAATGCCACGGAGAGACAAGTTTCCACCATTCCCATTGCCTTCTAGCATTGTCAGTGACCGCATTTCGACAGCTTTCAGTGCATCTAGTGCTTGTTTACGCCTTGCATCTTTATCAAGTCCTGCAAGACATTGTGCATTGTCATATGTGACTCCTCTCATGCATGAAACACTGCCAACTGCTTTATGCACCGACAACAACATACCTGACAGGTTTGCTCCCTTGGCTTCGCCCGCCTGCATGGACATGCACTGAGCATGATTTCCGTTCAGAGATCTTTCTTCATTGGGCGAGCTACCACCATCTCCATTGAGGGATGGAGGGCTACTTAAACACAACGAAGATTTAGATCCAGATGGGGGCAATGGTGGCTTTGCTGGGGGAGGGGTGATGGAGCATTTTCGCATCCCGACCACTTCTTGCAGATTCTCGTACAATTTACTCAAGGCCCTCTTCTGCATGTCCTTTCCTGGTATTTCAGGAGACATGATGCCATCATGAGGAGACGATGACCTGTCCATTGAAGTACGCTGCGAGGCTACATCCAATGCCTCAGAAGATAAGACATGCACCTTTTGGAAAAGCTCACCAGAGTTGATGCGACGTAGTTCGCCAACAGTGTCTCCACCCTCTGCATCAGACAAAGGATAGGATTGATTTGCTTTTGTTGGCGAGGACCGAGAGCTCATGGATGTCCCACCAAAGCTTCCAATTGCATTACTGTGTGCAGACTCCATGGAATGAAACGAGGACAAACTACGTAGTGAAGGTATTTGCCGACCGTGTAGCTCTGATCTGTTCGTCTCTTCTCTGACATTGTTTGTTTCTTCTAGTTGTTCGTCTTCTCCTGCATTCGCCTGCTGTAAAGCTGTGTCTCGGAGTTCTTGCTGCAATTCGGCAGCTGCTTGGGCCAAGTACGAGGATGCTTGCCCTTCCAGGTCTGCTACAAGCTTTTGGATCTCTGAACTCATAGCCAACGCGATAGCTTCAGCATCCTCGGGACTCAGTTCCAGTACACCAACCATCTCCGAGGCAACACTTGTCGCTGTGTCTTGGTTCATATCGAATCCAAACTCCACCGTGCGTTGAGAACCATCAGGTTCCGTGATTTTTAGACGAAGGTTCAATATTTTCTTGTCCTTGTCTTCCTTGTACTTCCCAGCAAACTCAAAACACCTATTTGTTGCAGCACATCGACATGGACCATTCTTTGAACTCATGGTTTGTTGTGCATCGATTTTGAATGGACTGTCTGTCGGCGAGCTTTTACCAGAGTTTGGTAAAGATTTGATCTTCATTTCAGCACTTTCAGACCTTGATAACTTCAAGTCAGGATGGTTATCTAGTTCTGACATCATGTCAGATACATTCGATCTCTGTGGCTTAACACCTTGACCTTCTACTATTACAGCATCCGCATATGAAGTTGTACGTGATGGAAAATTACAGCTTCCAAAAGAAGCAGTGCTTCCACCAGACATTGGGGCTCTTCCCCTTTCTCCTGCACCAATCGCTCCTGCCAACAGCAGTTCGCTTTTAGATGGATACAGACCAGATCGAATAGAATCGAAATATTTGTGCTTTAGCAACTGACGAGACCTTGGTCTTTGATCCAGTGGAGCAATGCATGTATTGATGAATTCTGCAAGCTCTCGACAGGTTACTTTCTGCAAGCCTGCTGGCCGAACACCAAGAGTGACCTTTCGATAAATCTGAGCAGCATTTGTGCATTCAGAATATGGATATTCCAGCGTTGCTAATTCAAGCATTGCCATTCCAAATGCATACACGTCAACACGGTCATCGTAGTACTCTTCGTATAATTCTGGTGCCATGAACTCTGGTGTTCCCAGGACAGACTGTGGAGCTGTGCTCCCCCGAAGCAATGTTGCAAGCCCTAAATCTCCGATTTTCACCACACCATCCGCACCATTGATAAAAATATTATCACATTTCAAATCCCGATGAACGATAGGCGGATGATGGCCGTGCAAGTACACAAGCCCACAAAGTATTTGCCAGGCCCACTGTTTCAAAACCTCATTGCCCAGGTGCTTATGTTTCTTCCTGTATTGTCTCAATGTACCTGACGAGAACAACTCACTTATAAAATTTATCTGTCCTTTGTCTTCATTATACCACCATTTGTAGAATGACATGATATTCTTGTGCTTGAGTGTCTTGAGCACTCGAATTTCAGCCAAAATACGATCCTGCTCTTGCAGATCAATCCCACCAAATGTTGCCAGGTCCACTTTATTCCACGCAACCTCTCTGCCTTCTTGCGTGTCAAAAGCTTTATACACCACTTTGCAGGCCCCTCGCCCTAGTTGCTCCTCGAACTGCACAGCAGGCACAGCAACTTACATCATGACCCGTGCAACAAGAATAATAAACCAGCAGCAACATGCACATCTACTCACCCTTCCATACCGTTCCGAAGGGTCCATTTCTACAAAAGCAGACCCATCATCCAGAGTACTATTCCGCTTATGAAGCTGCTTCACCTTCTCCACTTCACCCTTTCGTTGTTCGTCTGCTACCGCCATTGAGGTCATTCTGCTTCCTGGTTTCAACCAAGCCGAACAAATTCCTTGTCTAACGTCCACACTTCACCCAAAAATGGACGCTACTTATAATTCTCTATATTTCGCGAGCTTAATTTCTTCACACAGCTTCGCGTAAATAAAACTGTACTCCTAAACCGTACTAGGCATGAGGCGACACAACAACATTCCATGGCGACGTCCGCTCTCCCAATTCAAGTACAGATAACTTCTCACGAGTATTCCGATGCACAGACGTATTAAATATATTTATAATCCCTTCCTTAATCGCATTCACCGGTCGCAGGCGTTTTTGCTGGTCGCTAGTTGCCAACTCTTTCAGAACCGGAAGCGACCACCCCACTGGCAGATGTCCGAAGCGAGCAATACAAGCCAAAAACCTATATAGAAGACCACTTTCGCCACTTTAAATCTATCAAGAATATCAACAGATAATATAGAATACAAACACGGGCTCGAAGAAGTAGAATTGTTGATTGTGAGCGAAATGCCGCTGCACTCGTCAACTCCTTACTGAAAGACTTTCCAAACTGCAGTGTGAACGCACCTCACAGGTTTAATGCCTTATTGCACGTAACCTAACAAAACTTGTAATGAAATTTTCATAACATTATACATGTACGGGCTGCTGGTCGAGAGCATTATATATGCCCCAAAGCAATGTTTGTCTCCTCGGTCACCCCATTCCTACCTACTTCAGGGGTATTTGTCCTATCAAACATGATCCTGGAAGGAGCGCCTCCGCAATACCCGATACCCGGATTACCAAGAGGGCTGACCCCTGGAGCTCCGACCTAGCCTGGACCTGGACCTGCTGCGGCCTGCGCAGCATGCTGCGCCTTACAATAAAAATGGTATGTAATCGTCAGGTATGCTGTCTCAGTCTACAAATTGTCGTTTGAGAAGAGATTTAGGAAAGCTTGTACACACCTATGCTTCATACATCTGTTTACAGCATTGGGCTGTGATGGAATAGAATAGAGTTTGGAAACTGAAAACAAGACAATGTCATGGCTTAGTGCTGTCCTTGGTGCAGCGGTTCGTAGAGGGCGTCGTGTCCCTCGCAGAGGATTTGATCAGTTGACGTCTAAAATAGGTCCTATTGGATATTATAAGGGTAAAGGTGGGCCTCCAGCTGGGAGGCATACAAGCAAAGGTGAGCTCCAATGGGAGGCTTGGCTCTTTGCTTTGTCCGGTGCTGCACGAACTGAAAGAGGGTTGTGATGATACTAGTGTTGATGCATGTGTCACTGCAGGTAAATATGTTATACAGCCATGGAAGCTCATGTCCGTGAGGCTGCCTCCAGAGGGAAAGAAGAGTGGTCAAATAAAGCCATACATGGGGCATGTGTGATGGACGCTTGTGGTATTGAATGTTACCGTATTTATGATATTGTAAATATGTTAAATTTTTAGTTAAAAAGAACAGATCAAAATTTTGCCGCCCGGCGACATCCACTCTGCCCCCGTTGTGTACTATTGCTGCTCCTGTGAGGCAAGGGATAGCAGCTCAATCTGGAGTTCAAATGTTGCCCCCGGTGGGATTTCTTGTTCTCCTTTGGGGTATCCGAGCTCTGGAACGCTGACAATGACGCTTCTCTGCAACCAAGAGGAATGAATTCATCCATTAACATAATCACGTAGAAGGCTGATAGATACAACAGGTTGGAGGATTTCCTAACTACAAAAGATAGAGAGCATACGTAAAAAAATAAAACAGACGATGCAATATCAGACCTTTCCGCCTACTTTCATTCCCCGCACAGAACTTGAGAGCGCTGGAGGGGGCTTGGGTCCTCCCATGCCAGAAAATAGACCACCACCACTAAAGTCACTCATTTTTGCTTTGGAGTCTAAAGGCTGTCCGACTATGAATTCAAAAGGCTCTGATAAAGTTCGATTTTCTCCCAAAAGACGGGCTGATCGACTGGAGACAACATCCAATCCACTCCACAGACAATCAAAATGGACAGTTGCTTTTTGTCCATCCTCGGCAGTCGAGCCTTTCCCCTGGATCAGGTCATACATCTTGAGGCCATTTTCTGCAACAAGTACAGTTTAATACGTATCATGAAAAGAATGTTACCTTTTCAAGGAGAACACAAAATGACTTGTACTATTTTATACGATATATTGCACGTTTACTGCATAATACATCCATCTAAGGCTCTCACCAAGTGTGGTATATTCTTCGACAGGAATCTTCCTCTTTTTTAGCTCTTTCTTAAAACTGCAGACAATGCACAATACTACAGTACGTGGCTCATAGGGATACACACACTCAAAATCTTCTTCCAACAGGTGTTTCGAAATTGTAGGTTCCGTGGGCACAGGGCAGGAATACGCACCCTAAAGCTTGAGCTGGCTCAACCAGACCTGTAGCACCAACCAAACTTGCTAGCATCATGGCATGCACACTTCGCCGGTCAAATTCCCATTCTTCGTTTATGTAACGACCTGATTGAGTGCTAAAATGTAGTACTATTTCTCTCCTTCCAGAGATTTGCCCTCTATGTGTTCCGAAAACTGCTCGTTGGTCTCTGTGCGTTACCCGGCACGCAGGTACTTTTGGTACCCACAATGTCGATTTGCTCCCAAATTTGCTACTGCTCATCCCGGAAATCAGAATGTATGATTGAAATGCTAAATCACTATGTTTTGCCTTTTAACAGTACATTGTGCAGGTGCTTCCTGAAGAGTTTGAGCAAAACTGATGATGGAAATGGCAAGTTACTTTCATGGTACAGAGTTTTGAATTTCAGAATATTCCCACAGTTCCTATTTTTCTTTACGAGACTCTGTGTCACGTATACGGTTTCTCCTTTTTGATCGCGAAGTCAACGTTTCTGACCGCAGATTGCAGGATATCCCACCATGAGTTCAGGTGTTGTGAATTGAACTTGCAATGGCACGCAGGTCGTGGCAACTGTATGGCGCCCTTCGCCAATACATAATTAAAGAGTCGGATGGGCGTTCAAGCGGATTATACATGGACATGATGGCAAAGAGCTTTAGTGTGCTAAAGTATTCGACCAAAACAGCAGCAGGTGAGAACATCACTGCCGGAGCGGCAAGGATCTCTGGAAGGGATCAAACTACATTTAAAATGATTCGAAATACAATGAGAAACTACAAACAGCTGTCGAAAGCTAGGTTGAGTGGCTTGGTTGTAGCAACTGCTGCGGCTGGGTTTGTAGCAGCAAGTGAAGAGGCAATAAATTGGGAACGACTAGGTTGGACATCCCTGGGAACGATGCTCGCATCTTCATCTGCAAATGCTCTTAATCAGATTTATGAAGTAGTGAATGATTCGAAAATGACAAGAACAGCAATACGACCTCTGCCCACAGGGAGAATGTCCAGAATGCATGCCCTGGCATTTGCTTTTGTGACTGGTGCGGGTGGGATATATATCCTCAGCACAAAAGTCAATAATATTACCGCGTCACTGGGGGCGGGAAATATACTCTTATATGCTGGGGTATATACGCCTCTGAAACAATTGAGCATTGTGAATACTTGGGTAGGTGCTGTAGTTGGTGCTGTTCCTCCATTGATGGGGTGGGCAGGTGCCATTGGGAAACTTGATTATGGGGCCTTGCTTTTGGCCGCTGGATTGTATTTTTGGCAAATGCCACATTTCATGGCCTTGGCGTGGCTCTGCCGCAAAGATTACGCATTAGGTGGTTACAAGATGTTGTCATTAGTAGATTCTACAGGGAAGAGAACAGCTGCGTGTGCACTGCGGAATTGCATGTATTTGTTTCCGCTCGGCACTTTATCAACGTGGCTGGGAATCACATCTCCGTATTTTGCATACGAATCATCATTTATTACAGCAGGGATGCTGCTGACTGCCGCCAATTTCTACGCCAAACCCTCAAACACGAATGCAAGAATTCTATTCAGGGCATCATTGTTACACCTGCCTATATTTATGGCGGCCTTTCTGCTTCATAGAATACCAAATACCGGTCAGGATAGGCTTTCACTCCTAGAATATCATGCTTGGCTGCTTGGTCTGGGGAGCAAGGAGGAAATGGAAGAGATCTCTCATCCATCAATCCCGAAAGCTTTTGACAGCAACAATGTAGAGGAACCTGTAGGCTATATGCACACATATACCCCTCCACTGCCATTGCTACCAATACCTAGTATGGGTTGCCCATCAAAAGCTTCGTGTCAGGGCGAAAACTGTAAAGACTCTAACGAGCAATAGAAAGTAAAGGGTACACACTTACAATGAATGTCTGATATTATCTTGAATTGAATTTTAAATCCTACATCAATCACTCAATCAATGCATATATAGTATAAAATATTGCTTTAAGATATTCGTTGCGCTCACTAAAAGAGAAGAAGGCTACTCAGCTCTTGAGGTGCATTGTGCGAAAGATTGAAATGCCCCAGTTGGTGGCATCTCTTGCTTTAACATCACAGTCTGATCTCCTTCCAGATAGAAAGCCGAAAAGTATTCTTTACCTCCGCAGCTATCGTCTTCAAACAGATTTAGTCCGACAATGATAGGCTCTTCGATCCCTTCTGTATAAATGCCAATGGGGGCCTCTCCTTTGCCTAGGATGAATGGTTCCTGGAGCACCACACACTGTGTGCAGTCATCAATTGATGGCAAATCGTACTTTGTAACCAGCGTCTGTTCCCCAGCCTCGTTAATTGCGCCAAGTATCGCCTCATAGCCATGGCAAGCGGTGGCCATGAGAAGAGCGAGAGAGACAGCCGAGCGCATCATCTTTTGCTTTTGGTTGAAGTACTTGACAAGCACACACTAGCGTGGACACCACAGCAAGACGCAGCTATTTATTGCACGCAGCAGCGAGCCGGCTGAAACAGATAGCGGTAGGATCAGGCCGATATATACGTAAATTAGTAAAAGAATATATACATGTATTGATTTATTGTCTTGTAAGTTTCATACATCATCGCTTGTTTCGATGGTGATGCACTCTTGGGACCATGCGCATGCTCCGTCCGAGGCCTCGCGCGCGACCGATCGGTCCTCCTAGGAGCCGACAGTCGCCTGTCGAACACAGCCGTGGCTCCCAGAATTAGCAGCCTGGGTTTGTTCAGTCAATGCCTCAGGTACTGACTGCTGGGGCGTTCGCGACCAAAATCTTGCAGCCATGATCATCACCTGCTTTGATTGCTCGAGAATTGAGTACAATATAATTGAGTATCGCATGAACCCATTTATGACCATACGCTATTTGTATCTAGTAGTGGTGGTTGATTATTACAGTTACTATGGTACTAGCAGTCGATTACATTAATGGCAATTGCATGGTTCCCAGTTTATCCGACAAGGCAACATGTGCACGAACTAAATCAGCAAGGTATGATGTTATCATGATATCGTTTTGGCTATTGCGCACAAGCTTCTTCAAGCTATCCTCACTCAGACGAGGAACCGCAGAGATGGCCTCTGCGAGCTGTCGTCCTACAGCTACATCTCCTTCGATGGAGCCATTCACTACGCGGCCGACGTAATCTTCTGCCGCTTCTAATACCTTATCAAGACTTTCTAATGTACTCGAAAGACCTTCCAATTCAGTCGGTAAATGGTCCGTGGATTCTGAAAGCATAAGGGCTCCTGCAATCCTTTCCGCCTCACTGGTGCGCACCTCACACGGAATCTCCTGAAACTCTCGAGCAAGGGCATTCCCTTCAATCGTCAACACTCTTGAAACAAATGCTTTAACAACCATATCCATATTCTCCAACGATGTATCTAAAATTAAGTGAACTGGGTTTGGGCACTCATTCGTGTAAAAGTTGTGAATCAATGCATCACTCCCTGAAATGTCAGTTCCCGTAGAGAACCATCCGACAATCTTCTCGCGACTATTCACTTTACTCTGCAATTCTGCCATAGTTTGATGATGTACAACATCTACAGCCACCTGCACAGAGAAATCGAAATTTAAAAGTAAGTACTCTGACTTCTTCAAGGCATCACCTCTCTCTCTATAGGAAAACAGCACAAAAGACGACCGCAGCCTGTTATCTTCTACCTCGAATAGCAGAGTACGTATCTAATTAAAATAAAACAGCCAAACAAAATCCCACCTGCTCGTTACTTTCGCTATGAGGCACAGCGTAGCAGTTCTTAATGTCCACAACGCCGTCTCCAATACTCCCCAATAAAGTCCCAATCACTCTTTCCTGATTTTCACTTCGACGAATATATGCATCACATATCGTAAATAGTACAACTGGATGCACTCTAACGGTGTTCTCTGTCACACCCACGGGAAGAGTGAGAATTGCCGAACCAGACATGTTGACGCCGCCAAGTCTTTGAGTCCAGCGAGCGAAAATATTCGATCAATGTAAAGTTCAAAATTTATCAAATGGATTGAACTGCAGAATCCGAACTAGGTACTCGGGACCATGGGCATTTTGCCGAGGCCGCCGCTACCTATTGATGGAATGAAAGAGTTTCAAGCTTCACCGAAGCTAGCAGTGTTGAATATCCAACTTGTCAAGCAACCACTGTTTTCTTCTTCTTTTTCATTGCGATACGACGAATTCAAAATGTTACACATCTATTAGCACCTCAAAATAATAATACACCGAGTCAAATATTAATTCAATATCAAAATAATACCGGAAAATGAAACAAAATGGCTTGGCAGTCATGCCTGAACAATCACAGGCTTCTCCTCAGCGGCAGCAACTGCTGCGTATTCTTCTCTCCTTGGACTGGAAACCTCGAGAACTTCTTCTTCAGGAGGCCGGCCATCTCCTACAGACACGAGCCATGGCAACTGACGTGGTATATCATGTATTGAGTGAATATGAGAACTGCACACACAGTCAATCCTATTTGGATTCACCAAGACGCTACGGATTGACAATTTATGTGCTGAACTAACATTCCTTGCCGAATCATCAAAAAATAGTGTGCTTGAACTGGACGCTTCCACGTATTCTAGTGCCAGTCGCATCGCTACCGGGTTAGGCTTGCAGACGACTTTACCATTCACGTCGTGACCACGCATCTTGGCGAATTCCATCAACGTTTCAAAGCAAATAATGTCGGTAAAGCAATCCATCAGGCCCAATATACCCAAGCACTTCTTTGCATGTCGAATATCGGCATTCGTAAAGACGTATTTTGGAACTGGAATACCATTCAACATTGATCTAAGGCCAGGGTCCGGCTTCAGATACGTTTCATACGGAAGACACGCATGGACATTGTCGTGCCAGTGATCGTAGTCAATTTCGTAACCTTTGGATACCAAACCAGCCAGTGTTGTACCATATTCAAAATACAGATCTGTACTCAATTCAAAAGCCTCCTTTTCATCCATACCAAGGTGTTTCACCATGTACAAACGTATATTTTTGGCAACTTGCTGCGACATTTCCCTGTTGTAGTATAGGCAGTCGTCCAAGTCGAGGAGCATGCATTCGATAGGCTCATGGTGATTCGCCATTTTCTTTTTTTAATATTTCTCTAGTAGTTATTAGTCGCAGCACTGCGACTAGTTGCTTGTATGCCTGGGCAGTGTGTGTCTAACGCAGAACAGTCTCCACACGCAATAGTACAGTAGTTGCTGTATTAACAATAATTCTAGCCTACAAAGTATACAAGAAGCAATAAAAACTACTGTGTAATTAATTAATTCATTAAGTTATTGTACATTGTCAACCACAGTACGGCAAAGTCATGAGGCATGCCCGCGCCAGATTGGTTTAAATCTCGAGATCTCCCTCTTGCAATGTTGCAATCGATTGCAAGATGCTGGTCGTGAACAGCATGGATGATCCGCAGCGCAACTGAATGACTTATATTCTCCAACCTTTTTACAATGACCCATTGATGCAACTATTGTATAACATAATAACTCAGTTTCAGTGCTTCTTCATCTCGCATCATTCACAACTCGTAACAAGGCCTTCTCTGCTTCAAACAGTTCATTATCCTTTTCCTCCTCATGAAACTGATCATAATCATTTCTTACTACCCTTATACCACTGCTGCTATTATTATTATTATTATTATTATTATTATTATTATTATTATCAGAGGCGGCAACCCGCCTCCTCTCATCAAAAACTGCATCTAATGCTACTAAAAATTCACGAGCCCTTCCTTCCTGCACACAAGCTTCCCAATTCCCGGCAACTTGGCAATACAACTCCGTATAGTCCCACAAAAACATACTCAAAACTTCCCCATGCCCTTGTGATACAAGATCATCCCTCAGCCTGGACAACACATCAGCTTCATGTCCCAGTATCCATGGGTACCGGAGCAGCAGCGCTGGACCACGACCTTTCAGCACACTCTCTAGAAACTCCATCAGCGGCATCAAGTCTTTATCCACATCCATACCAAGTACCAATGGATACTCCCTCAGTATCGCATGCAACCCACTTCCGCATATTCCATAACTTTTTAAATACTTGACAACTGGTTCTATTTGGTGCCTCACACTCAACCGAAACACCTGTCCACCATATTCATCACACTGCCACATCCGTTCAACATCGTATTCATCCAACCCAATCTGTTCTTGCAACACACGCTTCACATACACTTCATTTGCCGACTGTCGTCTCGCAGATATCAGCAAGTGTAGCAATCTATGCACAGCAGCGGCAGCCCGATCGACAAAATCAATACCATGTTGCTGGTATAAGTCTGTATTTTCAGACCTAGTTACCTCATTATTCATTGGTTTCGGAAATGCTACATCATTTTTTGTATCGCTATTGTTATTGTCTCGAACTATCGGAATACCATGGATGAGCCTCTGTGCGAACAAGAGCGAACCATCTGCTCTATTAATACCACTAGTACCACCCGTACGTATTAAAAAGCAAACGCTCTTTCGCAACATATCACTTCACATTATTATTGTTGTTATTATTATGCTACCAGTGCAGAGTACAGTGCAAGTTTGAACCTGGTTGTGATGATTGACCACTGATCAAAGTCAGGCATTACATCAATTTGTCGGTATTTCTATTTCCAATTTAATTTATGTAATAAGTAATAGTACTATATATATGTATATATTAGTGGTAGTAGTGAGGTATATATGACACAACGTATAGATATACTTCATGATGAGTGGAGAGTCAAAGTTTGACCTGGTGTAGTGCTACAATAGAATCACTGCGATGGACACGAAATGGCTTGTTGCGGTGATCTCTATTCTTATTTGTTCAGGAATAACTGCAAATCATTTATTCGTATGTTCACTTGTGCTGCAATCAGAGGGATAAAGTATACTCGATTCGTGAGCCAATGAATGTGACGAAATACGGTTTGGTGTTTCTTCGCAGGCTTTCAAATTCGCAGAAAGAGATCAAGGCAGTGGATATTGTAGAGACGATGCTATATTTTCAAGGTGGGTATATAGACCTCGTTGTTGATCGACGCACTCACTAATGGTGTTTATTCATGCACTTTGTGTTGTTTTCAGAGACGGCAAAATAGGGGACCGGGTTGAGGACTGTGTACTGAACGGAATGACATTTTTTACAAGGAAAAAGCTTCGAGAACGAGCATTGTTGCTGGAATCTATTTCGCACGTGCGTGGTGCAGTCGTAGAGGCTGGGGTTGCCCTGGGAGGCACTGCTATTGTTGTCACTGCTCTGGGACAGCAAGGCAATGGTGGAAGGCCAGTTCATCTGTACGATGTTTTTGGTCTTATTCCTCCACCGAATGATGCAAAGGACACATCCGATGCAAAAAAGAGGTACAAAATTATCGCTGCGGGTAAATCTCGTGGATTTGGGAATCAAACGTATTATGGATACCAAAAAGATTTATTGTCTCAAGTGCAGCAGAATTTCAAGACTTGCAAAGTCCCGACAACATGTGTGTATTTTCATAAAGGGCTGGTTGAAAATACCATGATGAATATAAATTTTGATGTTTCATACTTGCACTGTGATACAGACTTCTACTCTGCAGTGTATCATTGCCTTGTAGATGGTTCCCCCCATGTGGTTGTTGGAGGCGTCATTGTGATTGATGATTACTATGCATATGGCTCAGCACGGAATGCCGTTACGGATTTCTTTACAGAGATTAATAGTACGCATCTCAAGACGAGCAGAAATCATGTATATAGGGTTACCAAGACGAGTGTGTTGTCTCTGACTAGACTAGACTAGACTAGACTAGACTAGAACCACATGAGTCAAGTCTAGCTTCCTGTATGTATGTACCACTGGTTGACTACCCCTCAAAAAAGTCAAGATACTGCCAGTACACTGGCATTAAAAACCCAATCAAGATCTCTTACATGGTGATACATGACTAATAGACCCTTATTAAAGAGAAATCATTACATGTAGTAAGAATTTGGAATTCGAAAAAACACAACACATACGACTGTAGTGCTGAAAAGTATTGCGGTCGATCGATCGGTCCGCGGCCGGCTCGCAGCGCCATATCTGGCACAAGGCGGGTATCAGCCAAAAAAATCGCAATCCCAATGAATTTGGCACGCGTGCGACGGATAATGCTGTAGATAGATAAAGAGGCAAAAGAGGAAAATTGATTTCCTACTGTGCATTGGTCTCTATGGCTGTGTATCAAAAATATAATATACATTGAGATAGCGATTCGTTGTGAATTTGGGACCCGGGGATAGAGTATCTACCCATATTGAAGAGAGGTCGTTCTTGACGAGTATCGACATGATATCGGCAACATTGCACCACAGCTATTCTGTACATAGGCAAGGTGCACTTACACATAGGAATACTACGATATATCTTGGTGGTAATTCATATGCAAGGTTGAATGGACAGAAGATGCAGGACTCACAGAGAACCAAGGGGTTGCTGTCCGGGAGGAATGGGAGCGTGGTGGTTTCCGCGAGACAGCAGACTGGGGATGTGTTGATGCGCGAAAAGGCGACAGCAGTTGTAGTTGGAGCAATACTGGCTGGAAGTATGGTGCTCAGTCCTCCTGCCATGGCGGATGCCTTCTTGAAATCGACGGGAGCACGGGGCCTTCTGGCCGAGGAGGAAGAGCAGCTGTATCGACTGAGACAATTGGAAGAAGGGAAAGTGAGGGAGGAGTTGTTGGAAGCTCGAAGTCAGCTCGAAGAAGAAACAAAGAGATCTTCTGATGGGAAATTGTGCGCGACGCCGTTTGGAGTCGATGTGGTGGGGATTACTGAATTTATTGCGCTGACCGGGGCACTGGTGGGAGGTCTCTCTGCTAGACGGCGGAAGCTGGAGCTGGAAAGGTTGAACGAACAGTTGCGTACGATTAATATGCAACTGAGGCAACAAGCTCGGGCTGGTACGCTGTATGCCCCTGGATTGACGTATGCGCCCACTGGTGGAGTACCAAAAGGAGCTTCGTCTTCCCCAATGGCAACGCTAGTGACACTGCCAACAGGAGCTGGCAGCGAAGTGCCTCCCGTTGGAACTGTGCGAAGAGACTCCATAGTTCAACCTAAAAATAACAACGTAGGTGATAACGGAGGAGCTTCAGCTGATAAAGATGCAGTGACAGTAAGTAACAATTCAAATGGAGCCGTGGACGAGAAGAATACCACTGTAAGCCTTACCAGCATCGATGAGGAAGATATGAGGCCGGAAGTGAAACAGTGCCAGGCAGCTTTAAAAGAAGGAAAGAGATTTTTGAAAGAAAAAGATGCAGGTCCTGCGTTGGTGCGCTTTGAGAAGGCTCTGATGCTTGCCAGAGCCATGGGTGATAGGGTGAGAGAGAGGAGGGCTGTGAGGGGCCTGGCTGCTGCAAACAGAATACTGGGACGTTATCCCCAAGCTATTGAATATCTGCAACGAGTTTTGGAAATTTCTGATGAAACTGGTGATCATATCGGTGATGCCGATGCATATGGAACGATTGCAGATATTTATACCGAGTTGGGCGAGTTTGAAAAGGCTGCAGAATTTTACGATAAATACATTGGTAAAATGGCGGTAGAAGGACCAGTTTGATTAATTTGAACCAAAAACCAAGTATATAGTACATATCTAGTCTTTTCCGTGAGGTATCTTGTAATAATAAAGAGTCAGAATTCTTATTTGTTTGTTTTACATTGGATTCATAACGTAACTTGCAGGAATATGCAAGCGCTTTCATCTATATCGATCGAAAAAGCTCCCAAACATATCGTTGGCACCGTCCAGGGGTGTAGTATATCCGCAAGGCAACAAAACACTGGACGTTTTTTGGTGCACCAGCCATACTTTGGTGTTGTTTTGATTGTCAATCCAATACAGTCTTGCTAGAATGAAAAAGAAATCAATCTTGCAAGCTTAGTACAGACGAATTGGTTTTCCCATGGTGGTCTTGACGTGAAGACTCTTGACATTTTGCCAATTCTTTTTCAACAGAGACACCAAAAAGTTGATAGACATCTGAATGTTGATGTACAAATCCTTCTCGGCCATTGACACATTTCCCACTGCCACACCCATGCACAGAACCTTTTTCAGCTGATACTTCACAGAAGATCTAATCTCATTCACCTTTGCCTCCAAGGAATCGTTATGGGTCACAAGGGTTGGAAATTTACCAGCCTTGTTAAGTCCAGGACCTAAAAGACGAGGAATCATCTTGATGACAGAGTCGGAAGCCAAGAAGGCAGAATATTTCTTGGCCAACTTCTTCACCAGCTTCTTATTCTTGTTCAACTTCTTCAAGTCCTCAACGCTCATGGCATCCACTCCGATGGCAGTGGCTTGCTCGCAGTGCTGTACGTCACCGAGCACGCACACCTTCATCTCTGGACGAGGACAGAATGGCAACTTTACGGTTCCACTGAAACGCTTATCCTTTTGTGGATCGTAGTTTTTCAATCCGATCTGTAGTTCCACTGTCTCTGTGAAATTACGTTTCTTCTCCTGAGCACCCTCATACATGGCCGTGATGGCGTCCCTAAGGACTTCTCCAGACACTTTACTCGCCATTATATTCTATCTACAGAAACAAAATAATTCTTTGGTTTATCACATTTATATTAACAAGTGTTACCTCCCTCAACCATGGGAAAATCGGAGCATAAACATGCGTGCTCTTCAGCTACAGCAAGGCGGCGGACCACCGCTTCCGCCGAAACATCACAATCCAACTGTAACGTGTCATTCTAATATTCAAACGTACCTTAAATAATCAGTAATTGCTATCCAATTACGAAATGAATCCTATATTCTTATGCCGCTCTAAGAGGCACAACCCTCTCTTTGTTATGTAGTCCTCTAAGCAGGCTCCTGCATGGGCCCTCAATTGAGATATCTCATCTATCGAAAGCCTTCGGATGATGAGTACAAAGCCGTAGAGCCTTGAGTGTTCTCAACATAGTAGAAAATGGTCAAAATATGACGAATGGGGATTCCGTAAGGTATTGTGTCCCAGGAGAACGTTTGGGAGTCAAGGTGAGTTTGCACTTGCTGCTGTAGTATTCTTGTTGAACAGCAGAGTACTCACTGATATCCCACGCGTATATTTCGGCATTGTGTTGAGCGATGTGGCAGAGGATATTCATAAACAAGAAGAAGACCACCGTCCTTGGTCTTGGAACCGTGATAACGTGACAGATGCCGTGTGTCTTGCCGTGCAGGAACCCGAGTGCAGTGCTGGCCAAGGAACGTACGAGAAGGGCAGATACATTTGTGCATCTCGCTTAGGAAAAGTCGTGAAACGGGAGATCGAGTCGAATTCAGAGGATACAGGTTCCCATTTTGTAGTCGAGGTTGTCTGTCCAGAGGACCCGGAGGGGTGTGCTTCAGTCAACTATCCCGTAGTTCCAAAGATTGGTGACGTTATTTTTGGAAAAGTGATACGATTGTCACAAAAACTGGCTTCAATTGACATTTTAACAGTAGAAAATCGCGATGTTAGGGAAATATTCACCGGTATCGTGAGAGCCCAGGATATAAGAACCAGTGAGATAGACTCTGTGGAACTGCACAGGTGCTTTAGACCGAGAGATATTGTTCGGGCACGTGTCCTTTCCCTTGGAGATTCAAGAGCATATTATTTGAGTACTGCAGAGCCAGAATTAGGAGTTGTGTCGTGTGTGAGCCAAAATGGCAACAAGATGGTGCCACTAGATGAAAGTGCTATGCACTGTGTTGAAACTGGTGAAAGAGAAGAGAGAAAAGTAGCCATATTGTCTGCTTAAGATACCGAATAGTAGTATCGGGGTTTGTACGGAGGAAAAGAATACGGACGGCTGTCGCGTCGCGATGACAGAGAAAAAGACCTGTGTCCTCCTTACAGTAGGAAGTACTCGGTTTGACGGCCTTGTAAAGGCTATAGATGATCCAAAAGTGGTCGACATTTTGTCTTCAAAGGGGTTTAGAAAACTGTACATACAAATTGGAGCGTCGGATCATATTCCAGTAAATCTTTGTGATGTGAATGCTTGCTCATTTGAAGCAGATTCAGGAAGACAGGTCCATTCGAATGGATTTGAAGTGGAATGGTTCCGGTACACTCCTTCGCTTGCATCAATCATGGCGATGTCTGGACTGATTATATCCCATGCGGGGTCTGGCAGCATTTTTGAGTCGTTACATGCGGGCGCCTCTCTGATTACTGTACCAAACGAGTCACTCATGGATAATCACCAGGCAGAGTTGGCCCACCAACTGGAGAAGATGGGACATGTCATTGTTGCTACACCTTCTACATTGCTCGAAACATTACATCACTTTGACGAAGCAGTTTTGAAGCCTTACAGCGCACCAGACGGGAAATCAATCGCCCTATGTATAAACACACTTTGCGACTTGTAAAGCATTATTTATGCTTGCAATAGTGCAAGTTCCGTTTGTAATGATTTCTGATCAATCCTTATCCAAACAATAATAATTTATGGACATTGGGTATCTTATAGATAGTATATAGAGAGAACTGAAAAGGAAACAAAGCCTTGTAAATTGGAACTACTGTCGCTCGCCGCAGGAAACTTGAGCATCAATAGGAATGGAGTCATTAAGTCGCGAGGACATTGAACGGTAGGTGCTTCTGCTGAGCTATGTTTTGATACATGTTTAATGTCTTTTTGTCTTTTTTCCCTTCGTGACGTCAAATATGCTTATTTTTCTCTTACCTACAGGCTCATGTTCTTTGAACAAGCTCGAGAGCAAGCTGAAAGGGAATACAAAGCGAACAATAAAGATGCACTGGTATGTTTAAGATAATCAAAATAACAGTACCTTGTTCATAAAGCGTGCGATGTGATGCGATCATGGTGACGGTGAATGCAGGCACTTACAAAATGGGGTGGTGCTTTGCTGGAGTTGGCTCACTTCAGACAAGGAAACGAAGCATACTCGATGATTGAAGATGCAATCAAAAAGTTTGAAGAGGCCTTGGATCTGGATTCAAATCGACATGATGCTCTTTGGTGCCTTGGTAATGCATACACATCACAAGGATTCCTCTCTGCCAGTGCAGAGGCTGCAGATGTTTTCTTTAATAAGGCAGGTGATTGCTTCAGAAAGGCAGCAGAGTTTGAACCTGATAACGATTCTTACAAGAGAGCTCTAGATATGTCTTCCAAGGCACCGCAATTGTATGCTGAATTGCAAAAACAGCTACAGGCTGCAGGGGCATCCAGTAGTGGTGAGGCTGCTGCCTCACGTCCGGCAGCCGGGTCTGGTGCCAAAGAGCCTCTCATAAGTGACTTTTGGTACGATGTTGCTGGTTGGGTGATGTTGGCAGGTATCGGTATTGGGATTGCGGCCTTGTCTAGCAGGGCTACTGGTGCTGCATAATTGTTACATGGCAAAAACATCACATGATACGAAAATTATATCATGTAAATTTACTTGGTAAAAAAAAAAGAGTTCCATCAATCAAAGGCTACATATTGATATCATGCCGTTAACGATAAAATAGGCTGCATTCAAACTTGTATATTATTTGAATGTCAACATATGAAAGTCCAGTCCACAAATACAATCATGGGCAAAGAATTGAATAGTATGATTGTATAGGAGGTTCAAAATCATTGAAAAAAATAGTTGGCCCCATTATATTAGCCACATCATCTGCTGAGATTGCCAAGGATGGCATTGGAAATTAATCGATATCCAATATTGGTGTACCTCTGTACCAATAAAGATGTGATTGTACTGATTCCGGCATTCATTTTCCACTTTTATCTTAAATTCCATCATATTGCCGACCACAGGCTGCCTTCCCTGTCCGCGTTAGGGGCATTTGAAACGCCGTCTTCACTTGAATGCCCCGAGGACGAAGAGTTTTCATTATTTGAACTGGGTGCAAGGGTACTTTGATCACCACTGCTCGGGTTTGATGACGAAGCATTATTTGGCAAACTTTCATCAGTTTCACTTGGAGTGATTGGGCCCCCATGTAGGGCAGCAGCTCGTTCTTGCAATGATTGCAAGATTGCTTGGGCCGAATCTGAAATGTTAGCCACAGGCAGGCTATATTCTTGTTCCAAATTTGCCATTGACTGCTTATCAGGACTTTGACAAAGTGAGTCAAGAGAAGACACGTTGGGTACTGTATTAGTTCTTCTAGATATAGAACTAGCCATCCCACTGCCCAGGACATTTTCCAGGCCCTTGGAACTGCAGATTCGCTGGGCTGTTTTGATTGCAACTGAGAGCTCAAGAGCAGACACATCATTGTAGCCAGTAAGCTTGGCCAGAGCTGATGGCCAGAATGGAATTGCACCTCTTGACCGTCTGTCTGCATATACCACTGCGGCAGCCACAATTGATGGCCTGCAGTTCAAGAACGCAGTGTCCGACATGCATTCCGTACAAAGAGCAATAGAATCGCCCAAAATTGCCTCTGCTATACGAGGTTTCAGATGCTGTGCACCAAGCCTTTCCATCATCAACTTTACGCATCGAATAGTGGAAATCGACGCTACGTCTTGGCCAAGTGCCTCGCGGATGCTCCACTCCATTTGCTTTAAGGCCCAGGCAGGTAGCCCCGTAGCTCTCTCGAGCTTATCATTTTCCGTAGACACAATTGGTGATGCATTTTCAAGCTGATCATACGCGAGCATGACACAGGCAGCTGCAAGCAGATCAAATACTTCTGAAGAAAAATTCAAGGTGGTTGACATAACCCTGTCCATTAGCAGAACAGCGTCATGTGCGGATTCTTCTGGCCCACCCAGCTTCAAATTGATTGCCAGGCAGCTTTGAACCAAGTTTTTCCTTCTCTGTAAGTAATTGTAACCCATATTTTGAACTACAAGGCAATGCACTTTTTCGAAATGTTTCACAGCGGCAAACGCTGCCGTGCATCTCTCTTCCACTGATGACTCTTTTTGATGCCCAGGATCGTCCAACATAACCACAATATCATCTTCAGTGTAAGCATCTTCTGGATCCGTTGGGACTCTGTCAGAGCAAGGAAAGAAAGAGAAAACATGCTCATCGAACTTTGGTGAAATGACCCACGATGCGAGCTCTGGTCCTGGCGCTTCCAGGGTAGGATTCATCGTGTGGTTGTTCTGGGTTGATAAGGAAAACGGGGAGCTCCACTTGTTCATAATCGCAGTAACGGCCTCTTTTACCACCAGATTTCCCTGCTCTCTTGAACCTCTGCCCCTATCAGTCACAATGATTATCTTTGATGGGGCAGCATCAGGTCCATGCTTCTTGACAAACTCTTGGAATTTCAAGAACCAAATATACAAAGAAAGCATGGCAATGCCTGAGGTCGTTGCATGAAGGTTGACTTCTGCTCTCACCAGACCTGGTATAAGGCTTTGCTGAGGAAAATGTCCTTCGGAGGTGGCAACTTTGAACAATCTCAGAGCCACTCTTTGAGCCCATACAATTCCAGTTTCCCACAGGGCATTCACCACAGCATTGTACACGATTGCATCAGCTTTGCATCCTTGCTTCCTCATTTGCTCATAGGCGCTCAACGCAAGTCGCCATTGACCGCCCTTCTCCATAGCAGATATCAAGGCAGTGTATGTGACAACATCAGGAGTGCATTTCCTAGAATCCATCTGATCAAATATAGCTTGTGCCTTCTCCCATTGTCCACCTTGCCCCAAAGCGGTGATGAGAGAATTGTAGGTGACAGTATTTGGACTGCATCTCTCCCTTGCCTGAAAAAAGGAATAAGATTAAAATAAATAAAAGTAACAAAAGTAAGTAATAGAGGACACCAGGGTAAACTGCGAACCTACCATTTCCTGAAACAACTCAAGAGCCAATTCCCACTGCCCTGCCTTCTCACAAGCAGATATCAGACTGGAATAAGTAATGACGTTCTTCTCACATCCTCTCATCGTCATTTCCTGAAAAACCTCCATTACTTTCTCCAATTGACCAGATTTTCCATATGCAGAAATGAGCGCATTGTATGTTGTCGAGTTTGGCATGAAACCCTCATCAAGCATTCTGGTGTATGCTGCAATAGCTTCTCTTGGCTGATGACACATATTGCACGCAATCAGCAAAGTATTGTATGTCCTTAGGACCGGATGTACTCCCTCTCTTCTCATTATATCCAGCACTCCAATTGCTTGCTCCCAGGCTCCTGTCTTGCCATACACGTCAACCAGGGTGTTGAATGTGACTACGTTGGGCGTACATCCCTCTGCTCTCATTGTGCTGTACGTCTCCAGAGCCTTTCCATACCTGGAGCACTTGATGCAAACATTCATCAGGGCCGTGTATGTATGGACATTGCATTGTATCTTCCTGACTTTCATTTCTGCTGCCAATGTTAGGGCTCTATCCACATCATGAGAATTTATACAGAGAGAAATAGCTGCTGTATAGGAATAAACATCCTGCATGGCCTGTGCTAGAGGATCATTGGTATTTAAAAACCGGATATGATCGAAAATCTCGATAGCTCTCCCGACAAGCCCCTGCCTTGCAAGCTCCTTCAAAAGTGATGCCCCAGACCTGCTATCCATTGCTCTCATCAAAGTAAAGATTTCCTGACCAATCTGCTGTCCTTTTGGAATTTGAGATATTTGATGAATTAAAGATTCCACAGAGATCACATCATCAGGATCATCATACTGGTATCCAGAGTCAAAGTTTGTAGGCCTGCCTTTGTTCACATAGCGCTGCCCTGAGCGATTGTTATATCCATTAGTCGTTTTCCCCCTGTAACGACCGCGCCGATTTCCATTCGATCCACGATTCTGCATCCCACCTTTGCCAAACCACATGGCTTTGTAGCCATTTTGAGGGTTATCAATAGCCTGACCTCCCCATCCCATGTGCTGCACTCCGCTCTCCATTCCAGTGAAACCATTCAAATGTTGTGGCACACCATTCATAAACGTCCCACTCTCACCCAGATTGATACTAGTTGGGTGCAAATTAAGATGAGGAAATGTTGCCGCTGACATCCCATACGTAGCATTCCCCATGAACCCATGAGTTACAGCAGGGGGCATCTGTGTCAGAACCCCTCCATCAGCAATATCCATCACTGGTTGTATCTGCTGTTGAAATTTCTGAGAGCCAGCAATAGCCCCACCTCCATGCAGTACATGGGAATCTTGTCCGTAGATCCCAGGGCCAGCACCATGCGAATGCATCTGATGCTGAGATACTCCATTACCACCGCCACCATAATATTGTCCGCCCAAGTGGAGGCCATGAAACAACCCATTTAGCTGATGCTCATGATCACCATTTCCATGAGGATGGTGTTGCGCCCCATGATAACTACCATTCATTATAATATCTTTTTCTACTTGTTCAACGATGCGTGCGTATACAGTCCCTAATTTGCCGTAAAGACAAATGAAACACAACTATCAAAAGCCTCCCAAGTCTCCTCAGGACAAAGCCATCCTTGTTGAATAACTGGCAACTTTGATCCGATCCAGTAACGCAAAAATAAATTCAAACCAAATATCAATCTATGATATCAATGTGTCCCCTAATCTATCTTTCAAATTATCAATACGATGTCGCTCTCTCTTCACAGCCACTCTACCTTGCTGTAGCAACGCCTGCTCAGTTCCAGTCCCGACGAGCTTGGATAAAGTCGATTGCAAACCCCTGCTATCTTCTTTGTATTGAAAAATATCAATACTACTAATGACACGATTAAAGGCCGCTCTGCTCAGTACAAGCCTTCTCAAACAAAGGCGACAATATTCCACCAGTAGCAATGTCTGACCCGTCCACCTTCTGCAATTACTCGGCATCCCTTTGTCAACTCATTGTCCAAATATATATGCCATTTAATACAAATTAAAAAATATATCCACAAACTATGCGACAAATGTACTCTTGAGCACGGCCGCAGTGAGTCAGGCTATGATCCCCGTCCACAGTTGGCCGATTCAAAGCACGATTATTACTGCATGAAACGTACCTTTTCCCTCAATTCTGACTTATATATATCCCCCAATCCAACATTGTTCTTTAAATTTTCATAACATTTATTGGAAACATTCGTATTCCCCGATCACAGAGGGGAAGGTAGGCTAAAAGCCACCGCACATCTTGCTCTATCAAGCGCGCCTAATTTAGCGGGCAAGGGCAGTCGCTCCTGGCCGCAAGCATCCCTGAGATTTGCGAAGAAAATTTGACCCGGGCATTTTATTGTCATGTTCTTCCATTCTTTCGGGAACATGCTTTACGCTTTTGTCTATTTCTTGGTTGTATAGAGGTAAAATAGGTATCGAAAGTGATATGATGGTGCGGTCGAGGTGGTATCGGGCTTGCCAATGCGATTTGTTTGTTGGGATGACGTGACACCACAGGGCCTGTGGGAGAGGGCGATTCGTGGTGCTGGGTGACAGGTGCATCGTATCTGATACGATTGACGGGCACTCTGCGATCTCCTGCCAAATATTACACAATGTACTGCTATTACTCATTATGTGGCACTGAAAATTGTTTAGGTTCAATGTAGACATGGTTCATCATTCCAATGGATTATTCCTGCGGATGAATAGAATCTGCAAGAATCTTCTTTTTCCATGGCAATAGAATGGATGAATGTTACATGTTTGTCCCACTATCTATGATCCATCGTCATCATCCTGCTGGGTATCGCGGCTTGTTGGCAAGGCAACGCCCAACAAGGCAGCCAGATTGCTTGCTGGACCAGCTTGACCTGCTTGTTCCTCATACGAAGACAAGAGGTTGGAGACAAGATTAAAGTCCAAATCAATTGGCCTGTCTTCAGCCGATGCAAACTTTTGACATCCAGAGCCATTCGATTCTTGCTGCTTGACAGTGTTACCATCTACTACATAATCTTTTTTTGAGGAAAAAGATGCATCCATGGATGTCCCACGCAATTGTTGAGCAAGAACTTCATCATAATTCTCATAGAAAGCGTCATCGCTATCTGTCTCTGTATCAAGCCCATCACATCCAGCGTCATTCATGTCATGCTGTTTCTTTTCATCCTGATTGATATCAAGTGATGCATATTTCTTTCCCACTCCATCCCTACCGCTTCGAGGCGTGGAGCTGGCCGAGTTTGACAACTGGGCAGAAGACGAGCTGTGACTGCCATTCGAATAGAACGACGAGCCTTCGTCCTCCGATGTATCAGCATCTTGCGGACCCACCATGATACCAATCTGGTTTAATTCTCTCAAAAAATCACGTTCATTAAATCGAATCTCTTCGTCTTGTATGGTGGCTCCCTCCAACGTAGCCACGGTATCCACAAATTGCTTCATTCTTTGTGATAATTCATCTGGATCAAATGTGCTGCCATCCTCTGCTGACTCAGGCCGCTTAGATTCCTCTCGACACAGTAATTCTCGCTCTCGTATGCGCAATTCCTCATCCAGAGTTTCAGATGGCTTGTACAGCCAGGTCTCGTCGTCTCCTGCAGTCTTTATTGCCGAGGAATCCAGAATGTCTTTGCTCAGATTCAGACCCCCAGATTGACTACTATTTTGTTTCAACTTTTCGACCCTGGAATTATCCATAATCTCAAATCCCATACAAATCTTCAATCCAAGCATGAGCGCTTTGGCTGTCGCCTCATCACCATCACTAGATTCCATTCTTGTGGCCCAGGCCTCTGAGGGAGGGCCCATATCAGGAGCAAACCATAATTGAGCATAACTGCATCGATTAAATTTCACAAGCACAGGAACCATACCATCATCAGCTGGAAAGTTTCTATTTCTACTCGCCTGCACTCTCTCCTGTGCGCTGCTATCGCAAAACGCCCTCACACTCTCAGTGATCAGTTGCGGCTTCTTCACGAGCAGTGCACCCACTTCAGCTGGCAGTATTGCCACAGCACGATGCATCGACTCCCGTGCATATTCCGGATACGCTTGGATCTTCCTTTCTATCGGCCCTTTTAGCTTCCGCCCATGTTCCACGACACCCCCCCGAAATCCGCACAGCACACCAATTGCCTGATCAACACTCACCTTCCCAGCAACACCACCCTTCTCGCCTCCAGCCCGCCCATCAGGCACACAGCAAAACTCACCACCCACTATCCACAATCTATTATCGGCTATCTCTGGACTCAGCCATCTGGGCAGCGCGTACGCAGCCTCAACCAGCAAAAACTCCCCATCATCATCCCACAACTTGACCGCCAAGTTGCCAAATCTGGAAGAAATTTCCCGCAGCAGCCACACAACAAACCACTCATCATCTATATTATCTTCAAATCTCACTCGACCCCATAAATACTCTCCATGTGCCGTTCTACCTCCACTGCCTCGTGCTGACGTGGAAACGTGCAGACAAAACACATCCCTTTGCCAAATATACCAATCATTCTCCAGCAGCTCTATCCCAACAAACTCCAAAATATCCTTTTTCAATTCTCTCAGTCTGTCACCCACAATCTCCCGGTCAAGCGGATACAGTCGATATTCTACTGCATGTTCTTGTTCAACATGCATTTGTCTCTCTCTTCTACTTCATTTACATCCTACACTTTTGCCAACTATTGCAGTATAAGCTCACATATATAAGTACCGGTATTAAAAAAATTTAACGATTCTGTTGAGAATATATATGTACCACTGGACTGAAAACTCAGATCGATTTTGAAATGGCTCGAGCCATGAGCTGGAGCTCACAAATCGTCAAAACCCTAGGGTATACGCCATAAACGCTAGCCTAGTACCACACCGAGAGTCTCGTCAATGCTCTTCAGGTATCGAAAGCACCAAAACAAACACACAAAAACATAACATCAAAAAGACCTACTAGTTGATGGCGCGAAGACGCGTCTCGCGTGTGACAACTGTACATACTGTATGTATACATATATACCGTAGCAACGAAAATTATAATGCGATTTTTATGCTTCATGCCGGACAGGCTGAGGACATATAATGCGCTGCTCAGTCTGACTGACAGTACCTAAGATTGGGGGCTTAGAGCCAACTTTTGGCCATGTAAAGTCATCCGATGGTGTTTACAAGGTTACGACGTGCATATGAAATGTACGCTTCCGACCATGAGAGGCCAGAAGTGTCGATTTTGGCCTTCATGGGCCGGTTTGATCCATCTCCTCATTCAGGGCAAGTTCATTCAAGCCTTCCACAAGGTCGACATCTTCATCACTATACTCCTCCTCTTCCTCCTCATCTGGACAGTCTTTCGACCCATACTCTGATATTTCTCCAGAGAATTCTGTTGTCTCTCCTTCTTCCATGTCGACATCTTCCTCAGCACTTTGTTGTTGCTTTTTCTTCCTCCCCGGTATTGGGATGAACTGAAGGCCCAGTTCTATGTCAGATATGCCTCCACTCATGTGCTTGAAAAACAGTTTTCTTTCATTATCCTGTGTTATTTCTGCTACATTTTGCACCTGTTCCTCCCAAGCTTGGTTGTACCCTCTCCAGCGCTGTGCATTATTTTGAAATGTCCCCTTGTAAAACTCCTCAATGACAGTTTTCCCCGATACTTTCCATGCTGTCGTGATGCAATCCTTGTTGATAGATTTATATGATGTAATTAGAGCCTCAATGACGCGCGCTTTTACCTTGTATGCCGTCTCGAACTCCCTAGTGACTTTGGGTTGACTTCTCAAGCCTCCCATTTCACCCCTTACATCCAGATGAAACTCTGTTCCATCCCCGACTGTTACAACGTCTTCTTCCACACCGTTACATTCAGACATTTCTTGCACATAACTATCATCTTCCTGCCCAGAAAGAAGTTTGATCTTATAGAGTTCGTCCCTATATTTTGCTTTGAAGGGTCTGTTAAAGTTCACATCCAAAGGCTGCAGGTCTCCTGTAGTATTTGGTGGGAGCCACAGTAGAATCAAATCTTTATCCTCTCGTTGAAGATATGTAATCCAAGGCTCTTCATCATCTTTTTGTGTAAGTCAATGTGTGCTCACGCCATCAAGGATGACGACATACTTTGGGGAGACCTCTTCTCCTGCATCTCTCCTCCTTTGCTTGTCTTTCTTGATTCTTGGAATGACATAACCTGTGAACCATTCCTTCATGGTTTTATTCGTTGTCCACTTCCCTTGGTTTTGCATGAAGCATATTTTACCTTCTCCATAGAGTTCATTCCATTTCGTGAAGCCATCTTTGTAACCTGGAATTGACCTTATCAAACCACTGGTTCCTTTGAAGATCAGTGCTGGCTCCAACTTATCTCCAGCGCACGAAACCATGGGAATAAATGTCAGACATTCTTTACCACACGTACTCGTATTAGACGGCTTGGCTTCTACATGTTTGGCACCTGTTGGGCCGATTACCATGCCATCATCCTCATTGTACCGAAGAGCTGTCTCGTCAAAGTTAAACACGTCCTCCTTCTTCAAGCCATGGCGTTTCACCAAGTATGCCAGACGGAGTACAAATGTGTCCGTGTATCTTTTCCTTTGTTCTATAGATAGCTGCTTGCCTCCTTGCTTTGTGACTTTTCTGCGACTACCACCTTCAGCCCTGATAAAGTTACGTAAATACTTTCGAGGGTTTGCACAGTTATTTGCAAAGTGTTCAGCCTCGCCGTGATTCTGAATTATTATGTTGAAGTAATACATGTAGTAGTAAACTGGATAGCTATATCTCCCCTGGATCGTTGTCCTCGCGAAGGCTTTCAAGGCTTCAATACACTGGAGTGAAAGCTTTCTTGGTCTGCCAACAGGAGCTCTTGGGACACTGCTCTTCTCGACCTGCTGTCGATAGACATTTCTTACTTGATTGTTTGAAATATTACCAAATACAGGACCCTTGTACCGGCTACGGAGAGTCTCTGCGGCTTTCGCGAAGCATGTATCAGGCCAACACTTTTTTGCCTCCTCAACAGCTTTTCGAATTTGTTCAACTTGCTTCTCTGTCCACTTGTGGTTTTCTCCAAACTGTCTACTCTGTTTGGTCAAATAATTTATATTGACTGTCCCCTCGACTTTATTCAACGCTTGTTTCAGTTTAGAGAAAAGTGTGGCCTTAACATTCCCTCCAGCATCCCTCTGGCTATAATCATGCAACTTGCCAAACTCAACTAGATTCAGTCTAGCGACATCTCTTTCGACCATCTCTTCAATAATTACTCTGCCAATGACACCTTTCTGTCTTATATACTTCTTGGCATCTTTCACTAACATTGAATCGACTTTCTCGCGATCTATGAATGCTAGGCGAAGAAAAACCTTCATGCCTGGTTTAAAAGTAGACTCTTCCTCAGTGCGGTTCTCCTCGTTTGCAACTTGTTCTTCAACTCGATCGTCTCCTCCATTTGCATAAACCATAGAAATATCAGTTGATGTCCCGGCAGCTTCGCTGGCACCGCAATCTACGTTCTGTGAGCCATGAACAACTGGTTGGAAGAAACTTGTCAATGGCCGCTGACTTTTCTTACCTGCTTTTTCCCTTTCCTCCTCCAAACCCCTTGCCCTGTGCTCTTCTTTTGTAAGAGATCTTCCCTCTTTTCTGTCTCGTTCTTGCCATCTGCTTTCGTTTTCTTTCCGTCGTCTCTCTTGCCTTGCCTGCCACTCTTGGTGTTGTGCCTCTCTCATGGCCTCTCTCTCTGCATCAGACATGCATGTTGACTGCCTCGCCCTCTGATTCTCCCTCCTTCTTTTTCTTTCTATAGTCGCATGTTTTACTTTTATTCCACCGCCACTTATGTACACATTAGCATGGAAATGGTAAGCGTCTCCAGAAGTTCCTATTTGAATATTGTTAGAACGGTGAGACAGAGAAGTGATCTCAGAGAGTGCAACCTCTCTCCTTCTACTGTTTTCAGCATTTCCATTGTTATTAGGTGCATTTTTATCGGCCTGCTCTCTATTATCTGTCATTCTGTCGGTCGCCGTAACGCAACTGGATTTTGAATTTCTAGACAAACCCACTCTGGTTGTCCAGAGGTATCAGCATGTATGATAGATATTTATGTCTTTAACAGATAAAATTTAATATAAATTCTGCACGATGACGTCCTAATAGTCGGCGATTAAACCCACCAACACGCATCCATGTGATGCGGTCAAGGCGGGCGATGACCGACCATGGCTAAGTTCAATCCACGAGGTCATCTGAGCCCATCGCGGTAGGAAATTGTAGGGTAGACAAAAATAGAGCGATTGGCATCTCCCTCGGCTGCAGAGACGCCCTGGAGGACGAGTTATCGCTCATTGAAGTTTGATTGGAGACATATTATGCGATATACGGGTTCTGGCCCGGACAACTCGCATTATAATTTTCGTTGCTACGGTATATATATAGTTGTGTAAGGACAGGTCAATAGGATCATCCTCAGATATGGCGGAATACTTCAGGCCCGGATACCACGGCACGACGCAACAGGGGGGGTTCGATCCAGCTGCAGCGTTCGTTCGGGGTCGTGAGGCAGCGGAAACGCAGTCTCTGTTAAGCGATGATCTGTCACACATAGATGAATTAGAGTTGATAAATGCGGCTCGTGAGCAGCTGAAGCATCCACCAAAGGCTGGGAAGGAAGAGCAAAAAGAAATTGCAAAGAAGATGCTTGAAACTGGGGAGTTTCAGGCCAGAATTGCGGAAGTGATCAAGTACGTGAGAATGTTGTGAACCTGTACACATACGTGTTTTGGGCGTTGGGTCGGGTTCTGCCCTGGATTGGGGATTAGGTTGGCTCGTACAGACTCGTTTGAGCAGCTGCAGCCGTCCAGTCAGTTCGGGTTGGCAGCAGTAATCATGGTACTAACGTCTGAACTGGTACTATCTCGACTCAGAAGATGTGGCAACTGCTATATATGAATACAGCAAGGCATATAATTGTGCAATGAAAACGCAGGCATCGTCCGGGTGGTTTGGTGACAGTTGAGATTGAATACAAGGATGTCACGATTGAAGCGGAAGCGTTGGTGGGCGAATCACAAAATCCGACCATATGGAACTCGTTCAAATCAGCAATCTCCAGTATACTGCCCATAGCAAAGCTACATAATCATGCAACGGTGAAAATTTTGGATGGGGTGAGCGGCGTGCTTAAACCTGGTCGGTTTACGTTGATGTTGGGGCCACCTGGGAGTGGCAAGTCTGTTTTGATGCAGCATCTAAGCGGCCGGCTGCATAAGCACCGGGGTCTTCGGGCCCAAGGCTCCATAAAGTATAATGGGGAGGATGTGGATAATTTTGTGGTGCAAAGGACTGCTGGATTGGTGGATCAATACGATAAACATATCCCTAATCTGACCGTGTTGGAGACGGTGAAGTTTGCAGCTGGGTGTCAACTGCCGACTTCGCTCGGTGTGGGGACGCTGTCGGCTGTGAAGGAGCTCCTACTGATTTCCAGGAAAAAGAAGAGGCGGTCCAAGGAAGGAGAAAATGAGAATGCCGATGCAGAGAGGGAGGAAGCCGAAGTGGAAATGTCTGAAAGCATACAGGCAAGCCTTGCAGAACTGGGGGGAGAAAGACGAAACGATTCGTCATTTTCTGGGACGGATCACCCTGAGCTGGAAGAGGAGTTTTTAGATTTGCTCCACAATGTGGTGTTGCTCAAGGCGAAGCCATTTGTGACGTTGCATTTGCTGGGTTTGCAGAATGTTGCAGACACGTTTGTGGGCGATGAGTCTCTGCGTGGCGTGTCAGGGGGTGAGAAAAAACGCGTAACGTCGGCCGAAGTCCTGGTTGGATCTCAGTGGGCTATTTTCATGGATGAGATATCGACCGGCCTGGACTCCGCCACAGCGTTCTCGGTGATCAAGTCTATGAGGGATGCATGTCATACGCTCCAGCGTACCATTGTTGTGAGTCTATTGCAGCCCCCTCCTGAAGTGATGCAGTTATTCGACGACTTGCTTCTTCTGACGGATGGTAAGGTCATATATCATGGACCTTTGAAGGACGCGTTGCCATTTTTTGCATCGCTTGGATTCATTTGTCCCTCCAGGAAGGATCCAGGCTCTTTCTTACAGGAAGTTACAACCCCTGTTGGGCAGTTGACGTATGCCAGTCCGGCATTGTTGGAGGAACACGGGCTGTCAGAGTCTGAGAGAACTTTTGAAAAAATGACTGATGATCCCCCGGAAAAGCTCTTGGTCTCAGTGGATGCGATGGCCGAAGCTTTCTGGTCTACGCCCAGTGGAAAGGCAATCGATGAGCAGTTGACTTTCAAGCCATTTGATCGCTCAAGAGGCAATCCCAGCTCACTTGCTCGGACACACTTTGCTCGGAGCGGATTCACGCTAAGCGTGTTTACTTTAAAGCGTCAGATGCTACTTATTCGTCGAGACAAGGCGTACTATATTGCGCGAATGATTCAAAGCGTGGTTATGGGTCTGATTATCTCATCATTTTTTGCCAGCGTTGGGCCTGGAGATAGCCCACAGGAAAACATATCACAAGGAAGAAAAGTACTATCTCTATGTGTTCTGTCAATCATTTACCTGTCGATGTCGTCGATGCCAGTTCTCGGCTTTGTGTTCAATACCAAGGGGGTGTTCTACAAACATAGGGATAACCATTTTTTCCCTTCGTGGTCATACTCTGTTGCCCATGCAATTTCTCAAATACCCTCTTCGACCGCAGAATCTATACTTTATAGTTTGAGCGTGTATTGGATTTCTGGCCTGACCAGAACTGCAGGGAATTATTTCACATTCCTTTTGATCACATGGTCATGCTCCAATTCCCTGGCAGGAGTGTTTCGCCTGTTGGCATATGTTACCCCCAACATGGTTCGAGCAAATGCCTTGGGGGCATTGACACTGTTGCTATTAATGTTGACAAATGGGTTTACTATTGTGCGGACGTCAATTCCAGATTATCTCATCTGGATTTATTACGGCTTGAACCCACTATCTTATGGTGTCAGAGCCTTGGCTATTAATGAATTGACCTCTCCCAATTGGGGTAAATCAGGATATGTTGTGCTAGAGCAATTCAAATTTTTTACAGGAGAAGAATGGATTTGGATTGCTGTTGGATTTAATTGGGGCTTTTTGTTCTTGTTGGTTATAGTTGGTGCGCTGGCCCTTAGGTACATTAATCCCCCAGCACCAAAGCCGTCCGTCTCCCTCGAGGAGCAAAAAGTACTGACGGAACAAGGGCTCGGTAAATTCATTAAGAGAAGATCGATAATATCAAGGGCAGCCAAAAGCTTCAAGAATCTGACTTCCCTTTCCTCATCAAGGCAAAGTGGTAACGTGGTAGAAGAGAAACAGCCTCCAAAGAGAGAGAAAGCCATGCCTGTTGCATTTCAACAGGTGACAATAGTTTGCAAGGACCTGCGCTACTATGTACGCGATCCATCAAGTGGCAGTGCTCAAGGGGTAGTGAAAGACGAGGAGGATAAGGAAATTGCTGGAAAACTACAGCTCTTGCATGACATCAATTTTTACGTCGAGCCTAGCATGCTGACAGCTTTGATGGGGGGCTCGGGAGCTGGTAAGACGACCTTAATGGACGTTGTTGCCGGTCGCAAGACGCAAGGCATTATTAGAGGCGAGATTTTGGCTAATGGTCGTCTTGTAGAGCCACAGATTTGGTCTCGAGTAGTTGGATATGTGGAGCAGATGGACGTCCACTCTACATGCATTACAGTACTGGAGAGTCTCCGTTTTGCTGCTAGACTACGTTTATCCGAAAAGGACGTAAATGATGCTCAAGTTGAAGCAATAGTGCAGGAAACTATTTCAACAATTGAATTGGAGAAGTTCAAAGATTTGGTTGTGGGTAATCCAGGAGGGGAGGGCCTGTCAATTGAGCAGAGGAAACGTTTAAGCATTGGAATTGAATTGGTGGGCAATCCATCTGTCCTTTTCATGGTGAGCGCTTTGTACCTATTGTTCAAAGAAAAATGGAGTGATGGAACATCTATGTAACGTGCATGATTGGCATTGAATTGGATTCATTTCATTCTTTTTGCACTGGGAATACAGAATGCCATGTCGAATGTTTGTTATGCAGGATGAGCCAACCAGTGGTTTGGATGCTCGTGCTGCAGCTGTGGTGATGAGGGCTGTTAGGAATGTTTCAAATAGTAATCGGACAGTCACTGTCACTATTCATCAGCCTTCTATGGAGATCTTCGAGGCTTTCGATATGCTTGTTTTGCTACAGCGTGGAGGTCGCCTAACGTATTTTGGCTCGTTAGGTGAGAACAGTCAAGAGTTAATATCCTATCTGGAGAGCTACCCTGGGGTTGTACCTATTCAGGATGGATATAATCCAGCAACATGGATGCTTGAGGTCACAGGAGGCTCCATGGCAACAACGTTCAAAGTAGCAGATATTGACTTTCCAACAGAGTACAAGAATGGAAGCTTGCATCAGCAATGTTTGAAAAAAATGGAATCTCTTGTGTCAGAGAGCCTTCAAAGTACTAGTCCTCTAACCATGGATGCTGTCTATGCCACGAGCTACCGTACGCAAGCTCGAGAACTTCTAAAAAAATATTTCGCATATTACTGGAGAGCTCCGCATTACAACTTTGTTCGAGTGATCATGACCTTGATCATTTCTCTGATCTACGGGCTGATCTATTTGAATGAAGGAAAGTCAGTTCGTCCTGGTGCAGATTCAGCTTCTGTCGATACAGTGCAAAATATCATGGTACGATTTATTCCAGGCACCTTTGAATTTTTATGTCGAAGCTAAATTAATTTATGCAAATCGTGTTTCCTCTTCCACTGCAGGGTCTGATATTTTCACTGGCTATTTTCAATGGCATGTTCAACTGTATGACGTACGTTCACCTCATATATATATTTCTCTATATCGCATTCTTCTGATCATATTTGAAGGACAGTTGTCGTTTCTATTGGGGATTGCAGTGTCATGCCTGTCATATTTGCTGAGCGGGAAGTATTTTATCGTCAAAGAGCTGCCTCCATGTATGCACCAAGGGCGATTGGTCTGGCACAGGGCCTTGCAGAGCTACCCTATCTGGCTGTGCAAGCAATCGTCATGGTGTGCATCACGTACTGGATGGTGGGATTTCAACCTGTGGCGTGGAAGTTCTTCTACTTTTTGCTGATGTTTTTCCTGTCTGTGACCATGGTACGTGTTACAAAGTACACCTTCTTTGGCCAGCGGCTTTGGCATTAAAACGAGTGGCCTGGAAATTTGTATTTTTAGTTTTTAGCAAATATTTCCCTCTATGACCATGGTTTGTGCTATGCAGTACACCTTTTTGGGCCAGTGCCTAGTCATTGCAACTCCAAATCAATTGTTGGCTCAGCTGCTCGCTGCATTTTTGAACCAAATGTGGACTATTTTCAATGGCTTCCTGGTGCCGTATCCCCAGACTCCGGCAGGGTGGCAATGGATGGCTCGGATCAGTCCAACAACTTGGATTCTGTATGGACTTGGGGCCTCCCAGCTTGCAGATAGCGAGGTACCACTGGAAGGATACCCAGGATCCTCGACTGTTGGAGACTTTGTATCAAACTTTTGGGGTTACGACTATGGATTCGTTTGGTGGTGCCCCTTGATTGTCTTTGCTTATGTAGCCTTCTTCAGACTGGTTGCTGTTTTGTCTCTGAGTTACATTTCTTACAACAAAAGATAGATAGATAAAGTCAATTATATCTTCAATTGAGAAGGGAGGAAATACTTTTTGAAAAAAATACTATCATGGTGTCTGAATGATGCATCATCTTTATTCCTCCTTTTTAAATTTGTTTGATCTTGTAGGAGGTAGAATTTTACTGAGCAATATCAAAGCCAGTACCCACAAATGTCCAAAGTATGCTACGGATTTCCATATCACCATGCTCTCTTGATATGATAATACCATGAACGCACTCCCCGCGTAAGAAAGTACCAATGCACTCATGACAACTTTGAACATGTACCAGGGAGCAAACGTTCTCCACCGCTCTGGCCATGTGGTTTCATACCTATAAATTACGCGCGATGCTTGGAACATGAACGCTGTTGTCGCGAAAAACATCCAATATCCTGCAAACACTCCGTGCCAAACGCCGCTCACCAGCTGGGTGACAATCATGTTGAAGAAGGATGGCTTTGATCCAGGTTTGCTCAGGCGCTCATACACATCTACGGAACAGCAAAGCGAACTCATTTATTTCTCCGAGTCAACCAGACACATTCACTAAGAAAATACGATTATTTTTTATGCACGCAATACTTAAAAAAAAAAAAGAGCAGTAAACGCACAATGACGCAACCAGAGCCCTGTGCACAAGTTCCAATGCTTTGGAGTGTCAGCCAGTGAAGGATTCAGTTCAACTTGTCTAATATGAGAAGAAATATATCTATCCCATCTAGGCCTCCCATCTTCACCCCTCATTCGATATCCAAAACCACTAAATATCATTCCTGCTTCTGATATGCACCAAACTGCATAGTACTTGAATCGATACACGACTATTGTTGCCCACAATGCAAGGCATCTGACAGCAAAAGAAAGATCTTTCCTCCAATACTCGCTCTCTATGAGATCAACATTAATCCCATGACCCGTAAAATAGATCCACACAGCACCACAACACAGCGCTTTTCCGAATCTATAGATCCCTGGTGTCCACGGACTGGGAATTCTGCATTCAGGCCGGTGTTCCTCATCCCAATCTCCAACTCTATTGATGTAATCAAAATAATCTTTAGCCTCAAAAGTAGGACCAGATAATAGATTTCCTGCCGCAAAAAGATAGGAAAAATACTCCAAAATAGTAGGACATGTCGTTATCATCTTGGACAACCCATACGGATGCAGTCTGCTTTTGTCCGAGCGTGCACCATCTTGGCAACACATGGCCACAGAGACCAATTTCAACGTTAGAATCATTTGCGCCCCTGTAAAGTCCAATTGCCCCTCCTTCCATGCCATTCCGCTTGCCTGATGAATATGATTCCCAATTAAATACGGAAAAGCAAATCCCCATGCTAGATTTCCACACTGTGTAGGGGCCGTCACCATAAACACATACACCACGAGAGATGTAATGAATGCATGAAAGCAGCCGTCCCCAAACGGAAAATAAATCAACACAAACCCAGTCACTACCGAATAGATATGTCTACCTGTTTGCACCAATAACAATACAAATCAGGCAGTCGGTTTGGAACAGTAGTCGACCTTTACGCTTTTTACTGCTGCTACTTGAACCGGATGCGTGTGCAAATCTCGTCCCATAAAATAAGCCATACAGTATAATTATTCAAGATCAGAACTCACCTGTGGCAGTAGGAACAAATCGAAACAAAATCGACACGGGAATACTGGCAAAGAATGCCAGCACGAAACGGAACATTGTGATTGTAAAACCAACATTCTCGGCCATCCGATATTCCCATTCCACGGGAGGAAACATATGATATGAAGAATCAAGAAACATATTAACAATCTTATAGAATCCCGATCGGTACTCTTGAATCCGACTTTTTAAAAATTGCCTCTTGTCTCACAAGACATGCAATCGCGATTTGCATTCGTTTACAGCGTAATTGTTGCTTTCTATCACAGTATTATTGCACTGCTATGCTGAATAAATATATTAAAATTCAAAATCTAGTTTTCCATAATTAACGTATCTACTGTGGTAACTCGTCTGACAGTCTGCAGACTATATCAACCCCTAGAGTCAATAATAATAGCGTTCAACGACATCACAATCTCCATAGGCTCTCCACCCTAAATTCTCCTTCACCTTTATCATTCGTTTCCTCTGAGCATCAAAATCTCCTATGGGCTGCTGAATAGGCCATACATATTTCACTTCACTCGCCTGACTTCGATAAAACGTGGTGGCATTTTCATTGCCGTGGGTCGGCGGTGGCTGCACCAACACTTCAATCACGTCCCCACCAAAAGTCGACGACACCTTGTACCTTCTATAGATAGATTTATTATCCAATGTTTCGCTCGCCAGTATCTTGTACTCTCCGGATGTAACATTGCCCAGCGCTACTTCGAAATCCTGGACAGTTGCAACAGTCTTGTTTTAAAAACCAAAAAAAAAAACAAAAACAAACGACTCAACTGTATACACGTATCGGTACAGCTAAAAAGCCTCAAACCTACTTGTATAGATTCTAGAGCAGATTTCGTATTCGTCTCGAAAGGAGGCGAGTACAGATTAGTTGTAGAAGAAGTTGAAATGCAGTTTGGCTGAGCAGCACCTTCACATTTTCTAATTCTCCTTCCGTCTTCCGTCAGACCGTACTTCAATTTCTGTCCCCTGGTGTACGGAGTATCCCTAATAGCCTCAACATTGTACTCTATGTGTGTGGCTGAAATCTGTCGGGTCGATTCTCCCAGGCCTTCAATGGCCGACCCCTGCCCCGGGCTCGCCACAGTGATCACGTAGCCTGTTGTCAGAGCTATCGATGCGACCCGTTGCGCCCAGCATCGAATGGAATTTATCTTGTAATGATATTCAACTGTACTATTACCAAGGTTGCACCTTGGAGCACAATGTGTGCGAGTAGCGGAACGGCATACACGCGGTCTGCAACTGCCAAGTCTTCTCGACAGTCTTACTCCACACGTGCAGTACCTGCTGTTACGATGTAGTACAATTCGCATTGAATGACCACTACCACCCTATACAGATGACAAAATGATTGTGTTTGTTACAGATTTTGTAACAAAGAAACACCCAGGCTACGTGTGTATCGACCACGGTTGCCGATTCGAAATCAGTACTGCTGTTCCACCGGCAGAGAGTGGGCAACAGCCCAGTCTCTATAGGGCGAGAAGGCTGCTCACTGCCGTCGCAACAGCTGCAATTGTAGCAACGAGAGAGGAAACGTTGCCACGACCTCCGGACTCTGGCGCCGAACTCTGTTGGTGTTCGTCACTCACACCACCATCGTCAGAGGAGCTCGAGTCTGTGCCATTGGATGGTCCGAGTTCTATTGTTCCAGCGCCGATGACATCCTCTGGAGTCGGTGCTAATGCCGGACAATCGAAGGAGGCCCAAAAGCGAAGACTGTTCCAATGGCTCGGTGTAGACGTACTGATGCCACGCATTGCCGTCACTGTCTTTTAAGATTACAATCCAGCAGTCTCGTCCAACGACGTACGAGTAGCGGTTCTCTATTTCTGTCAAAACCCTTTCACCCGGCACCCATCCAGGCGGGAAGGTGACATTGTTAACCAAAGCTTCCCAGTCCTCTTGAGTCGTGGGGCTTGCCGTGGAGCTTTGACGTGCATGCACGTTTTCCCACGGGTCGGTAAGAATGGAGATGGTGACATTGTCCTGATCTGAACTTGGGCCGTATTCATACTGCAATGTTGCAGCATCCCCCTGGCCATCCCCCCTGGCCCCATGGGGGATGTTCAAGGGTGATCAGAATGCAAAACAGGTTGCTCACACCTAGTAGTATCATTCCATGCATCATGGTACAGATCTACATGTGCAAGGTTGCCAGAAAAAAAGATCAAGATTGATATTTTCATCGACATAAAGTGGTATACATATCCGTATATATTTAATTGCAAGTGAGCAGCAATATACGAGCTTGCATGGCAATCGTATGACCGCTTGAACAGGTATCTTCTATTATACTGTACCGGTACTACATATATTTACCCCACATAAGACTTTAAATATACTAAAATGATGGGTGCTGATAAAATGGATCTTATTGAAGAAGGTGGATCCCACCATAACGTGCCCAAAGTGCCTCCTACTGCCGTGTCAGGCATGACGAAAAAGGAGTGGTTGAGAGAGTACGGGTCTACTTTATCCAGCGAGAGACATTTCCTAGAACGAGATCCTAATTGGGTACAAGATAAAAAATCCTGGTGGTATCGAGTGACAGGAAGAGGTGGCGAAGAGCCTCCCCTATGGATGCAGGAAGAGGTGCGTTCTTGTGCTTTTGATGATGCATTGATTATAATCGTACACTACGAGCAGTATGATGATGCATTCCGCCTTATGCAAAGAATCATAACAGAAAATACTATACTATTGTACAGTGGCACATACCAGAGCTCGACTTCCCAGCACAAGGTGATCGACGGGCCACAACGATTGATGTTGCCCAAGACAGTGAAAAGCCTCTCTGGGCGGAGAGGATGAATCTGAGGGGCGAGGTTCAGGGACCTCAATCGGCAACGATATTTGGACATCGTCAAGAATACCTTCCAGCGAATAAATCGCGTGCTCGCAGCATGGTGCGTTTGTCAGTTTTACAGCTATTCTGTGTCTCTGCATTGTGTTTGGAAATGCATGCATGAATTCATCACCACCACTCTCTCTCTCTATATGTATGTAAGTATGTATGTATATGCATTCCTGCTGCAGTATGATCGATATCAGCCTTCGTATCAAAGACTAGTGAATGACGAAATTCCAGATACTGCAGCCCCTCCTGATGGCAGATTCTGGAAGGCAGGGATATCCCAAGGGGTGACGACAAATCCATACGAAAAGAGCATTTCTCTGTCTGGACACAGAAAGCCAATCGTGGTGGGCCCCAGATCCATCAGCGTCGTGGTAGACGGAGAAGGTCATTCTTTGGCAAATGTTGTTCGCGATGTAGCCTGGACACGGTGCGTTGCTTTGTTTTCTTTGTTTGCTTTGTTTTCTTTCCTCTCTCTCTCCCCCTGGTATGAGAACACTATTCAGTCTTCAGATAATTAATAACAAGTAGTATTGCTATTATTGTACAGTCCAGAGGTAGAATTCGCGGGATATTCCTTGGAACACCCAGTTTATAGACATATGAACCTTCGGCTCCAAGTAAAACCCGACTCTGAAAAAAAGAGCGAACAGGTCTTGTCAGACACGCTCCACGCTACCAAGGGCGTCATGGCGTCTTTGGGAGATGCCATGTCACAAGCTATGGGTACATGGGAGATGAAAACATGAATATCACTATTTAATATTAATAATACAACAGTGTTGTAGCGGTTTAATTGATACGAAGTTGGTTTCTTTCACGAAACACGATTCAATTTCCGTCCAAGGAAAAGGAATATCAAGCAGTGCACAGTAGTGAATGGGTGTCAATGTATTAGGTTTATTATTGCAATATTAACATTGTAATATAGCAAGTAAAAACGGCTATAGTAGAACAAAGATACATACAATCAGTAGCATATCATGCCAAGCAAGGGTGCGTCATGTTGAATCGCGAGACGACGTTTTACCATATCATCATTATACTTTTGGTTTTAGCAGTCTAGTCTATCAACATAGATCTATATGCATTGATTACTATTATTATTGAGTCTGTACAGAGTCGAATGGTAATGATAATTCTCTGGTCCTAAGGGTCCCAGAGGAAGGTAAGGTGTTTTGAGTTTCCTCTTCAGACTGATTCTTGATTTTCGTGGACGTCATTCCTACATTAATACGAATATGTATCAACAATTCATCGCAGATCATACTCTAGGCAACATGATTAGCAATGTCTTGTGGTCTCAGTGCGTTTGTTTTTCAAAACAATGTTTGTTTTTCTTGGTATCTGTTCGTATCTATTCACCAATTATTATCGTTGTTGTTGTTGTTGTTACTGTGCAGCCCACATATTATAATCGCACAGTATGCTCAAAAGCATCCAGTAAATAGAGAAGAAATCACTCTGCATTGCCGAACAGATTCACATATATCCGCCAGGCAGGGTTTGACTGAGGCAGTAGAGACCACCAGGTCCATATTGTCCGAGGTTTCGGGTGCAATGACCAAAGCAGTAGATAGATTCATGGAATGATCCAGTATCTGATACTGTCTAGTATCTAGTACTATTATTTTTTAATTTTTTTTTTTTACATTACTCTACATAAATATATTTACAACGAGAATAAGAAGCAATCAATCATGCATTCGTCATCATCTTGGACTCTCTTCCAGCTCTGGATCGCCGCATGCCGGCAGGTCGCTTTGTTTCTATATTCTTCACTGCCACGCTTTTCACCGACTTTGGCAAATTGAGCCCCGCCCTGGACCTCTTATCACTATCTCTAGACCCACGACAAAAAGACGAGATTGTCCCATGCGTAGGCCGAGATGCATTCTCCCTCTCTCGCAGCACCGCAGCCTTCTCCCTACAGAGCCTCTTCTTCCCATCCTCCAGCTTGTCCCACAGTTCCCGAGCAGTCGCTCGAAACACTTTGTAATCGTACCCTTCCAGCAGCGTTGGAGAGCAAGCCACAATTTCCTTCTTCTCTTGCATCATAAAAACTTCAAAATCATTCTTCGACCGTTTCCCCTTGCATACACTGCTCGCACCCGTCCGAGTCAACTGTGCAGCTCCATCATTCCCTCCCAACCAACTTTTCCCCAAGGTCCCGCCTCCCGTTTTCATAGATTTAAGAAGATCCACATGTTCCACAGGTATATATGGATCCGCTAAAGACCTCCCATAGAACTGCGAGGAATTCAAATTTGACCGATAAGGCACCATTGCCATCGTTGTTGGTCATACATAACAACAACCACTCCTAACAGCGAATATGAATGAATTCACTCAACACTCTTGTATTGTATTGACCCAGTATATAGAAATAGATACGAATAATAATACAACCTATTCTTGGCGACTTGCGGAATAAAAGAAGTCATCATCAAGATCAGCCTTTCAAAATGTAAGCCACAGTTTTGGTCCATGGTCTCGAAAGATATACGGCGGAAATTTTCGCCCATGCATGGCGGAATCTGGCCAGATCTGGCCGACATCTAGATTTAATAAATCCACGTAGATCTCGGGCCGATTCGTTGGACTGGTGACTGTGCGATGCGATTTTAACACGGGGCATCTCTCTCTCTCTCTCTCTCTCTCTCTCTCTGGAGGACAAAGGTATTGTTTATTTTCCTGTTCATTACATTCATCAATTCATCAATTCATCAATCAATCAATCAATCAATCAATCAGGTATGCTGTTTTTAAAACATCAATTCAATGGTTTGCAGAGTCCATGACGTATAGGATTACCAATCAGTTTTGCGTGGAACACCACCGATAGATATTCCATCTTGTATTTACTGATCGGTGTTTAATGAATTTACATGTATGATTTAAATGACAAATACATGATTTCTCTGCCAGTCGTGCTGTGTTGGTCTTGTCAAAGTGCACACGGTATTGTATTGTTGGTACAGGCTTCCACCTGCTGGAATAGAACTGGAACCAACAATGTCGAAAGCATGGGACAATTCGCTGTTTGGGTGCTTTTCTGATTGTGGAACGTGCTGTTACGGGTTTTGGTGTACATGCTGTCTGGCTGGAAGCAACGCTCAAAGAATGGACAGGGCCAAAGGGGATCCTGATGCTGGTTGCTGTGCCCATTGCTGTATCTGGTACATCCTGGCCTGCTTTTGCTGCCAAGGGTGCTATGAATGCTCAACGACAAGGAAAGATATTCGAAATCGATACAGCCTGGAAGGGGATGATACGTCTGCGTGTTTGGCGCACACATTTTGCGCTGGTACGTTTTGTTTTGGACTGTTGCAATGATGTACTCGGGTGTGGATACAAGAGTTTGTGTGTGAGGAATTATTTGGTTTTTAGTAGATAAAGTCAAATGGTTGTGTGTGTTATTATTTCAGGATGTGCACTGTGCCAAGATGCGAGAGAGATTCAGTATCAAGAGGCAACTGGAGGGGCAAACGCGGCTGTGGTGACTGGGATGCCAATGGCAAGCCCCCCTGTTGAGCAGGAAATGGCAAAGCAAGGGCCTTCACAGGCCCTGTAGAAAGTTGGTTGCATGGTTTTTCTTACGCATGTATGCACGTATGTATGTATGTATGTATGCATGCATGTATGTATGTATGTATATATATATATATATATATATATATGTGTGTGTGTGTGTGTATCGTGGTCGCTGAATAACAATAACGATAATACAATGTAATATCGATTAATTTACAAATGGTTAATTATGTAATTAATCAGTATCATTTATTCCTTGTTGATACCGAATACAGCGGCGTCTCCGAGTTCCTGACCCTTGAGTCCTCCTTCTTTGACTGCGCTCTGGAAAAATTCTTCCAAGGTGTCCGTGCCGTAGCTCGGGGTTTGGTCTGCTGAATACTCTCCAGTCTTGGGATCCCATACGAGCATGCTCTCTACTGCATAGTACTTTCCAATTTTTGCAAATTCTGCCGAATCCTGCATGCATATATGATATAATTTTATTAGTTTTATTGAAGCTTTTATGTTGTTTTCCTTGTGTTGATAATCACGATAAAAAAAAATTACCTCGAGTTGTGGAAAGATGCTGGCCAAACCATCAAAAATTCCAATAACGCCATCCATCAATGCTACAGGGACTGGGAAATACCACGGCTTCTTGCCAGTTATACGGAACAACATGTTTGCCTGGTCAAGAGCTGTTAGGGCCTCTCCTGGTCCGCCAATTGGCAACACTTTATTCTTGTACTCTTCTTTTTGCACACAGTCAGAAATGAATGAAGCTAGGTCTCTTTCAGATATTGGTTTGCATGCAGCCAATTTCCCATCTCCAAAGAAAACATAAGGTTTTCCCTCCTTCACCAACTGAACTTGTCCAGCAAGAGACTTGAAAAATGCAGTGGGGCGCACTATGGAGTATGTCATATCACCAACTTGCTGCAGTTCCTTTTCAAACTTCAATTTTGCCCTTTGGAACTCCAACAGTGGCTTTTGCACACAAATAGCCGACAATAATACGAAATGTTGAGCACCATTTTTTCTGCCAGCATTCATCGCATTTGCCGTTGCTTGGTAATCAATCAGATTTGAATCCTTGATGCCCCCACTTCTGCTTGCGAGACAGGACACAACAACATCTACCGGCTGCTCAAACCCCACTTTGCTCAAAGAATCCACATTTGTCACATCTCCGAATACAACTTCGGCACCTTTAAACTCGCTTTTTGTATCTTTCGTTGTCTGTTTACCACCGATGCCACTCTTTTCTCTGCAAAATGCCACCACCTGATAACCTCTCTTCACCAACTCCTGAACAACATACTTTCCGATGTAACCAGTGGCTCCAACCACGAGAACTCGTACATCAGAAGGTGGTTTGCTCCTATAGTCGGATTGGCTGGCAGCGCAAACAGGGCCCATCCTGGTGACAACAGAGCTCTTCCTTGAAAAGAATACCTGTGTCTTCCCTGCTGATGTATGGGTTCGTTTTCCATATAAACTCCCCTCATGTCCGATAGCAGAGCCATGTATTTTCTTAATAAATGCATTCCAACAACAGTTGGACGCTTTGATGCACGATCTAGACAACTGGCCGCTTGGCTTCATTCCAAACGTCGAGCTAGCCATGGTAGCGATGAGAAAATTCTATCTCTTCCACCCAAAACGAGCCAGAATGCACAAATCAGACAGATGCCAAGTATATAGAAATTTTTTAAATTAAACGGATCTGATTAGGCTTTTTGCTGTCGAATTGAACAGGTCGTCTTATCTGATTGGGCCAATCTCATCCACGCGCGCTTGGCAAAATAAGCCACGAGATTTCCCCAAGAGCACTAAAATTTGCAAATCCTCAGTCTTGGACAGATTTATTTTTATAAAAATAGATCAGAGTCCGGACTGTTTGTGGAAAGATGACTGGGAAGCCTTGTCAGATCACTTGCCATGGCAAAGCTGGGGGGCCTTGCTGGCAAGCGAGGCAGCCTTTTTGTTCAAGGGCCTTACCGAAGCAGTATCAAAAGCATTTTGGAAATGTAGATGTTCCGAAGCAGTCATCAAAACATCAAAGAATCATGGCCTCTGCGGAGGGTGCTTCGCTGGGCGAGCCACCAAAGTTTCCTCAGAATAGTGCTGAGGTTATACAACAAGCGTACAAGAGTTCCAAAGCAGCTTGGAAAGCTGGAATCAAGCGTCAAAAGATGGATATCATCTTACCTCTGATTGGGGCGACTGATATTGATGACTGGCCGGGTGGTATTCGTCAACAGTTTAAAGCTGCACAACCCATGGTGGAGGATCTCTTGGTACAGTTGAAACAACTTCCAGGTTTGGAAGGATCCCTTGATGCAAAAATCATCGATGATGCAGATGCTGTAGGGGCGTGGAAAAGTGATAAACTGGGACTGATTCTGTTCCCAACCGCTGAAACTTTGGGGGCAGTGAGGAAAATTGCAGAGAATAGACAGAATGATCTGACAATTATTGTGAACCCGCAGTGGACTACAAAAGGTCAAGTAATTAGCGACTTTGGCGTGCTGCCTTGGGTTCGAGCGCCTGCTCTTGAACTAGTGAGAAGTTTCCAGGATACATACATTGCCAGGCAGTTGAGGATTAATGGTGATAATACGAGATGGTTGTATTCCTATCCTTATGGATGGCAGATTAGTGTTGTTCGGGGACCCAAAGAAATGACCACAATCATGAGGACTGACACTAAGCCTACTTATAAAGAAGTAGAAGATGCTCTTAGGAAGCTACCTTGGACTATGAGTAGCAAGGGATTGCTCGATCGCATTCAAGCTGAAGCTGAATTTAACAGAAAGTCGCTAGAATCCCTTCCACCCCAAAACGATTGACGTGTTTATTATTTATACTAGTACGTGTACATAAATTTTCAAAAATCATGCATGCTACTGCGAAACAACAGGGTTTCGATTGGCTGGCTGAGCTTCAGTGCCAACAATAACTCCTATTCCTTTTGTTTTCCCCTCCCGGAATACAAATCTAGATCCAAGTGTCAGATATTCCGGATGGCTTAAAAATCGAAAACGCACGACTGCTCTGCTGCCTGATCGAAGTACATCTTTACAATCGATGCAAATGAGCCTTGCACTCTGTCTAACAATCTCACAGTGAATGACTGCCGTGTAGCGTGGCCTTATTGTTGTTGCATGTGTAAGTATGGCTATATCAGCATCAAATTCCCAGGAAGCTGCTGGCTTCAAATCCGGAGATACCAAGGCCATTCCTTTTCTGACCTGAGATCTCTTCACTTTTTTGAGACAGAAGGAGGCTGATTGCCCTGCCACCACCCGTTCTACAGGCAGTCGCTTGTAGTGGATACTCTTGATCCCACAAGCAGAAAAGCGCCCATTCCCAATATCTGGACCCAATAAGATTGGAGTATTTGGCGTAATTACACCTTGTTTTACAGTACCAGCAACAACTGTTCCCACTCCTGGCACAGAGAAGGTCTCATCAATCAAGAACTCTGCTGGATTTGCTGACCTCTCTGCCCAGTCAAATCTCTCTTGTAGCAGATTGTAAAACAACTTGACCAAATCCAGTCCTTCGCCTGTCACGCACGACGTCAAAAAAATAGGAGCCAAAGTATTAGTATGGATATGTCTGGCACACATGATGACATCATCCCGTGTTTTCACTAATATTGGTTTCTTCTTCACCCCTGGTTTCTTCAAAATTGCTTGCAGTGTTGAAATCGTGTGCTGTAGCACATGCTGAGGAGCCAGATCAATTTTCGTGACGACAAAAAACGCAGGTATCCTCAAAGCAAGAGAGATCCCGAGATGTTCTTTGCACATACCCACTATGCCAGCATTTGCACCAATTATCAAGCAAGCATAGTCCGGCAGATGCCCTGTTAGACCAAACGCTGTTGTTTTAAAGTACTTTTCATGACCAGCCAGATCAACCAACGTCACCACTTTCGCTGCCCTGGATATATATTCCCCACTATTAGCCGTCTTAAACGCAGCATCATTCAGCGCGACTCCCCCCGCATTCAAGCACAAGTTATGCTGGCCTATTGCAGACGTCCTACCAGTGCTGGATTCATGATTGTGTTTAAACACGGTCGCCCGTGCTTTCCCCCTCCCATCATCTAATATCCCACGTGTCAAGACCCCGACCATTGTCGATTTCCCAGAGTCAACATTCCCAATCACAGCCACTCGTATTTCCATAGGAGGAGCAGACCCTGCCTCTCTACGAACACACACATCACATCCAGCTTTCGACCCTGTCACGCTTTGCTTCCGCAGCACAGTCATAACGAACCCATTCTCTTTCGACAATAGTTCTATAGCATCCAACAATTTTTCCAGTTCCTCGTCAGTCTCGCATACCGGCCCTACGCTGCTTTCGGAAGCCCCCAATTCCAAAACAGCCTCTCCACATTTGCCAACCTGTAGCGACAATTCACGCAAAAACAACCGCCGAGACTCATCCTCAGAATTCTCCAATTCTAATGTTACAGCAGCAGCAGCAGCAGCAGCAGAAGAAGAAGAGTGACCATGTAAAGTCTCTTGAGAGTCCTGGACCACCAACCTTGTTGCTTCGTCTGCCTGTTGCAAACCTGAAAGACTCTCCACCCAACCGCACTCGTCCACATTCTTAGACCCGAGAGGGTGATTATATGTATGTCTATATGCTGATTTATTGGACCCATTCATATTGAATGATATCCTTTGCCTTTCAGAACACAGAAGGCAAGTCTTTAATGTAAATTCTTTTTGAATTTCAAACTAACAGCACTTGCAATTTGAACACTCGAATGTAAACCCTATACCCTACCCCCACTAATCTGAAATATATCAACGTTCCCTTGAATTGAGGAAAACATATCAGCCTTATCAAGCAATGAAACAGTTGATATATATTTCAGATTAGTTATAGCATTGGAATGCTACCATTTGTAATTGGTATCAAGATTTTTGCATCACTCCGGATCTGGATCTCTATAGAGTGTTCTGGATCCAGAATCTGGATCTGGTTGGGAGAGAGGTGGTATACAAAACGAGAAGATTAATACATCCCAATTGGAAAGGGTTATATTTTATACCAAATACTATTAAAATTTAATCATTACATCTATTAGTGAGAATACTGTGTGGTTGCGAAAATGGAAAGATCATAAGGACATGCATGCAGGCAAGAAAATTAGACTATAAACAAGCATGGCAGGAAAGGACAAAGTAGATAATAGAACAAAGGAAGAAAGTATTGATGCATTCTGCAAACTTGGAGTGTGCAAAGAACTGGCTGAGGCAGCTGTGTCCCTTGGATGGAAAGAGCCGAGTGCCATTCAAGAACAGGCGGTTCCCCTGGTGCTTCAAAATCGGGATGTGATTGGGCTGGCGCAGACTGGGTCGGGTAAGACTGGTGCATTTGCATTGCCAATAATTCAAGCGCTGTTGGACAAACCGCAAGCAATGTTCTCGCTGGTGCTGTCCCCCACTCGAGAATTGGCCATACAGATTGCCCAGCAATTTGAAGCGCTGGGTTCCGGGATTGGGATCAAATGTGCTGTGCTCGTGGGTGGTATCGATATGATGGCGCAGGCGATAAGTCTGGCGAGACGGCCGCATGTGATTGTGGGTACGCCGGGGCGCGTGGTGGATCATTTGACAAATACAAAAGGGTTTCACCTAAAGGCAATGAAGCATCTGGTGCTGGATGAGGCGGATAGGCTGTTGAATATGGATTTTGAGCAAGAAATAGATCAAATATTGAAAGTAATTCCGAAAGAAAGGAGGACGCAGCTGTTTTCTGCGACTATGACTAATAAAGTGGCGAAATTGCAAAGGGCATGTCTGCAAGATCCGGTAAAGGTGGAAGTTGCTTCCAAGTATTCTACTGTGGATACTCTGAGGCAGCAATACTTGTTTGTGCCGGCTAAATATAAAGATTGTTACCTAACTTTCTTGTTGACGGACTTGGCTGGATCCACGGGGATTATATTTACCAGGACTTGTGATGCAACACGGAGGTTGTCCTTGATGCTGAGAAACTTGGGGTTCGGAGCTGTGCCTATTCATGGTCAAATGAGTCAGCCAAAGCGGCTTGCTGCAATGAACAAATTTAAATCTGGGGATAGACAGCTTTTAATTGCGACTGATGTGGCGTCTAGGGGATTGGATATTCCGTCGGTTGATATGGTGGTCAATTATGATGTGCCCATAAACTCTAAAGATTATGTGCATAGAGTGGGTAGGACTGCTCGGGCGGGGAGGAGTGGTCGTGCAGTTACAATTGTTACTCAATATGATGTGGAGATGATTCAAAAGATTGAATCGTTAATCGGGCTGAAGCTTGAATTGTATCCAAATGAGCAGGAGTCTGTCTTGTTGTTTGTTGAGAGGGTCTCTGAGGCCCAAAGAATAGCCACCATGCAAATGAAAGAAGCGGATTCAAAAAAAAAGGGGAAGCGAAGTGGGGGAGATGAACTGGCCCAACGGTCGTCAAAAAGAAAATATTAGACGCATTTAATTATTAATTTAATTAAATGTAATTAATATTAACACACTGTTACATTGATGCATTATTCATTCGTTAATGCAGCAACTGCATCCTCTACGTATTGGACACGATTTTTTCGAACATCTTCTATGGAAGATTTTAATAAATTAAAGGCATGCTCGCAGTCTAGAGCTGTTGGAAATGATATTACCCATCTGCCCTTGTGAATCACCTTGTCCAGTCCAGCCAGGTCTACACCAAATGGGGACATGGCGACCGATTTTAACAGGACTGATGCGTTTGGTCTGATTGTCACATGTAACCACTGTGGGTGTTTAGAGTCTATGGATGGGGATGTACCTGCGACCGGAGCAAAAGAGAGGATCTTTTGAGGTTCGGTCAGGGCCAGGGTGGAATTGTCTTCCAAAAGTACAGCTGCAGGTGGAAGGACTTTCTGTAGCCAGCTTTCCTCTTTTTCTTGCTCGTTGCTCGATGCAATTCTAAATAGCACTTCTCTCTCTGTAGAGCCACTAAATACCACAATACATGGTATTGCATCTGATGTAGAGAGAAGTTGCCCATCTTGAATCTCTGATTGCCTGAGCTTATTCCATGATATTGTATCGTGTCCTGGAATGGGCGAATCTTGCTCAAGATCCCCCGAAGATACGAATTTTAATGTCTGGATACATCCGATTAAATTCATAACGTTCAATGCCAATTCCTTTGCTCCACTGTTTACGTCTGATCTTTCAGATGTGAATGCAGATGAAAGAAATTGTATATGCTCCCAAGAGTCTGCAGCTGCTTGACAAGAGCGCAAGCCTTGTCTCAAAGACAATGTTCGTTGTTTTTGCCAGTAGAAATCTAATAAAAATGGTACTGCATCACTCCAAGGGCCATTTTGGATTAGATCTGTGCATCTCTTTTGATAAAAGTCAATCCTGTTGATCAGACATCCCTTATCAACAAACTTGGTGAAAAGTTCCATTTTCTGCTCATCACTACCTTCTGAAAGTCTGTATATGATCCATAAAACCTCCATTATGGATATTGGAGAGATGTTGGTTGACTCAAGGCACCCCAATATTGCTTTGAGCACCTCGCTATTCCTATCTTCTGACAGGGGAGACAAGCTTTCAAATATCTCTGAATGACGCATAGGAAAGGAAGATATGTCATCCTGTGCAGTTAATTCTATTAATGATGGCTCTTTTGCGGAATACACATTACTTTCTTTTGTCAACATATCCAAAAGATCCTTCTGCCTCTGCTTTCTGCTAGGAAGCAGACCACTTGCATAAAGAGTACTTTCAGTCACGTGCGCATTTCCTATAATACTACCTATAAGTCTCACGGATCCATTTACTAGTTCTGGAATATTTCCTTTCATAAAATTGAGGATGATCATTCGAAAGTCTGCCTGCTGGTGTGAGGTGAGAGCCAAGCTCTCCACGCATATCTCATCCAAAGTATGCCTATGCTTCCCTGGGCTCCAAGAACCCTTCAAGCCGATGATAAGCTCATCTGCGATACCATTTTTGTCTCCACCCAGCAATAATGACGCAAGCAAGGACACAAGAGGGCCTTGCTGTATGGAGGAGAAAAACATTTCTAATACAAGAAGACAAGCCAAGGGTGTCAAACAGTCTTTTCCGTGTTCAACTAAACCATCCAGAAGAATTGGCACAATAAGACACCAGACATACTTTAAGAAATTCCACCGAAGCAATGGAATACTGGTGGACCAAATATCGTTAAGATAGGACAACTCGTCCACCAAATCAGAAAGGCAGTTCTCAACCTCTCTAGAGGTGCAATTAGTCTTCTGAAGCCTAGAATCCAGTTGCTTGCACTTTTTCAGAAAGTCATCCGATAGCCTTTTAAGAAAATCCACTGTGTCTCTACCTCCAAAGAAATTCCTCAATGCGGCCAACGGAATAGTAAAAGTATTTAGTGTCAAATTCTTTACTGCTGCCCTGACCATCCCATCTTTATTCGTTCCAAACTTAAGTGCTTCGCTATACAATGGAAAATTCGATTCCTCATCTTTCCCTTTCCCTTCCTTAAAAAAGAATTGGATTGTGTCTTCATCCAATTTCAGAGAGATGGTTTTCAAAAGGTTCACATAAAGTCCCAAAACTTCCTCATCATCAAAATCAAAATTCAACGTCACAATCTTGTTGATTTGATTGTTCGAAAAAAAGTAATAAATTGTTTCAGTATTTTTGACATTTTGAATGAGAATACTCAGCGTCTGCAAGGCCAAGAGAAACAAAGAGTCTGTGAGACAACAGCAGTACTTGTGTACTCATCACCATTTCCATCAACAAAAGACTCTATCCTTGCAGGATACCAAGATAAACAAACAAAATTTTCATTGGTGCTGACCTGTAGCACTTGAATCGCCACAATTCCTTGTCGATTGTCAGGATCTTGAAGGATTTGACTAAAGTACCCAAGAATATTTTCTGTCAGGAAGTATTCCACAATATTTGGATCGTGTTGATCACCCCTGCAATCATCCATTTGACGCGAATCAATCGTGATTAAGACAAGAGCATCGGGGTTAAAAGGCCCAATTTTACGTCAATAAGGGCATCTTTCTCACCAGATAACAAGTTCTGCGATTTTGCGCAATGCTTCGATCACTTCTTCTCGGTTTCTCCCATCAATTTTTGGATGTTGGACTAGAATTCCATGTAAACGACGAATTTCGTGCTCGGAAAATCTACCATGGGATGAAAACAATCCGAGAAAGAAGTCTCGTAGGACCATCGAATTCAACCAGACTGCAAATATTGTGTTCGAAGGTGCATATTCTTCCTTTGCGCTGCCAGTAGAATGTTCTATCCTATCAAGATACTTTGACTTACTAAAATTGACAATAGTGATCTTCTGCAATTTAATTTAGATGGAAAATATCTGGATATTAACCATCTGGAGTTGAAGAAAAAGTAGACAGAATTTTTTTCATTCAAAATTTCCATTATCAAATTGTGCCAGCAGCAGAGTCACTGAAACGCGATTGTATTCTATGGTACAGTGACTTCTTCTACATGTTGAAATATATTCATGCAATGTAGAAACAATAAGTTCAAGTTCTGTATGTGTATGGTCAAACATCAAGGTCTTTTGCGCCATGAAATTTGCTTCTTTTTCTTCGAAGCTTTGCTGGCAAAAGTCTGGAAAAAAGCCGCCAGATTCTTCTTCTCAGCAAATAAAGAATGATGAAAAGTCCAAATAACGGAAAACCCCATGCCTCCAAGTCGATAAATGGGTTATTTATCATCAATTCCCAGACTTTTGTCATCATCTTCCAGCCTTTTGTCTCAAACATGCTACTGGAGCTTCCAATAAAGGTTCTGGGATAGATTTGCAAGAAGATGAATATGAGCCAGCCAAGTGTCTCTCCCAATGCCCATCGGAGCACAAATCTAAACAGCACTATGAGAATGATAGACAGAACAATGATACCATTGAGTAGTTTGTCATTGAATTCCTTTTCAAATCTAACATGTTCTCTCTGCCATGCATGCTGTAGTCTCTCTGCATTGTGTTCCTTCCCTGGCCCAATACAGACAATTTCAAACTTTTCTTTGCAAGCTTCGTACTTTCTAGTAAATCTGCCGACAGAAGGTAATTTTTGGTTTGCTTCCTTTTCTAATATGTCTTCACATTCCATTTCTGCATGCTCACATAATTTAGAAGATGCCAGCTCGTTGGCAGACTGCCTAGCCTCCAGTTCTGCCTGCAATATGCCTTCCAAAGAGCTCTTCAAATCTTCTACATCGGAACCAAAACGATCATGATCAAATTCTTCCAAAATTATATCTGCCATTTCACCTCCAATGTGTCTCAAGTCTTCATCTTCCATTGGAAGATTATGCCTGGCAAGTTTTTTCACATAACGGTCTTTGCATTTGCTCACTAAATCACGATTAAAATACTGTACAAGTGAACCGGCTGTTGGAATTTCTCGTTCATTCAGTGCTGTCACAGTCTTGACAATTAGATCTGCCAAATCAGAGCCAGACAGGACCTGGCCAGCTACTGTTTTCGGACTTGCTAATTCGTATACTAAATCTCTCAAAACTTCTCTTTGCTTCAAATACATTGAGTCAAATAAGCTTTCATCAAGTTCGCATAACTTTGTTCTATCTAGATGCGGCTGAGGTAGACCAATGGCTGTGCTACTTTGGGTGATAGTTTCCAGGCCTTGTCTGATGTGATTCAACTGAGAAATTGCAGGATCGTCATGTGGATTCGGTACCTGTCTCAAAGCATTTTCTAATGTCCTTTGAAGAGAATCGCCCTTTAGAAAGTCCCTTTGTATAAGCCAAATCATCGAGCCAGGCTGAATTGTCTTGCTGCCTTTGGATCCCGGCCCAGAGCTGGAGTAAAATGCTTTGGCGAGTTCAGCTGCGAACGACAACTTCTCCAGGTCACTCTCTCTAATGGTTTCTGGAAGATTGTAAATCAGAACTTGACTGATCAATGTTGACAGTGCAAAAATCCTATCATCGTACACATCCGCCTTTCCTGTGGACTCAAAGCCTTCACTATCTATAAATATCAGGTTGATTTTTTGCCCATTTTCCCCTTGCACTTGCACTGGCTCACCCCAGAACCAAATTCCTTTTGTCTGTGTTTTACGAGAATGTCCCACACCAAATCCTTCATTGCAAGGCACTTTCATCAACTGATTTAGGGTAAAGGACTTTCCAGACCGATATGGCCCTATCACAGCAACAGGCGCCACGGGACCTTTGATGCTACGAAGCACATCCAGCCCTTCCTGCGACAGTTTCAGCTTTGTATGCTCTTCCACAGGCTCTACGATAGCATATGGCTGGCTATCTCCACTTCCCAGCACCGAAAATCCAAACCAAAGGTGCAAGGCAACGACCACATTCAGACAAGTCTGCAGACGTAGTCCAAGCATCCTTACAGTTTTTTTGTCACGAAAGAGAACAGTATTAAATGACGATCAAATTCTGTCTTTTAATGTCAGACATTCAGTTTCTCTTGGGCCCAAGCAGTGGTCGCTCTAGGCAACGACTTCTTGTTAACTATTTGTTAACTATTTGTCTACAGGTTCTTTTTCCTAAAAAAGGGAAGTTTATTCCCAACTCTCTCCCCTATTTAATGCTCTTTACGTCTAAATAAATGAAAAAATCATCCCTCGTAGGCATTTAACACTTCAAGGTCACGAAACTCAATCTCCCGAACGAACCATCTAGTTCATTCTTCCTCAGCTAGGAACTGTGCCTTTGAACATACGTTTGTCCTCAAATTCAATTTATTATTTTGTTTTGGGTATAAAATGACACTTTGACCAGGTTTGACGAATCTTTGTTGCTCCTAACCACAAAATCACGGAATTGTTGCGGTTGATGACCGTACTGAGACTGCAAGTGGCAGCTGCCATCAAAACTGTCGCAACATGCGGACTATTTGTCGGAGAAATATCACATAACCAGGGTTAAATGGAAAATAGGTGGAATAAATAGCAATTACTATAGGTTTTCAGTGATAATCTGCGGATTTAGACCCTATTGCTTTTTGGGCAGTCACCTGTGTATAAGGTCTCTGTCGACTGAGCGTTATCCTCCATATAACGACCATCGAGCAAGGTAAATATGTGCGACACGAAAGATATTAAAGATAATGAAATAAAAAATGAGACTGTGTGTTCGGACATGTCAGTTTCTCAAAAGAAGGAAGATAAGGAAGATGCAGATGTAGAAGAGGTGCGTCGGCTTTAACGTTGTGTTTGAAAGGTCGTTTGAACCAGAGATTGATGGACTTGTCGAATTTAATTACTAATGAAATGAAATGAAACTATAATAGTATTACATGATGATGCAGCACGAGGAAGTAGAATCCGCCGCAGTAGACGGTGCTGCAAAGAAGAAGAAAAAGAAGAAGAAGAAGAAAAGTGGTGGGCCAAGCCAGCAAACCACCCCCCCTTCTGTCGGACTGTCAAAGCTTTTTAAAAGTGGTGTGTACCCTGAAGGGGAATGGCAGTCGTATAAGGAGGATCAGAGATGGCGAGAGACGTCTGCTGAGAAAAGAGAGCTTGAACGCCTAGAGGCAGACATGGTCAATGATGTGAGGAAGGCTGCCGAAGTACATCGACAAGTTCGAAATTATATTCGTACCATTGCAAAGCCTGGTGTTCTGTTAATTGATATGTGTGAACAGTTGGAAGATTGCGTGCGGAAATTGATAGAGGAAAATGGGCTTGAAGCTGGCATTGCATTTCCAACGGGATGCTCCCTGAACTACGTAGCTGCTCACTGGACTCCCAATTCGGGGGATAAGACTGTGCTCCAGTACGACGATGTGATGAAGGTTGATTTTGGAACGCAGATAGGGGGGAGAATTATTGATTCCGCCTTTACAGTGGCCCACAACCCAAGATATGATCCTTTGCTTCAGGCAGTGAAAGATGCCACAAACACCGGGATTAAAGAGTCTGGGATTGATGTACGATTATGTGATATAGGAGTAGCTATCCAAGAGGTTATGGAGAGTTACGAGATAGAGCTTGATGGGAAAATGTACCAAGTGAAATCCATCTGTAATCTCAATGGGCACTCCATTGGACCATATCAAATTCATGCTGGCAAGAGCGTACCCATTGTAAAAGGGGGAGAAGCGACCAAGATGGAAGAAGGAGAATTCTATGCGATTGAGACCTTTGGGTCTACAGGGAGAGGATACGTGAGAGAGGATTTGGAGGTTAGCCATTACATGAAAAACTTTGATGCTGGTCATGTGCCATTGCGGTTGCCCAGGGCAAAGGCATTGCTCAGCACAATCGATAAAAATTTTGGCACCTTGGCCTTCTGTAGGAGATATTTGGATCGATTAGGAGAAACTAAATATCTCATGGCTCTCAAAAATTTATGCGATGTTGGACTCGTGGACGCGTATCCACCTCTTGTTGATTCAAAGGGGGCATACACTGCCCAGTTTGAGCACACATTATACTTACATCCGACAAGAAAAGAAGTCTTGTCCAGAGGAGATGACTATTAGATACATTTCCAGCATCAAAGAGCATGATTATTTCCATGTTGGAAATTTCTTTTCTCATCTATATACTACAAATCGACTCCTTTTCGGAGGATCATTCCTTAGCATCACAGATTCCTTCAGGTGCAATGCCAAAGGATGCATCAGCCTCGGGAAGAGATGGCGATGCGATCAACTTGGCAAGTCGGGTCTCACCTCGTCCTTTTCTCAAATGAAGTCTCGTTGTTGTCGCGTGTGCCATGATATTGCCCCCAATTGGCTTTACAGTCGGCCCAGCAAACATGGATGCGCCATCCAAATTTGCTTGAACTACTTGATTTGTAACGATAACCGCCGCTCCAAATTCATCTGCCAACCGTTGGAGTGATTTCAAAAATCTTCCCAGCATATTTTGCCTGGAAGCAAGTTCACCTCTGCCCATGAATTCAGACCGGAACAGAGCAGTTGCAGAGTCGACAATGATGAGAGAAAACCTTGATTCTGCCATCATGGCAGCAGCTGAGACGAGCAGGCTTTGCTGGTGCTCAGTATTATGTGCCCTCGCATAAGCTACATTATCCAGAACATCCTCTTGTCCCAGTCCAAATCGGTTTGCAATGTCCACAAGCCTGTCAGGACGGAAGGTTCCTTCGGTATCAATGTAGAGGCATTTGCCTTCCCCTCCTCCCATGGTTACTGGGAGCTGGCAAGTCACTGCCAAGGTATGGCATAATTGCGTTTTACCGCATCGATATTCGCCATAAATCTCTGTTATCGATCCAGTTTCCAAACCACCCCCGAGTATTCCATCGAGGGCAGAAGATCCAGTGGAGATTTTGATGATTTCACCACGTTGCTGCAGCACCTGATGAGCTGTTGTAAACCCTGTTGGCACGCACTTGCTCGCAGCCTCTTTAATTTTGCCCACTTTAGCTTCACTTATTCCTTTAATCTCCATGAGCTCTTTCTTCGATGCAAAAGCGACAGCCTCTACGGTATTGATGCCCCCCTCTTTGAGCTTCTTAATATCCGCAGCAGCGACCCCTAGCTCTTGGAGTGCTTCCACGGGATAGGGTCCTGTCACCTGATCATCTTGTCCGTTGATATCGGCATCTTGATGTTGAGACACATCCTCGTGTCTTTCTAGAACGTCAGCCATTTTTTCTCAGGCTCACACACTCAGGATTGTTGCGCTTCGGTTGTCAGTTGCCCTTACTTATACTCTCGTTCGACCGGACAGGTGACCCGTTAAATTGTCCTCAATATTAACTCTGTATCGATATATAATCTATCGACAAGATCAATGCCCAGGTATGCTCGCGAGTCGCCGTTCTTCGGATGCCTACGTCAAGAGCCACACGCGTTGTTCACGGACTGATCGTCCCAGGACAAGTCCGAGATGCCGTTTTAAAAGAAAAAAATAGTCACAGTCTTATCAAAAGATATAGTGCAAACTGTATTTCTTGAATGGACAAGGACGGGTTTACCTGTCCTAAAGACTTTAAAAGGGTCCTGCTGCGCTCGAGCGCAGCATGCTCGAAAATTCGATTCGGTTCAAACCACCATTGCAACGGAACCATTGAAACCCACCAATTGTGGACGGACCAGCTGGTCCTGCACCTGCAGACTACAGTGTCACTTGTCAACACCTTCTTGTCAATAATCGAATACGAGACACAGCAAAGTGGAGCTAGATCCAATGAGTTCCATGGCATGGAGCGTGTGAGAGGGAATCGCATTCCTTGGGATTTTTTCGTAGACATGCATAGATTTGAAATATGCCTGTAATATTACAATCAAAAGGGGCATCAATGGAAAGAATGCTCAAGAGCATCCTCAAACAGTTTATGATTATCAGAATAGTCTACCATGACTTGGATCACAACTGGGCCATCCATGGCAAGTCCCTTGTCGACAACACCTGGCAATGCTTCCGCATCTGTAACTTTGAACCCCTTCGCACCGAGAGATTCAGCTAGCTTGACAAAATCCACGCTTCCCAGCTGTACAGCTTCAGATGCACCATACTTTTTCTCTTGCTGCACCTTGACCATATTGTAGCAACAATCGTCAAAAATTATATGCACAAGATTCAGTCCAAATCTTGACGCCGTTTCAAGCTCGAAGGCTGAGAACAAAAAGCCTCCATCCCCACTGATCGATATTATCTTCTCCTTCTTGTCCGTGCCTCGCTTTTTGGCATCAAATGCAGCAGACATTGCCCATGGAAGTGCCACGCCAAGGGTTTGCTGTCCGTTTGTATTCACCAACTGTCTTGGTTTATGAACAATAAGATATCTGGACAGCCAAATATGGAACGACCCCATGTCTGAAAAGTATGTAAGGTCATCAAATTTGTCCAAGAGTGCCTGGAGTGTGGACACAATCTGGAGGGGGTGCACCAAGCCTCTGACACGATGCACACTCTTCATGGCCATGAAAAAACCCTCTCGTTGCTTCTTTATTTCTTGGAGATGAGAAATTTCCTCTGGCTGGAGAGACCTGCTCAAGGTAAGCCTCATTGTCAACTCTTGTAAGGTTTCTGAGATGGAGCCAATCAGTTCAATATCCGGAGAGTAATTATTATCCACATCAAAAGGTGTGTGATCCAAGTGGATAATTGTCTTCTTCTTTCCAGTGGTATTCCAGATGGATGCATCGTATTCAATAACATCATACCCGACGGCAAGAATAACATCAGCATCATCCAACAGTTTGTCTGCTGGTTGGTTTTTCGTCAGACCGACACGACCACAGTACAAATCAGCCATCTCTTTACTTACCGTTCCAGTTCCTTGGAACGTTGAGATCACTGGAATGGGGTGAGACGCCAGCAACGCCCTCAATGCCACAACAGCCTGTGCTGAGGATGCCATGCCTCCGCACAGAATCAATGGCATTGACGCTGCATTCAAAGCGTCTGCAGCTTCATCCATGTTTCTTTTATTCGCTGCACCCAGATACGGGGGCTTGATTGGGGTTGCCAGGCGCATCTCACAATCGATCATCATCAGATCCATTGGAATGGACACAAAACTTGCACCTGGCCTTCCTGCCTCTGCATTTCTAAACGCATTTGCCACCACTTCTCCTATGGCGAGAGGAGAATCAATCTCCACACAGTATTTACACACAGGCTTGAGAATGGACACGTTGTCCATGGACTGGTGCGTCCGCTTCAGTCTCTGAGGTAGTGGAACCGCACCACCAAAGGCAACCACGGGGTCCCCTTCACAGGTTGCGGTGACGAGCGATGTCGTCAGATTCGCCACCCCTGGACCACTCGTGACCAAAACAACCCCAGATTTTGATGTTCTTCGACCGTGTCCCGCAGCCATGAAAGCTGCAGATTGTTCATTACGACACAGGACCACTTCGATTGTACCTGCTGGCAGCTGCCGAAGAGACTCGAGGACGCGATCTATTTTTGCACCAGGAACTGTAAATATTCGTTCAACTCCTTGGTGTACAAGGTTTTGTACCAGTACATCTGCTCCAGTTGGCATATTTCTTTGCACGTGTTGCAACACCCCAGTTGGGGAGATCCAAAAAGTTTTTGATCTAGAACGACCTCGGGTTTTCCACTTGATGGTTGAAACAAGTAATACCTACAAGCAATACTGCTGCAATAATATTTATTTTTTTTATTTAGTGACCATTTTCCAGCGTCCCTACAACCGGGGTTAATTCAACGCTCGGAGGTTGTTCCTCCACGGCCAGGGCCAGGGCCAGGGCCAGCTATATCTGGCACCTCGCGAGGCCTCGCTACCTATATACCGCTACGTACGTAGCGATCGCGATGGCTGCTCCTACGAATATTCCTACTATTACTATTCCTGCCCCATATGGATATCGATGCATCGAGGAGGAGTCGGATCCGACGATCGAACCGAATCGCAGGAACTTCCAGTGGCCGGGACAAGCAGCAGTGCTGTTACAGCGCAACGTTCAACGGTTAGTAACGGTTATAACCGTGCTAATTAGCAACGTACTGTACTGTAGTTAATGAATCTCAAAGAGGAAAGAAATGCGTCCTTCCGGGAGGGTGTGTACGTGCCGATACAAGTATGACGCACATGTGCGGTGGGACGTGGCACTAGTACCGCTGTCGTCATATCTACCCTGCTTGTTCGTGACCGATTTTAAAAAAAGTCCGTATCTTTCTGTATATATATATATATATATACATATACATATGTATATATGTTCGCATGTGCGTGTATCTTTTATGGGTCAATACAGCCGAACATCAGGAGAGGGAAGAAGCCCGGTGACGTGTCTCCAGCTGATCATCAGCTTCTTCTAGAGCTGCTGACGTTTCAGCCTCCTGTACAGAACGAGACTCTCTAGACGAGGGGAAGGTGCATGGGGTGCTCTGTTTGTCTGCTTTTTCATATTTACCGTTTCCCAAAAGGTATGACGTCAGATAGGTTCTTGTATCTGCTGTGGCTGTCTGTGTCTCTTGTTGGGGTTCAAGGCCCATCCTGGGCGGTTGCTCAACGAGCATCTGCTCTTTCGCCATGCCCGCTTGGTCCAGAACAGCGAGAGTCGCGACCTACTGTGTCTGCAGCAGTGACTCCATCACAGACAAACATGTGTGGAGAGGAGTTTATGATTTCCATGGATAGACGAAACGGGGAGCCTTCTGTCGTGCTGCTTTCCTTTGATTTGTCCACGTTGTCAAGCAGGTACTCAAAGCCTGCTGTGTTGGAAGTCTTTGCTGCGGCAGGTTCCAGAGATTTTCCTGCACAAAATATAACTGTATTTGGTTTTGCGTCAAAAATTGATGATGTCGACAGCGTGTCGTGGAACGCATCAGGGGACGTACTGAAACCTTTTGACCCGTCTGAAAACTGGATGACAACGTGTTTTGACAATGTCATACGAGAGGATAAGGCCACAAAGGTTGGACAGATTGAGATTCCTAATGCCGAAAACGTGAACGCGGAAGGCGGGATGGTCCTACAGATCGATGTTACTGAAGCTGTTCGAAACGGAATTCGTTCTTTTGCTTTGGTGAGGACGATTGAATGTGACGACGACAATGGTGGCAGGGAGGATGTCCCAAAGGGGAACATCCTCCTCTCTTCGATATGCAGCAACGATACAGACTTTCATGGACAGCAGTATCCTCCTAGGGTTGTTGTTGGACCTTCTCCTCCTCCTCCAAAGTGTGTATTCACTCGAGGATACTACAAGATACACATAAATTCGAGAACCCCCAACGATTACCGCCATGCAGAGTACTTTCTGACACATTCTCTTAGATCAAAGGAAAAGAGCGTTATTGTGACGTCCAGCTGGTGGATTCATAAGATTTCAAATTCTAGAAAAATCTGGAAAATACGCAAAGATGCTGTTTCTGGTATGCCCATGACGTTTTTTGGCGTCAAGAGAAGATCAAAGTATTCGTACCTGGCAGGAACAAAGAGAGGTAAACCTCGTTTGGGGACAGAGAAAGACGCTATGAGAATCATTCCAAGGGCGTTGCGTTGTTCACAGGTAGATTGTGAAAATGTCTATTTGGTATCACATAAAAGAAAGAAAGATGGTAAACCGTCGTATCTCACAATCAAAGTAGGAACGAACGAGTTCAATGTATTTGAAAAGAGAGTCTCTTGGAAGTACTTTAGACAGGTTGACCGGTGGAATGGTCTCTTTCAACTCATTCCTACTGATGCTGCTAACAAGAATTAGCAAACTAGGAAAAAAAAAAATGTATAAGGGCAAGTTGAACATGCATGCTAAAAGTTTGACAAGAGATCCTGGCAAAACAGAGGCACGTGGGAATCATATGATCTTGCTCGTCGTTGAGGTCGTCGACGACATACACAAAGCAGATAAAATGTATCTTACAACACAAAAAATCTTCCCCTCTCAGTCGAGGAATCGAAAAGATTCCAGAAGAGATAAGGTTGAATGCTATATATCATGTGCTGGCCCTGGTTGATGCTCCCCCTCAACCATCCGAGTCAAGGCCTTTTGCACAGCACCACCAATAATACTGCCGCCATCCATGGATCGCCTTGCAAGATTAAAAACGGGATTTTTCGCGCCGCCGGAGCCGGACTCCATCGACTTAGAGCGCCTGTGAAGTGCCTTTTCTACAGCCTTTTGTTCTTTGAGATGGTTCTTTGCATCTTGGACGGCTGCAAGAAGTTTTCTTGCAAGTCTTTTCGGCAGCATGTGTGATTTCAAGTCCGATCCCATTTGTACAGCCATAGAATATGCCGGGAAAGTCACAGCAGCAAGGTGGACAAAGATAACTGTATTGAATAGAATGATGGTCCACCAGGGAATAACCCACTGTGGATAGAAGCTGTCTGTGAATGGGCAAGAATTTGGAGCGAATTGCCATACAAAAAAGAGAAAGCTGCAGATGGAAATGAACAACAAAAATATATTGGCTCTCGTACATATGAATACATACAGATTTTTCTTGCGAATCAAATCAAAAAAAACACTAAAAAAGATGATCTCATACCTGCCATATATAAAGGAGCACATGAATAAACTAAATTTCATAGGAAGCAGGAGCAGTTGAGGTCTGTTGAACCAGAAGATTTTGGCCGAAAGCATCATCGCAATGGAATTAGTGTCTGTGACCTTTTTAACGATGTGGACCAGCTTAGAGTTCAATGTGATGACCACAATCGCATTTATAATCATAGCAGGCATAACAGCATAGCCTATGGGGCCAGATATCAGCCAGAAAATGATTGTGACAATCCAAAAAATTGGAGTCAGACCAACAATCATTGACAAGTCTTCCTCCATGCTCCTTGTGACGTGCTGATAAAAGTTGAAGCTTTTTCCCATCTTGTGAGTGTAAATGAACGATGCCTTCATTTTTTGGTACTGACCTTTTGAGACTACACTGGGCCCTAGACCCTGGACGGTGTTGATTGCAATATGATATACACCTTTACCGAGCCATATAAAGAATTTTTTGGCTCTCAGATAAGCCCTTTTTAAATATCCGTGTTCCTCCAAGAGATGGAGAAAGCTATTTGCAGACCGTGTGAGCCTTCTTGTTATACGCCGCCGTGATTCCGAAGTCAACCATTTCGGCAGTCCTGCAGAATGTCCTCTGGCAAAGTGATTTCCCTCTATTGCTGCATGATCCCCAGATTCCATGTCACGGTTACATTCTAGGGCCGGAGCAGAACATGTTTGTTGCAATTGCTTGCCGTCATTCGCTTGTTCCTGAACCTCAGCTCCAGGGCTATCCTCTCCAAGCCTTCTGGTCATGGACCGTCTGACCAGTGCAACATTTAAATTTTCAAAGTAGGGCTGCAGTGCTTGCTCCACCGTAGCCGCGTGAGGATCTTCTTCCTTCTCCCACTTGTTCCATTCCAAATGAACTCGTAGCATCGATATTCCATACAGGACAAATCCACAGACCACGTGGACAATGGACATTGTAAATATTAGTAAATGAACTTGTTCGAGCACCAGGAAAGAAATCGCCCGTATTTTTCCTTCTGGGCATCCCTGACTATCTAAGGTCACAGGACCTTCACATTCATATTTAGACTGTCCTTCATCTCCGGATTCCTCAGCCAGCAATCGCCTTCCTTCCGTTTGGGGCGCATATAAACTGCCACCCAAATAGTCTATATATGATACATTGGAAACACATGTGGGATCCTTATTATCACAATTGCAGAATTCATCTAAAGGATTACCGCATTTAGCATATTCTTGAACACACTGCTGCACAGATTTTGTATTTTTCAAACAACAGGGGCAAAAGTTCTCATTGTATACATGACTCAACACCGTCCATGATGGATCAAAATACCCAGGGTCCACTGCACGATAAACATACCTCCTTAATTGCACAATCACCACTATAGTAAAATTCAATGCATTGATAATCAAAAACATACCGCAAATGGAAGTGATGGGCCCTTGTAGCGCAATCAGGCATAAACTAACAAACCCCAGCAAGGTTAGTTCATTCACCGAATGGTTGACAGCTGCCAGCATCCCCAGACGCTGTCGCTTCCGAAGTACATAGCGAAGAAGATAAACTATTGATGAGAAGAGAATGGAAATAACTTGGAGCAGCAGCAATACTAGAGCAATGCCATACGTAGGCGTCTCTAGAATGCTTTCTGAGCTTCCTGAACCCTCAGTAGCCTGCATCATCAATCAAGTTATATCCTATCATCTGATGTATGATGAGAGATACAAGACGTGACAAACAACCATCAAATAATGATTACTATGCATCTATTATTATGCCAACTACTCATTCTTTCCATGCACGCACCATGTTCACACGCGTCTATTTTCAGGAAATTGAAATTGGCAATGCCATTGTCATCATTACTATTCCTGCCGAGCATAAAACCGTATCTCCATGCCTAATATTTAGTACAGATCTATGTTACTATCTCTTCCTCGCTTTTACCATCGAACAATGTAACTTGCAACAAAAAAAATGTTGACTGAAATGGCATGTATACAGTCAGTCCATGTCCAAGAGCATCAGCTTCAAATTTGCTACACTGCATCTTCTTTCATGACTTGGTAATTACTATACTACACTCTAGATTACACTTTATACTTTTTCATTTTACCCCATACCACCAGCCCCTCGGTCTCTTTCATGAATGATGGTGAACCAGACTGCTACCCTTAAAAAAGGGCCAAGAGGATGCGCTAGAGCCTTCAGTTTTAACATTCGAGAAATTTCAATCGTTTTTAACATATCATCATGTCGACATAATAAGCAGATTTAATGGGCGAGTAGTGCAAGGTTGAAAGGACAATGGAAAGAAACCTTTCCAATGTTGACTACGACCCAGACATTGAGACCATCAAGGCAAACGTGTACGATAAGAGTCTGCTAGATCTCCGACAAGCTTTTGCTCTCTTCGATAAAGACGGGAATGGCGAGATTTCTAAGGACGAATTGGGGAATTGTTTGCAATCTATCGGGATATATCCAACACCAGCGGAACTAGATTTTTTGTACCAAAGGATGGACAAGGATGGGAATGGATACATTACGTTTGATGAGTTTCTGGTTGCCATGTCGGACGAGTGTGAAGAACAAGAGCTTGAACAGGAGCTTCACGACATGCAAAGTTTCTTTTCTCTCATGGACAAGGATGGAAGTGGGAGGTTGAGTCCAGATGAGGTGGGTTTGTTGTTGTTCTTTCACTTTGTAATTCTTTCTCTTTGTACTTTTGAATTCAAATACATGTCACCATGTTGCTATTATTTGTCTTCGTTGATGACGATACGTACCAAATCTCACGATACTGGTATATTGCAACAAGAAGTCCACCTTTGCACGGCATGCACTTGTATCAGTAGACTGAATGGCAAGCTGATGATGCAGTTGCGTAGGGCAATCAAGAGCATGGGGGTTGAAATTGATTTAGAAACCTGTCAATATTTACATGATCAAATGATCCGTGGTGGTTCGAGCGAAGAAGGAGTTTCATTTGAAGATTTTGCTTCTTTTCTTTTAAAGTATGATTGCGTTTGAGGTTTGACTCACTGAGTACATATGAGTACTCATCTCAGCTACGAGTCTGCTATATAGCTCGATGTATATAATTTATTATTAGATATTTTTCCACTTTAGGCTGAAACACGTTCTGTAGATGGAGATATTGGCCATCGAAGTGTAGCTCCACATCAGATTTTTTCCACAGTACCGTACCTTAGCACACTATTGAGATTTACAAAAGACACAGGGTACAACACCCACCCACCCTAACTCAACTCGCAACGATATTATTAATTAATTGAATATAGAGAAGATGTAATAAAGGATAATCATGTTGATGATGAAATTCGTATTAAAGAAGGGTGACAATGTATTCAGGGAGATGGCATTGGTTGCCTTTAAAGGTAAATTTGCCACAAAAAAGGGCAAGGGCAAGCATTGCCTGTAATGATACCACCACAAGGGTGAAAGATGTTGGCCAACATCCCATGGGAACACATTAATGTGCAACATTGCACCAAATATATATGTAGAAAGAAGAAAACCCAATCGATGAGGGGCTGCTCAATCATCTATCAAAGCAGACAGTTTGACACTTGTACATCATGTTAACTACATACGTATACAGCATTTTTAATGAAAATTTTGACCCAATTATAGAAGAATGAAAATCATTCATCGTGGTGCGGTGCAATACACACACTCAAAAAAATAAGAAAAAAAGAGGACTTAGCAGGGCACAAGCCAAAAAACGACTGATGGATGGATTGTTCTCGAAAGAAGGCAGAGATGGCTGTATATTTCTAAATTAATTGTAGATGAGCAAATGTAATGTAACTTGTTCGATGCCAAAATGCTCAGCGGGGATTCTCATCCTCCAGACATCCAAGTGATGAATTGCAATCTTAACACGCGGAAAGAAACCGAAGAAGAAGAAGATGAAAACGCGATTCTGGATAAAGAAGAATATGAACTAGGAAATAAATACTTGGGACATAGACGATCGTTTGTCAGACGCAAGAGAAAAATGCCTTGTAGCTGGTTCTGTGACCTTTATCATCATGTCTTTTATGCTTCTAGACCTGATACCGTTAATTTCGAAACGGGAAAACAACAATGGAATCAAATTCACGATTCTCGGAGATACTTGAGTAGTCTGTTCTTCTATGTCGGGCCCCCGACTTATCTTTTGTGGAATTTATTGATGCCTTTGTCCATCATTCTGGCAATAATCTTGGCCAATGCTACCTACTACACATGTGCAACGTATAATAAGTCCTTGCCCACATTTGATCGAAGTGGTAATGCACAGATGGCATTCTCTTACTCTTCTTTTGCCTTGTCGTTGCTGCTAGCCTTGAGATTACAGAGGACATATGAGCGTTGGTGGGCAGCATGCCTAGAGTTTGGTCGAGTGACGAGCAAAATTCAGCAATTGGCGCATCTAGCTGTTCTTCAGAAGAACATTGCGCCAGAACTTCGAGACGAGTTCCTGGAGTATCTATGCGTGTACCCCTATGCTGTGTTAGTGAAGCTGCAGTCCTTCAAGACAAGAATGCCAAGAGAGGCTCTAGGTTTGGCAAACAGCACGAGTCATAGAACTACAGTAATGAAGCCAGAGGATATTCAATTTTTGTTGACGGCAAGTGACCCCAGAGTATATGTGGCGCTGAAACTCAGGAAATTGATGGATGACATGGAATGTCCTTTTGAAAAGTATTGGGCGTTTGAAGGATTGATGCAAACTGTTGAGGCAGCAGCAATGGTTTGTTTGAGAATAAAAAGGACCAACATTCCAGTCGGAATCTCATTTCTCACCACAGGTTTTGTCATGTTTTGGTTAGTGTTGCTCCCTTTTGCTGTATTTCCTGCGGTTCAGAGTTCTACGGAGCCCAGAGTGGTGACAATTTGGTTCTCTGCCCTGGTCCTGTTTTTCTTTTCACTGCTGTTGCTTTCGATTGACGAAATTTCCAACCAACTTGAAGATCCTTGGTATTCCCTGCCTCTCATTAGTATTGCAAGATCTTCACGACAGGCTGTTGAGTCCGCTGTATCAATGTCACGCCTTTTAGTACCAGATAGATCACCAAATTGACTTTTTGCTCTGTATTAGTACAAATATTCAAATATTCGAAATACCTGCGATCTTGCTGGGTTGTGTGTGTAAAGCACAGACTCAAAAAAGCATCAAAAGTCCAACAAAAACGAAATAACATTGTTCAAATTTCATTAAAGTGATCAATATCATGTAGTATGAAGGGTAACGTTGTTATACTTTTGGAGCAATCTTGAAATTGCGAAATGATTTGCCAGTTTCTTGGCGTTTAGCACGGGGTGAATATGGAAATTGCAATCGCCCTTGCGATACAAATTTTATAGAGATGGATGAAAACGATTCTCCGTTTGCGGTCGCAGCCCGCTTGAGAAATAGAGCTGCCAGCGGCGAAAACGCAGGAGAGAAACAGCCAAAGGGCGTGGAGCAACGCAGGTATAAAGCACCAGGGTCCCAGAAAGGCAAGGCTGAGGCGGCAATGAAACGTGCATATTCAGATAGGGCAGAACTGAAGCCAAAAAGCATGGCGACAGGTCAGGTTACGTTTACAATTCTGATATTCCTGGCTGCAGCATATCCCTGGATACTTCCTTATTTGTATCTTGCCTTCAGCGTGGTGGCGATGCCCCTGAGGGTGTATGATTTTCTAATCGCATCGCCTAGAAATGCCTTTTTCCTCCTGGATTTCTGTTATTGGGTCAACATATCGACGATAGTGTTCCTTGTTCTCCCTCCAATGTACAGGGATCCAAGGGTCGAGTCTGCCCTCTATGCTTTAGCTGATGGTCCAGTTGCTTTTGGGATGCTTGCATGGGAGTGCGCCTGGGTACTTTCTTCCCAAGAACATACCATTAGCGTGCTTATACATTTGCTTCCTGGTTTAGCAATGTATGCGCATCATCATTTGCCAAGGCTTCAAAGTTGGGGACAGCTCGCGTACTGTTTACCTCTTCTCAAATCCCCTAGCACCGCATTGCATTTCACGAGCTGCGTTTCATTGGAGGCCCCTCTGGCAGCCTCTTTGACCAAAACTTGGGTCTCTACCACTTTTGTTTGGCTACTTGCAGCTCCTCTGGTGTTTTATATCATGTGGCAATTGGTATATTGGTTTATTGTTCAAATTTGCTGTCGTAAATACATCAAGAGGAACAATCTGGATACGTCATTCAAATGCCTAGCAAGACGAGCGATGCGATCTGATAGTTTTTTGGCAGATATCGTGCTTCGAGGAAGTGTAAATCGTCAGATATGTATGTATGGCATTTTACAGCTCTTATTCACCCTCGGCACCCTGTGTTTCTTTGTGCCTACATACTACTCTTGGCATATTGCACTGGTTTGGCAAGTTTTAAAATTCTTTATTCCCATGTATTATGGTGCTAGACATTTTTGTCATAGATTGATTCAAGCTGCAATAAGCGAAGGTATCCGGGATAGAAGAGCAGAGGCACGGAGAAAAAAGTATGGAGAAGATGCAGTTACTGGATCTCTCTTTAGCGGTGGCAGCGAGTCAACAGAGGAGGTGTCTCAGCCGATAAAACACAAGTAATAGGACGACTGGTTTCAGTCTTAATCGATTGATTGACTTTTTGATGACTGATGATCTTGTTGTATCAATTTCATGCGCGTGTAAGCATCTGCATTCATTTATTTCATCTTCACCTGCTATGGCATATCGAGATGGAAAATACAAAAAAAATAAGATAGTACAGATTTGATGGTTACATTCCTTATGGAACAATGGCAATCAATTCAAAACTATTTTACAAAAAAGGAATTATACAAAAGGTCATCTTTCGACTTTTGATGTCAACAAAAAGCCATTAATCGAAAGGGATTGAATTGTGCTCTCATGTGCTTGTTTAAATGAACAAGCAACTTCTTCTAGACTTGATGATTCATTTGTTGCTGGGTTTTTTTGTCTTCTTCTTAATGAGAAGAGAGGCTTCAAGACAAAAGTCCTCTACTACTATACTGTACAAATTCATTCAAATTCATACAAAGAATCAAAGGCGCTCCTTGTTGATCAAAATCACCTTTCTTAACAAAGTTGTTTTTTGTTCGTTTCTTTATACCAACAGCACTCTGATAATAATAATAACGATATTATTACTCATTTAGCGTCTGCGGCGAGCATTGGATCTGCCAGTTGAACGACGTCCCTTCTTCTTTCCAGAGCCAGTTCCTTGAGCAAAAGAGAACTTTTCCCCCTTCCTTGATGATCCCCCATCCGTGTATCCCATGGACGCCAGTTCGGCCAATGCTTCTTCTTCCGGAACATCTCGAAGTCGAGCAGCCCAACCATACATTCCTTCACCCGATCTTGAGGTAGTCGTGTCTGGTGCAGTAAAACTGTTTCCAAAACCTCCAGAGCTGTATCCAAACATCGAGTCAAAAACAGAATCATTAATTCCATCTGCTACGTGGCCATTCATTCCTACATTAGGTTTGGAATTCATTCCAGGAGGAACACCTGCTCCGGGAGCACTTGATCCATTCGAAGGCTCCTCCGTCAGGTTGTAACTACACTCCTCGACAATCACCTTCTTCGAACTTCCAACTCTACGTCGAACCTGAACGACTGGCATTTTACCATTCAACAGGCAGTCAACAGAGTCTTCAACCCAATGGGCCACCCATAGAGCACGTTCTCTCATTTCGATAACTAACGGGAATGTTGGTGGTGCTTTCCTTTCCAAGACTGATTTCTGCGTTCCTCGGGCTCGGGCTTCATCATCTCCCAGGGTAACAGAGCAAATACCACCCACCAAATCGCTCAGAGTGGGATTCTTAATCAAGTTTTCAAGCACTTGCCCGTGGGCAGTCCCAATCAGTTGCACTCCTCGTTCCGCAATCGTCCTGCAGGCCAGTGCCTCAGCTTCAGTTCCAATTTCATCCACAATAACCACCTCTGGCATATGATTTTCAACTGCTTCAATCATAACTCGATGTTGCTGGGATGGATCTGGAACTTGCATGCGCCTCGCTCCACCAATAGCTGGATGAGGGACATCCCCATCCCCACCAATCTCGTTACTTGTGTCGATAATGACAACCCTCTTGTGCATTTCATCCGACAAAACCCTTGCCATCTCTCGAATCACAGTCGTCTTACCCACTCCTGGCCTTCCGAGAAACAAAATAGAGTTTGGAGAGTCAATAACATCCCGAATCATATCAATATGTCCAGTAACAGCTCTCCCCACTCTACACGTAAGCCCCACAACATCACCCCTACGGTTCCTGATAGCACTTATACGATGCAGAGTCCCTTCCACACCAGCCCTATTGTCCCCTCCAAACTCTCCTAGCGCTTTCTGAGCGTGTTCCAAGTCATCCCTCGTGATCACTTCCGTCCGCAAGTACTCTCCTCCACGACCCCCCAGGAACCGCGCTTCAGGCCTCCTCCCCAGATCCAACACCACTTCCAACAACTCTGTACGTTGGGAATGACACGCCACTGGTTTCCTAATATCTTCAGGAAGCACTTGCAGCAGCGAATCCAAGTCATCACGCACAATCACACTCCCATCTTGCTCAGGAAAGCATCCGTCCCCGTCGCACTCTTCCTCTTGCAATGCCTTGTTCAAACACTCACGCCTCTTTTCCCTCCCCAGCATTTTACCCTTCCCCATCATCACCATTCTGCACAGAATACATAAAGTTGATTATTATTATTAGTAGTAGTATCAGCCATACCCCTTTCCCTTCCTAATCGTACAAAATCCAAAGCACTATTGCCCGCAACAACGATCATCAACAACAATGTGTGATTGCACAGTTCGACTTTCCCTTTCCGACGCACAAGACGCCCACTATACCATATCGACACTTGCACATTATTACACAACTTGGACATACCCCATCAAAACCACCAACAAACACTCCAACGCACCTCTGGCCTTTTTCTGTCCAATCACGACCGTGGTACCCTCGCACCACCACCCCGCACTCCATGTGAGCAGTAGCCAGCACTGTTCTCGGCATGAAATTTTTATGATGCAACATGTTTCCAGATTTCAGTGACCTAGACCCATTCAGAGGGTGAACTCCTGCTCCTGGGGCCTGCTTGCGAACCAAGGATAGGGACATGTTGTTGTTGTTGAATTCGTGCCCTAACCTCGTCGCTTTCTATTCTATCGATATTCTCGGCCCAAAGACACTACGATCGACTACAATAGAAGATTAATGAGTGCCAATGTGCCAAACAGAAATTTAATTGTTTTCTTGTGGTTCCCTAGCCGTGCTGTAAGCCAAGTCTAGTGCAGATCCTGCACAGGATCATCATCATCCAGATCAACTAGCTGCAGCTGGTCTGATTAAACCAAGCCTTCTATAGGTGGGAATGGATGCAAATGCTCACAATCATCATGAGTAGTAGAACAGGTAATCTGCAATGAGCAAGAAGTGAATCAATGAAACAGAATCAATCCAATTGGATCAGATTGCAGTCTGATATCAGATGGCCATTTATATGCAACATGATCATGATCAAGACATGCCTCTTACATGTTTGTAGTTCGTAAGATATTCCAGTCACACAACTGACCATCGATGCATCGACTCACATGAGAGAGAGAGAGAGAGAGAGAGAGAGAGAGAGATTTCATGTCCTAGAGAATTTGAATTCTTTCAAGAATTTTCTAAACCTGCAGCAGGCCATCGACGATGGCCTACAAGGTCCCAGGATGTAAAGATGCTGTTACTTGAAAAGTTACTGTAAAATATATTATAAGAAATATAATACAGTGACAAGAAAATAGTGATGAATCGTTTGTTCTTGTTAGTTGATGCGATTTTATAAGTTGGGCTGGAGTGTTGGATGGACGGATTGCAGGGCGATGAGGAAGAGAAAAGTATATTTGTGAAGGAGAAAATATATTTGTATTCAAATTGGTTGCGTATTTGTGGATAGTCGTGTGATTGGGTAATCTCAGCAGAAAAGAAGCATGTTGGTACCTGTAAATCTCCTTCTTCTTTTTCTTGTTGTTGCACATGGGACGACTAAGACGTGTGAAAATGGTGGACAGAGGGGAAATAGAGATAATGCAGAGGATGTAGTCTGGAAAGAGGGGATGGTGGTGTATCCTGTGCGGATGGAGTATGGTGGCGGAGTGTTGGGACACGGCGGGGGGTGGGACAAGGCTGTTGGTGGTGATGGTGTGGAAAATGCTGCGCTGGTGAAGGCTGAGTTCGCTCTGCGTTCGAGCGGTATAGGGACTGATGAAAGCTCTCAATATGTTCCAGCTGGTATACACTCTCTGGTGGCAGAATACGGTGTGGTGGGGCTGGAGGTTGGATATACAAGGGGGAACAGGGGGTTTGATCTGGTTGCTGGGTTGTTGCCCAGGTGGTATGTGGATGCTGCTCCCGGATTGAATGTGCGGGTGGAGATGGGTCGTAGTAATGGTTCCATGGTGGAGAATCTTGGTGGTCAATCTGTTGCTGTAGGTCAGAGTGCTGAAGAGAGGGACTCTTGGGGTGCTGCAAAGGATAGAGTGGATGGTGTGCTGAGGGTGCTGACAAGGCTGATTGGGAGCTCAGCACCGACTATACGTAGTAGGGGGTCGTATGTGGTTACAAATGAGGATGGGTATGGCAGGCTGCAGTTGGAAGGTTTTTCTACACAAGATTTTCCCTGCTTGGAAAGTATATTAGCGTGGATAAAGTTGCTTCCCTGTGGGGGTCAGAGAGGGTTGTCAAGGGTACTCAAGGACATGTCGTTGATTGAGACTTCGTATCACTCCATGAATATGGGGCTGAAAGTTGCAGAGAGCGGGGAAATCGTTCTGGATATTTCAATCACAGCGCTTTTGAATAATCATGCGTATACGAGGGATGTATGGCATAGACGAGTGCAATCTTTTACTATTGATGACATCCTGTCAGGGCTCAAGAGCAGCAGCAATGGAGGCGTGTTGCAAGGGCAGTCGTTCAAAGGAAGTGCCAATGATGATGCTGTTTTTGAAAACTGTCCGGTAAGTAGCAGTAAAGAAGCGGATGGTGCAATGGTCTTGTTGCGACAGGGATCATTTCCTCGTACCATTCATGGGTGTTCTATGAAGGATGATGACCCTGAGTATAAGAGGTGTTATCTGTCGTCAAGACAAGGTCAACCAAAATGGAGGAAAGAAGAAGGAGAGGGAGAAGAGCAGTGTATGGAAAAAGTTGGTGTAGGCCAGGTGGATGTCTCTAATAATGTAATTATGCGGACGCCCCTGGTTGCCACTTTAAATTCTCATGTTAGAATCACTTCTCTAGAGAATGGGAATATCATTACATATTTTCAAATGGTGCCCTGGGAGATTCCTATGCGTCTAGCATCTTTGAAATTGATATTGTTAAATGGAACACAAGATACAAATGTGTGTCTGGATAATGACAAGCCGAGAGGGAACAAAGATTGCAGCGTTGTGGAAGGAATGTCAGTATTGAATGTGCGAGCGAAGGCTGCAATTAATAGGGGTCAGGCAGGCTGGTTTGAAATACAGACGCTCGTGACTGATCATACAGTATTGGAGAATACTAATAATAACGAATCACAGTTCAATGTCCTTGTAGATATTGAAAAGGGGATTTTGTCAGTGTTTGATTATCCCCCAGACATGTCAAGGGGTATAGACATTCCAGCACCTGTGGTGAAGCTTTCTGGCAGACAGGCGGCTGATGCTCGACAGATGTCGATAGTTGAAAGTGCTGATAACATGATTGCGTACGGGCAAAATCTACTCGTACATCTTCCAATTCCAGATGCAAGTATGCCGTTTAATGTAGCATGCTTTACAGCCACACTAGTTTCTCTCATATTTGGATCAGTCATGAATATATCGATATGGAGCCGCAAAGAGCTTGAAATGGTACGTCTGAAATCAAAGAGTGCTAAAAAGAAACTAGTGCGTTTTGTCGTGGTTTTGGTGGTTGGAGGATCCATCCTGCTTTATTATGATCCTTCTGCGCAAGCTACAGCCACGGAGTACATGTTGAATTTGAAGCAAACACTTGGTTTGTGAGTGAGAGAGTAACTAAATTATTATTATTACGTGATGTAAATTCTATATGTATTCATCTCTTGCCAGCAAGAAAACCAAAATAAATTCACACAGGATGTCCTGTTGGAGAAATTGCTCAAAGCAACAATATATCATTAAAAAATCTTCATTGGCCTAATATTCCACATTACGCACTGACAGTGGATTTGGGTTGCAGCTCACATGGCTGTCGATGGCTGCTTTCAGTTGATCGAACTAATGCGACGGCAATCGATGGTCGATCCCACTGTTTCTTGCCAGTTGAGTCTTGCACGTAGTACGGCCTTCCAACTCTCGTATCATAATATTCTGACCATCCGTCGGGAAGTGGCACCCATACGCATGATCGAAGCCCTTCTGTAAGCGCTTGTCGATCTAAATTTCTACCGATAAACACGATTTGATTCACTGGCTGTTCGTCTTTTTCCCACCCAGAAGTAGATGGACCAAAGCATACAGTTTCGTGCACACCTTGGAAAACAAACTTCAATGCCTCTTGGCCTTTGATGCACAAACAACCTTTGGATCTAAAAATATCTCTAGCCTTTTCAGACAACAGATCTCTCATGAAGGCATTGAACCTATACTTGTCTAATGGACCCCTGGCATAAATGCCAACAGACCCTACTCCAGACAAGTCATGCAGCTTCTTACGTCGCCGTTTAGGATTGCGCTCTCTCTCTTCTGCTAACTCCACTGCCTTCTGATGCGCTAGAAGAGCATCCAACTCTGGGTCATTGCACGTCGTCGAACATGGCCCAACATGTTTCCCACAATGAATGCTATCCAGCAGATCTGCAGCATCTATATCGTTCTTTCTCTTCATCCCGTTTCCTATATCACGTTCATTTTCTTTCTTCCCTATGTTCTTTCGAGATTTTGGATCTTCATCCTCTTCAGAATCCGAGTCCATGAAATTTGGGTCAACTTTCAATGCACGTTCAATGGAAAATGAGTTGATACCCATTAGACGATCCCATGTTGGCAAATTCTCTCTCCTCTCCTTTCTAACTGTTTTCATCGTTTCTTGCTCATCTTCCTCTGTCTGAGGATTCAGTTCAACTTCAATGACATCAGCAGTAATGTTGATTGATCGGACAAGATCTCTTGCCTTCTCCAGTTCTTCTTGGGACACCAGATCAATCTTGTTCAGCAACACCACGTCTGCAAATGCGATTTGATTCACTGCTTCGTTCAGATCACCTGACGAAGCATCTTCCAGATGACGAGAAACATGCTGTGCGTCCACAAGACATAGAATTGAGTCAAGTCTAAAGTTGTTAGAGATCCATTTGTTCGAGAAGAATGTGAAAGCCACAGGAGCTGGATCAGCTAACCCCGTTGTCTCCAACAGAATTGCATCATATGCAGTGCCCCGAGCATCACCCCGATCATGCAACTCTTTCAGCGCTTTTACAATATCGCTTCGAAGAGAGCAGCAAACGCATCCTCGGTCCATCGACACCAAATCCTCTTTCGACAGCAAGTTTTCCACCACGAGCGAGTTGTCAATATTTATTTCACCTACTTCATTTTCAATCACAGCTACTCGACGCTCCCTTCTTTGTTTCAATAAATGATTCAAGAGTGTCGTCTTACCACTCCCAAGAAACCCAGTCACCTATTGCCAAAGAAAAAAATAGCGTTACCAACTTGCTCATTATCGTCGCTCAATCTTGCCGATGCCATGCGAAAACCAACGATATTCAATCCCATCAACCACCCACTTTGACCGGACATGAATTGACAACCACAACGCACCAGGGTCACTGGGATCTTCTCCGTCTCAGGCTTGGGCATTTTCTTTCAGCGATTCGGCGACTTTTCTGAGCACAACAACGTCAAGATAATGACCAAGACAACCGACAATCAAACTTTTCTACTTTCCTATCTCTAATCAATGCTCGCTTGTTGGAAATGCACTGTTGAAGGCTGAGGAACTCAAACGCCCACCGCCAAAAACTACTACCAGTCTATTAGTCTGCTCTTCTCACCTACTGCAGCGGTCGGCGAATGCTACAATCGCCAAACTGGCACGATTTGATCTGCGAAAATTTATCTTGCTTTCAGAGCAAATGTCGTATCTTTCAACTTGTCTGCCACAGTATCCCCGAGCGACGACAATTGGCAGTAACGACAGAAAGAGTGATGGTAGAGGCGTGCTATTGGCTATCCAAGTTGGATACACAGCGCTGCATGAAGCAATACGCACCCATTTCGAAGATGTATGTCGTGCCAACAACGTAATGCACGAATTATATTAATTTGGAAATGACCAGCATACCGTAAGTCGCAGGGGATTATGTGCCTGACGTATGTCAAATCGTCCTATCGGATGAAATACTGAACGGGACAGTATTGTCGACAGTAGATTCGCAATGACCGCAATCTTCTAGCCTCCAGGAGAGGAAGGCTCATCACTAGAATCTCAGAATCTTACACCTTCAACGTGGTCCTACGGCCCGTCCTTTGACAGCCTCCCCACGTGATTCGTAACAAGAGTATCGGGAATTGCTATATACAACCAAAAGTCAAACAGCCCTATGGGCAGCACCACCTTGGTGGGTAGCAAGCCAGTGTGAACGCAACCGGAGGCACTTAAGCATGAAAGCAGACGACTCCTCGGGGTGGTGATAGGAATGATTGATATGTTTCCACCAGGGCATGATCACTATCCAGCGCTTGAAACAGCACACGTACGTGTGACTAGAGAAAGGAAATGTTACACTTGATTTATTTATCCGTATCATATCTTGATAGCAATAAAATGCCAAAATACAAAGCATTATAATGAAAATTAGTTCCCTATACGTCACCCAAACGGTAATTCTTGTTCAATGATGTCATATACATCTGAAATCAATCATATATTCCTAATGGTCTTTTGAAGAAAAATAAAAGGTATCACACGATTCAAAAATCACAATGCTGTCAATGCAAAAACAGCCAAGTACAGAATACTGCTGGTTAGGAGAATACATGACTGTCACATAGTGTGGTTGTCTGTGTACTCAGGCAAACTCACGACTGCATGTCAGGAAATAAGATGTATATCAAATCAACCCAACGCGTTTAATAGATAATGTAACATTCCAAATACGAATATATTGACACATACCTGGAGACATGGTTGTTGTCCTCTGGGCAGCCTCCCTACTCTCTATCACCAACTGTGATGCAGGCAGATTTTCAATGTGGATATCAGCACCCTTTTCAAGGCTAGACACTGCGGGATTTTCTCCGTCGCTGCTTTGCCTTGGGGGGTTCAGAATGCCTCCCCCACCAATCTCTCCAGTCTGTACAGGTACATGATTCACTTGATTATTGCCAATTTGAGTTGGATCATATGACAGGCTCACATCTGATATGTGAATAGGAGGAGCTGCAACAATATGCTCTGGCTGTTGTGCGTGCAAAGCAGCAATTTGCTGTTGTAAAGCTGCAACATCCGCAGACGGATCATCAGAGTTTCTATACACAATGTGAGATGGACTCACAATGGTGTGTGGCTGTTGCTGTTGGAGCACCATTTTTGCCAAAAGAATATGCTGCTGTTGCTGCTCTGATATGCCAAGGGTACCTGTACTAGGATCAATGCTTAACGCAATGCTCTGTCCCGGCAACCCAGCCTGGGCACTGCCTACTGCATCACCTTGGATGCTGTTGTGGTTACCCAAGGTGTGCTGTCCGGCTATCAAAGTAGGCGTTGCTACTGTTGGTCCACCAGTTGGTGCAAATAGTATGGGTTGTCCTGGTATATGCTGTCCTGTATTCAGGGTTGTGTCTGCTAAATTGAGTGCTAGTGCCGCAGCCGTGACTTCGGCATTCACAGATGGCTGCACAGAATTTTCCAAAGAAGAGCTTTGCTGAAGAGAGTTCGCATGAACATGTAATGCCGTTGCTTGACTGAGTGCCTTGCGTTCTTCTTTTTCGTGCGTCTGCGCAATCTCATGCATATTCCTGGCTTTTGCAACTACTTGATTGGTGATTGTTGCATGCACCTGTGCCCTTGCCTCCAGGGTTGAAACTGTGGCAGCAGCCTGCTGTACTTCACTCGAATCAGGCAATACAGATAATGTCTTCTTCAATTCTTCTGCATGGTGAGCAGCTTTCAGCGAAGCTTCAGCATGCTTTTGTGCCTCCAAGGCAAGTTGCTGTGCCTTTGAAGCAGCCTCCGTCTTTGCGGCACCGTGCAACGATGCAGTCCTGGCCAATGACTGAGCTTGGTTGGCCAGGCTGTTCGTGCCTGTTCCATCTCCTCCTGTAACTTCGTTACTCAAGACTGGACCAAAATGATCCGATAATACCATTTCGGAAGCTAAAGCCTGGGATCGAGGAGGCTGCTGTGCAAAAGCAGATTGTTGTTGGTCCTGTTGCAAGCTGAGAGCTGATCTGCTACGATGCATGGCACTATTCACTTGCATCTCTATATCATTGCTAACTTGTCCTGAAACACCAGCATAATTTTGCAGAGCCAGCGATGACGAAGCCCGGGGCAAATTAGAGTTTCCTGGACTAACTCCCTGAGGCACAGGCATAATATTCACAGAGGCAGATTTGTGAAGCATCGGCATAGTAACCACGTGTTGCGACTGCGTGGCCATTCCCTGTGCACTTAGATGCCTAGACAAAGGAGGAGTCACAGATGCCATTTGCGTAGTCAATCCTTCTGTGGAGAGGTTAATATTCTGTCCAACCAACTGATTGCCTTGAGAATGATTAGTATTTACTTCTATCATATTTTGCATCATTGAAGCTGCATTATTTGCTTCGATATTCCTTAAACCAGCTAGCTGCTGTTCCAGGGCCGCTGCACGTGCCTGGGCCTTTCCTAGTTCATGCTGTAGCAAGATTATCTTATCAGCCAAAGCTCCTGTATGACTACCTTCTGCGGTTGACTCCATAATATCTATCTTATTTTGTAAAGCTTGATGTCTCTTTGAAACTTCTTCTAAATGCTTTCGAACTTGACCAGCGGCTAGAGCCCTGATTATTGTTGCCAAAGTACACAAAGAAGCATCGTTACTCAAATATTGCGAGACAATCTGACATTCCTCGACCAACCGCTTTTCATCTTCTTTTGTTGGCAGTCTTCCACTAAATCGACCCTTCATGTGGCCTTTTTTCTCGCATTGTCTATCAGATGGATTGACTTTTTGCCGTTTAGTACTCCTGATTCCAGGACGCCCAGAACTTCCAGTTTCTGCTTCATTCCCTCCCATTGTCCCAGAATTATCCTCAGACGGGTCATATATCCCTTCTGGAGTATAACTGTTCATATTCAACCTAGCATCCCCATCAATAACGGATGCAATTGGCACAGAGAGCTCTCCAGCTGGCTGTGTGCTCACACTCCCAGGAATACCAGCCTCGTGTCTCCTCATTGCATCTATCTCGCCGACGTGCTCATGAATATTCCCAGCAGCAGAACCAATGCCAGAGTAATTTGGCATGTCTAACGCCCCGGCATTTCCGTGATCAACCAAATGATCCAGGTCACCCCCCTGCGCGAGGTCACGAAACGACTCAAAGCCGTCCTCAATGAGTGAGTCCAACATACCGGCCTCAGGATGCGATGGATCCATTTCCATAATGTTCCTCCTCTTTCTATTCACTTATATGTATAATAGCAGCGGAAATTTGTAAAGGTTTATAGACTGCAAACGAAGAAAGCTGCCTTCATTACCGCACAATGCGCTCGCGTTGCACACCTGCTTCGAATTCCTCAAAATTATCTCACTACTCCACAAAGTTTCTTTGCTTTTTCGCATGTAAATGACAATTAAAATTAGAATTCCCCAAAATTTCATGCATAATATGGACAGCCGTTCCCTATTAAAACACGACACGCGCTGTCAACAAGTTCGTCGTTTAATGTTCAAATGCCTGCTTCTTTTGACCGCAAACAATAGCCACTCCACCTCTGTTCGAACAAAAAATGCTATTTTAAACGTTTCAATGAGAAATCGTCACTCCAAATCCACTTTTCCACGATGAAAATCGACAGGGTCACTATCCTAGAGTGAGAAAATGCGACCAGCACGACCGCCTGTGGTGCTGTGGATTATTGACCACGACAAATTTTCGCCAGATTGTTTTAATCTTGAAATTAAAATGTATTAGGTGGCGAACTGTCGTCCATTTCATCTTTTGAGGCAGGCTTTGGTGCGAGATGCCAATTTGTGAGTATAAGACCGCTTTAAGGGCGTTATCCAGATTTTGTCCCATTGAAGGAAGTGGTTGATTGGGACTAGTGACGCGTCCGTCATATCTGTTGCCAATATCCGGTTGGGATGCTTGTTGGGCCGACAAGCGCGGTAAGATGTACGTCTCTTGGTCCCACGACTAAAGTTTGGGGATTCTCCGACGTATAGACTTAATTAATTGGTGATAAACTTGTGTTTAGTGTAAGGTATGGACGAAAGATGTAATGTGGGGCTGTGTCCGTTGGATTAGAGGCATAACAAATTGCTTTTTCGTTGGCGGTGGTGGCCGAGGGGCACACGTTGCGGCGGCATGAGGTTTAGGGAGGGAAAAGGAAGAAGCATGTGATGATTTTAATGTGAAGTTGATGGATAGTAGGGGGTGGATTCAGCCTGTGGACTCACGGTGGATAGTGTGTATGCCTGGGAAACAAAGAGACGGCGGTGATGGTTTTCCAACGCGGACGTGTCGCATTCGATGTAGCAACTCTATTTCACCTGAGAAAAAGATATATTAATTGTATTAAAAGGGATTTCTTTTGTCCGGGATCACAATTCAGAATGTCCTGGGTAGGGAGAGGTGCTGCCACATTGCAGTCATGGAACAGGGGGACGGCAATTATGTAAATATTTTTTGTGCATGGGCAACAAATGGGTGGCTATTTTTTAATTCATTATTTGGCTCAATAATTGATGTTGATGTTGTTTACGATACTGATACTGCAGAGGAAAGGATGCAAATCTTTGTCAAGACCCTGACAGGGAAAACTATCACCCTGGAAGTGGAGTCTTCGGACACCATTGACAACGTGAAATCAAAGATTCAAGATAAGGAAGGAATTCCACCTGATCAACAGCGATTGATTTTTGCTGGAAAGCAGTTGGAAGATGGTCGTACCTTAGCAGATTACAATATTCAAAAGGAATCTACTCTGCACTTGGTTCTGCGCTTGCGTGGTGGCATTATTGAGCCTTCCCTCCAGATTTTGGCACGCAAGTACAACCAGGATAAGTTGATTTGCAGAAAGTGCTACGCACGTATGCACCCAAGGGCTACAAATTGCCGCAAGAAGAAGTGTGGGCGCACATCTCAGCTGAGACCAAAGAAGAAGATCAGGTAATGTGGTTACTGAGTGCATTCTGGCCTGTCAACCACACAGCATAGAGCAAATGAAGATCTTATTTGTATCCTGTATAGTTTCCTGTTGGTTGATAGATTACGTATGCATGCATGTGTAATTTTATTGCACGGCGCCAAATCATGTAGTTCAAATTACAAGAGTTACAGAATAGAGGAGCATCAAACAAGTAGAAATAGAATACAAAATTGGGACATGTCTTGCAGTATGTTGACAGACGAGCCTCATTCTTTACTCTTTTTCTTTTCTTTTTTCTCCTTTTTCTCCTTCTTTTCCTTCTTTTCCTTCTTTTCCTTTTTGTCCTTCTTCTTCTCTCCTTCGTCAGCCACTACTTCAATGTCCTCTGCCTTTCTCTTCTTTTCTTTCTTTTCCTTTTTGTCCTTCTTTTCTTTCTTCTCCTTCTTTTCCTTTTTCTTCTCCCCTAAGGCTATATCGGCGTCAGCATTGTAGGCCACAGGCGCAGCAGCAAGGTTACCATTTTGTTGAGATGGACTATACTTTGTTGGATTTGCAAGCCCACGTGGAACTGCTGCCTCATCTGTTTTCCCTTCCAATTGCCTTAACCTCGCCTCAACCTGCAAAGCAATGCATAAGAAGTATTAGTATCAATTCGAGGGCTATAGTGCATGCTATATTTCTACCCAGCCCCGGAGTTGATACATGTCATTCTTGCCCCAGTAAAAACCTGCAGAGGCTCATTTATAATAGAGCCCGGGTTCTGCCATACATCAGGGCGAACCCCTGGTAAGCAATACGTACCCGTGCTCGAGCTTCTAGACCCATCGCTCCTTCATCGCTTGTATCGCCCAAAGCATCAACACGTACACCTAGTGCACATTTTGCTGCCAAGACTCGACTGATTTTGCCCTTGTTCTTAGCAGATGCTTGCCCAATAAGAGATGCATGATAGATCAATCCATATTTTGGTGTCTCGTGTTTAGTCTTAAGAGCACGAAACAGTGCCTTCTCAGCTCCGAGAATTTGAATAGTTGAAGCCGGAGCTTTTGCCAAGTTGACAAGAGACCCAACATGGGCAATCAGCCTGGCCCCAACAAGCTCTCCCACCAATACTGTCAAATTCGGGGCAATGGCTGACATTCTCGATCGAAGATAATCAAATAACTGACCTCTGTATTCAGATAAACTGATCACTTGATCACAAAGAGCTCCAACGTGAAGCACGTCTTCTTCAGAAATCTCGGTTCCCATGGACACAATAGCTGCTTCCTTCATTGCACTCTCCTCTTCTTCCTCCAAAAAATCCGAAAAATCCATCTCCGCCGCTTTATCCCTCGTCCCCATAGCTTTAGCTGCCTTTGCATACTTTATATTATCGTTTACAATTTTCGACATTTCGGGAAAATGCCATCCGTACCATTCACGAACCCTCATGGCATAAGTATTCAACTCCTTGTCCAAGTCATCTAGCAGGCCTATGGCCTGCACAATCATGGTGTCTACTTTATCTGGAGAAAATTTCAATTTATATCGAGATAGGGAGTGCGACAATCCCAGAGACATGGGCCGGAGATCTGCATCCAGTCCACCAAGCAGCCCCTCCAATTGATTCCTAAGCCCACGGGACAGTTCCAGCACCCCAGAGCTATAAATGCAAGGAATACCCAGCTTTTCCTTAATCAAACTCCCCAATTTCGAGTCAACCACGCCCAATGTCTCTCCTTCCGCATTTTTCTTCAGAAATTTCTTCAATCCTTTGCTCAATTTGCTATCCACCAGCGAAGCGGCAGCTTGAAGAGCTTCGGTCGTGTTGTCAAACTTGCTGAACGCTTTCAATTTCGCCACCTGCACCAATACCCCTTTTTTGCTTCAGTTAATTATGTCAATTAATATCTACACGATTTTATCTTTGGAGACCTTTGATTGCTTCCATCCCTCTCAAGAAACAAAACACGGCCCAATCGCCAGAGAATCGACCACAGGGCAGCTCCGACAGATGTCCGCTCTTCCGACACAGGCAACGCACCTTTTTAGCACGATCAATATCTTCAAAGTCTTCCCAAATATCCTGCATTGCCGAACAAGCACAAAATTTAGTCCACCATCTCATGCGCCACCTCGCATGCATTCTACGCATGATTCATTTCTCAGCCTTGATGCCCATCCCACCCCCAGCATACCACCGTTTTCTATATTTGTTTATTTATATACAAATACAGGCCCTACATCAACCGTAAGCCACGTACCTCCTTCTCTGCTGCCTTCACTTTGGCATCATCCACCTTGAACAAGGCAAACCCAGCCGGTGTTTCCTGTAACACCAACATATTTGTATTTCAAGCTCCTCTTAATCTATCAAAATTATTATTCAACTTTGCATTTGGACAGGAACTATTCGTGACAAGTCGAATCACTCAATCGGTGAGCCGCGCACCTGATCAGGCCCAATTGGGCTTGCAAGCAGCACTAGCTAGTGCTCAGTACTGATCAGGCAGAGTGATGGAGAGCCGTGAAGCATTGGTGTCTGTCCCTTTCTCATCTTCTTGCAGTGATGAAACAAGAGAGATTGAAAAATGAAATGCTTCAGAGGCCTTTACACCGCACTCCCTGTAGTGGAGAAGTGCATTCCCAAAATTGTGAGTCCTTTTCTCTGCCTGTTCGTCCATCGAAATCTTGATGCCATCGTTATTGCTCATATTAATCCCATTAAACATCGGGTACCATCTTGAAGATTGATAAATTTGCTTTTATGAATGTAAACATAAGCAGAAGAATTGAATCTGCGACTACTTGATTATTGGTTGGTTGGTTCTATTGTACACAGAAACAGGCTAACGGTCTGTGGGACAAGGGGCACTGCTGCCACTTTACATTTGATACCGTGCTCCCTCAACTGTTTAGTTTATTTTGAGTATAAAAACGGTACGTTGGTGTCATAGATAGGCATTGGACGAGAGGCCGGGGGGTGTCTGATCGAGAGAATTGGATCGCCATTCGGTCCACTGGAGATGGATGAAGACTTGTCTGGTCGTCATGAAGGGCCATATTTAATTTATTAAAAGATTTATGTGATGAATGATGTAGTGTAACTGCTGTGCGAAACCGGTGGATTTCCGTAGAGGCATCAGAAGTTCTCAAATTTTCACTTATTGGTATCATGGGCGGGACAAGTACCACGAGTCAGGGGATATTGCAAGTTGTAGACGGATCTGGGGAAATTCAAAGTAAGGAAGTGCAAGATGTGGTGAAAGAGTGGGGCATAGAGTCGTGTGGAGTTGACTACAGTGTTGTGTCCATTATGGGGCCTCAGAGTTCTGGGAAGAGCACCCTGATGAATCACCTGGTGCGTTGTGCTTGGATAGATCAAGATCATGGAATTGTTATTGTACGATATAGAAATTCTTATTTGTTTTTGCTGTTTATGGTGCAGTTTGGGACAAGGTTTGATGAAATGGATGCCCTGAGTGGACGTCAGCAGACAACGCACGGTATCTGGCTTGCAAAATCGCCAAAAGTTGGAGATCCGCCGACTCTGGTGATGGATTTGGAAGGATCTGATGGAAGAGAGCGGGGTGAAGATGATACATCTTTTGAAAGACAGAGTGCGCTTTTTGCGCTGGCTGTAGCTGATATATTGTTGGTGAATATGTGGGCCAAGGATGTGGGGAGAGAAACTGGGGCGGGGAAACCGCTGTTGAAGACCATATTTCAAGTAAATCTGAAGCTGTTTCAACCGTCTCCAGGGGCAAGAAGGACGGTGCTAATGTTTGTGTTTCGAGATCGTACCAAGACGCCGTTGGAAAAGTTGAAAGAGACATGGGAATTTGATTTGCAAAGGATGTGGGAATCTCTTGCAAAGCCGCCAGATTATGAGAATTCGTCTTTGCAAGATTTTTTTGATATTCAATATGCTGCTTTGTCGAATTATGAGGATAGACAAGATGAATTTATTGCAGAGACGACGCTGCTTCGACGTCGTTTTACAAATGATGGTGTGTTGGAATTGTTTTTTGAACATGGGTATTTGTTTGGGCTTTAATTTTATGTATTTAGTTATTACATGGAGATTTTTTACTCACAAAAAAAATCTTCTTGTTTGTATATTCAGCTGGAGATGACGAGTCGTTGCTGAGAAAAAGTTGTCAAAAGTTGCCAGGACAGGCTCTGGCACTTAGCATGGTGAAGGTTTGGGAGGTTATTAGGGAAAACAAAGATTTGAACTTGCCGGCACACAGAGTGATGGTGGCTACAATTCGATGTAAGGAGATTGCGACTGCTCAGGTTGCATTGTTTCAGGAGAGTGAGGTTTGGAAGGGGATTTTAGCACAATATGAGAAGGATCTTATATCTGATTTTGGAGGAAATGTGTCAGAGTTGGTGGATGATACATTGAGTGGATATGATGAGGAAGCCCGGTACTTTGATTCAAAAGTGAGTCAGGCAAGGAGGGAATCGATGATTCAAGAGATTCAAGGCATTATTTATCCTTTGTATGAGAAACAGCTTGCCTTGGCAAGCGCAAAGTCACTTGATGGATATAAGAGAATGATGGAGTCAGAAACAGACAGTAGGCCTTTCATGCAAAAGTCGGATGAAAACAGTAAGACCTGTTTGGAAGAATTCGATACAAATGCAAAGCTCTTGTTCACGCATTGTATGTCCAAGAAGATAGAATCTGCTGCAAAAGAGGCCCTGCGCAGGGATCTCATTTCCTATTCTGAAATCCTCAAGAGTAGCCACCTCAAAAAAGTTGTGGAACAATGTTGTGATCAGTCGCAGGAAAATCTGAGTGTTGGTATGGCACCTTTACTGGAAAATCCTCCGATGGATTTATGGGCAAAATTGGAAACGCTTGTCCAGCACGTGAGACAGGATGCTTGTATTCATCTTGGAAGCCAAATTGAAGGTTACGGAGCAACGGAACAAGAAACATCCGAGTTGATTGATATAATAGACAACTCGATCAAAGTACAGCTCAAAAGAAATACACAAGAAGCAGCAAACACTATCTTGCCAAGGATGAAGGAACGGTTTTCAGAAACGTTCCACAAGGATGATAATGCCATGCCTAGGACCTGGAGCCCTGGGCTGGATGTCTCGCAAATAGCCAAAGAATCTAAACGTTCAGCGGCAGTTCTACTAAGTCAATTCGCTATGATTAGTTTTAATGTCGACGAGGATGACTTTAGAACCATGAGTGATGCCATCTTGAGCCTTGCCGAGGCAGCAGGAAAGACAGAGTTGTCTCTTAAAAGCTTTGACATTCATGCGGCGACGTCTTGGCCAAATGTTGCATCCGAAGATGTTCTGCTGACTCCAGCGCAGGTGCGAAGCTCATGGAGACAGTTTTCGTCGGACGTAGCACTGTCTGTGCAGCAAGCTGTAGCAACTCAGGAGGCCAACCGGTTGGCCAGGAACCGAGTGCCTCCTATTTGGGCAATCGTAGCCATGTTTGTTTTGGGATTCAATGAGATGGTTTCTGTTTTGAGAAATCCATTGTGGCTTGTGTTTATCCTGATCTTGCTAGCTTTTGCAAGAACAGTTTATCAGGAGCTGGACGTGGAGGGAGAAATGCAAAATGGACTTCTCCCAGGTATTATGAACTTGTCTGTCAAGTTCGTCCCTACGATTAAAACAGTGGTGGAAAGAACAATTCAGGCAGGTAAGAAGATTGTGGAAGGGCCTCATGAGACGACAGCTGAGTCCCCAGGACCAGCAACATATCCAGCAGAGGCAACTGGAGGAAAACGGCATTGTGAGAGTGAATTAATTCGCAGGAGAATCCCTGTTAGCGATTGTGATTCGGAATCAGTAACTGATATGGATATTGATAGGGATACGACACCAGTTAGGGGTTCTTTTTCGCGGAAGGATGATTAAATTGTCGGGAAGGCAAGAAAATCATTCATATGTAAGACATTCTATTTACTCATATCTTGGTCTCGGGTTAGCTGCTGGGGGTGGTCCCATTGGCTTGCGCTTTGTCCCAGATGCTGCTGCTGGGATCATACTTGTCCTTCTAGATGCTGCTCCAGGTGCCACTGATTGACGTCTGGTTGTCGACACCGATTGCCTTCCCGTAGTGCTTGGCATTATGGAAGGCCTGCCAGTCATTGATGGGCGTGAACCCTTATCCAGAATACTTGCATGTCTCAAAGCACCTCCTTTAGCTGCCGTTTCACACGAGTTTACTTTGGACGCAAATCTCAAAGAGCATAAAGATTCTTGCGCGCTCGCAGGCTCGGCATTGATGTTGACAAACATCAGTGTCTTTCCTGACCCTCCTAGACATGGCTGAAGTAGATGGGTCAATTTTGAGTTCCGGTATGGAATATGTGACTGCTTCGACGACAGGGCAGCAAATACATCCCCTAACGAGCTCAAACTTTTGTTGATGGAGCATGCTTCCCGTGCACGTTGTCCTTCTGCTTGACTCCTGTTCAAGCGCTCGCTTCCTGCAAGGTCCACCAAATTCAAGGAGCCTTGAAGCCTCGTTTCTGTCGCTTCGTGGCATCCGGTAATGTACAGCATAAATATAGAATGAGAACGTGAAGATGAGGAGTTCATGGCTGTGGACTCCACAGCCCTGCAAGTGGCTGCCCTGTTGACAATATCAGATGCATCATACTCTGATGCAATTTCCAGGCGAGTGGCTCCTTGAATGATGGTGTGGCCTCCATTCGGCAAATGCTGTATAGCATTATTTTCTGTGATCTTACCAGCTTCTCTTCCATCCACCAAGAGATCTCTCAACTGCTCATTGTACACCTCTACAAAGGATGCTTCTAATTTGTAGTCCCAGCCTTGCTCTCGCAGGGTTTCAACAGTCTGTAAAATCTTGCTGATTGAGCGAGGAATAATTCCCTCTTGTCCTGGAGCGTTACCTCCTTGCATGGTATACGTTTTGCCGGCACCCGTTTGTCCATAACTGAACAGGCAGACTTTGTACCCATCCAACGCTGATTGCACCAAGTCAGCAACTTGTTCAAATATTCCAGATTGAGTCACCTCTGGCTTAAAGACGCGATCAAATAGAAACTCGTACGGCTTTGAGTCGGCATATACTCTAATTGTGGTACCATCTGCAGCACACTGAGCAACACCAGATGGGTGGGGTCGAACACGGCAGAAGACACGAATGTTACCCTTTAATTCCACCAATTGATTATGTGCTTCCCTCCTTTTTGCGTCAGCAGCCACAACAGCTGCTTCAAGCGTGGCTATCTTGGTTACCATTCTCGAAAGAAGCTCCTTTTGGTCTCCCCCTTCAAGCCCCATCGTACACTCTTGCAAAGCTTCAAGCTCACCTTCAAGTTGAGCAAGCCGTGCAACCTTCTCAGAGGCTTCCTTTTCAACTGTGGCCAGTTTCTCTTCTGCTTTTTGGGACCTCGCATTTGCCTTTTCCAGGTTATCAAGAGCCTCTGAAGCCTCCTTCTGGAGTGCTTCCAAAGCTTCTTTTGAGGATGCAAGTTCGGCGCTCACTTCCTCCAACTCTCTTGTCAGCTTTGCTACTGTTGCTTGCACATCATTGTATTGCCCTTGTGACTCTTCCAGAGCCTTCTTCAGGTCGTCTCTTTCCTTCTCAAGCTCTTCTTCTCTCTCTTTGGCTGCTTTAATAGTATTTTCATACATTACTTCGCTTTCTTTCAACCTTTCTTCTCTTGTAGCTGCAGTGTCTGCCTGCTTTTCAGCTGATCTCTTCAAGCTTTCAGACACTTTGCGTTCCTTTTCTAATTCGGAGAGCAAATCGGCAGCTCGTTGCCGCCATTCTTCCAACTGTTTCCTCATACCTGAGCTATCTTGTTGAGAGCTTTCCATTTCTTTTTGTAGCACTTCGAATTCTTCTTGCACCTGTTTTAGTGCACCATGTGTTTTCTGGAGCTCCTCCTCCTTTTGGGTCAAGTTGACTCTTGTCTGTTGCAAATCAGCGGACAATTTCTCTCCTTCCCCTCTAGCATTCTTCAATTGCTCAGATATTCTTGCTTGGGCTTCATCTGCCAATTTTATCTTTTCCCGAGCCTCGTTGAGAGCTTCAACCAATGCATCCTTCTGCCTCTCAAAGTCTTCCTTCACCTGATACACAGTCTGAGTTGCTGCATTCTTATCAGCTTGCAACTCCTTTTCTCGATCACAATTGATCTTTTTCAGTTCATTCAACTCGTTTTCAATTCCACATTTCTCCTTTTCCAGGTTCTGATGGGCCTCTTTCAGGGCTCCATACTCCTGCTCTACACGTTCCAACTCCCTCTTCAATGAGGCAGCCTCAGATTTATGCAAATCAACCTCCCCTTGCCAGCTTGCCAGCGCAGCCTTGTGATTAGCAGCTTCCGTTGCAGCTTCTCGACGAACATTTGCCAATTCTGCAGAGGCAGCCATTGCTGCCGAGTCCCCTTTTAACCGTATGCTCTCCGCATGTTGTGCTGCCTCCCTTTCGTATTTGACAGCTTGCTCTACAAACAGCTGGGCCCGATGTTGCATTTCTTTCAACGCTTTACGCATCGTTTTCACAATTTCTGCACGATATAATTTTTAGTTTTAGAATACATACCCACAGGCATGGAATCAGAAGCAATAATGCAACAGCAAGGCAAGCAACAAGACAAAAACACGAACCTGCTAGTTCCTTCAGTCTCGTATCTTGCGTCGCCCCGTCTTTGCTTCTGCTCAGTTGCGCCGTCAGCCCTTTCTCGCACATGGCCACAAATCCTTCATCTCCAAACAACTGATGCGCACTACGACTCAGGGCATTCACGTCAAACTGACGGTCAACCGCATCCCCGCCCGGCAATGCCACAGTCATTCCCTTCCCAGCCGACTTGGGAGCTGCGACCGGCACATCTCTCTTCAAAGACTCCAATTTCGCTGCCAGACCATCGAAGCCGTTACTCTTCTCCAACGGACGCTGCTGTTGCCTGCTAGACACCACCAGCCCTTGGTGCCCCGAGGCCCCCCCGCCCGCTCCGCGATCTTGCAACGACTTGGCAACCTCCACTCGCCCCCCTCCAACCGGCACGCCTTCTCGGCGTATGGACAGCAGTTTTCCCTGCAGTGCCTCCATCTGTTGTTCCATTTTCTGTCTATGATCATCTGGCATCGCGATCGATTGACGACGACGACGCGGATGCCCTTGTTGCGAACCAACCGTTTCCGCTTCGGTGCGATTCACACGCCCCACGGACTTTATCCCTTCATCCACAGTGCCCCCAGATCCGAGAGTGTTAGTTATATTTTGCAATCTAAGAGATTTTCGACGACCACCAACCACTTTTGCCTGATATTCGTTCCCTCCCGTGGCACAACTGGTAGATTCGGGAATCATGGCCAAGGAGGATCGTCCGTCTTGCAGAGAGCCACCAATCACCCTTTCCTCCCCTCCAGCATCCATTATTCTATTCAATTTAGTTATATTAAATTATCTGTTTGAGAGAAGAAGGGGATCCAAAAGACTTAAAATCCAAAATATAAATTTAGTCTCTGGTGTCGGTCAGTTGCTCCTAAATATGTTGTCTTGGCCATTGCTGGATTTGGTGAATACACCAGCGCCGCTGGTAGAACTATAGATACTATAGAGTCTTGTCACCTTGATACTCATATATATATATATACTCGGACATCATGATAATAGCAAGTTGATCTGCCAATCATATGAGTCATCCCTAAAGGGGAACCAGTACTGGTACAACTAGTTGTTCTTTTCTGCTGGTAGTAGAGGACAAGAGTGCTGATCTTCGACTCGTGCATGTAAATTTGGGTATATTTGGGGAAAACGTCTACTAAGCCACAGCAGAGCCAGTAACCAAGCCTTTGCACTTGCAATACCAGGTGTATGGGTGGGTACCATGATGGTGATGGCAACGGAAAGGCTGTACAAACATAATCGAAGATGGCGGTGGTATACTGGCGGTAAAAATATACAATGCAGTAGTGTAAAAATATAATTCTGGTGGTTCTGTAACAATGTCTTATACTCATCAGGCGGTTGTTTCTTCATATCGTTCGGGGAAGCTGGGGATGCAGTGCATTGGGTCTGGAAAAAGGATAAGATGCTCGCAGACGAGAGCCATGACGAATAGAATAGGAAGTAGTTGTAGGGGCGCAATGGTTAATAGAGTACCGCATCTTGATGTTTATAGCACTGATCATGTCAATGTGTGTGGAGGAAAAGAGTCGAGGTGGTTCCGAATGCGTTGTGGAGTTTGCAATCGGTACGGCTCTGTCGTTGGGGCTGTTGGGAGACGTAATGCAGCAACTAGAAAAATAAACATAAGAAATGGGGCTGGGAAATCGACGACTGATGGGTTGTCGAGCGGTGAGGATGTCTCGGCTGCAGCCCCACAGCTGCAAGAAGGAGGAGGAGAAGAGAGGAGACAAGCTTTGGGTCCCAGGGTGACGACGCTGAAAGTGTCGACACAGGTGAAGCAGATTCTGAGGCCGTTTGCGAATCTGAAACTTGCGATTGCTGAACTGGGAGTCATTGCATTGCTGTCCGCCGTGGGAACTGTGATTGAACAGAACAAGCCATATGAATTTTATGCTGCCAATTATCCAGATGAAGGGGAGAAGGTGCTTGGTTTTGTGACGAGTAGGCTTATCTATGCTCTCCAACTGGATCATATATACTCTTCATGGTACTTTTTAATGATATTGGGAGTGCTGTCGCTGTCTCTGACTGCCTGCACTTTAACAACGCAGTGGCCAATGGTGAAAGTGGCACAAAGATGGAGGTTTAGAAATACAGAATCGGCGTTTAATTCGCTTCCTTTTGCGAGAGAGATACCAAATGCGAGAATACAAGATCTTGGGGAGGCACTAATTGAGAAGAAGTATCAAATATTTGTAAAGGATGGAGCTCTGTATGGGTTTAAAGGCTTGGCTGGTAAGCTTGCACCCATTGGTGTTCATGCGAGTATGCTGCTTGCAATGGGAGGGATCGTTGTTGGGATATTAGGAGGATTTTCAGGAACTTCTATGATTCCTGAAGGTAACGCCATTCCTTTCTCGTCCATTCTAGAACCTGCCACGTTGATTGCTGTGCCACCGAAAGGAACTTCTGGGCTGTTGAGAGTAGATGATTTTAGAATACAATACCGGTCGGATGGAAGTATACAGCAATTCTTTACCGATGTGTCAGTAGAAGACTCGAAGGGCAATACAATCGCGTCACAAACCATGTCGGTTAATAAACCATTTCGGTATGGTGGGATCACTGCATACCAGACGGATTGGTCAATGTCTGCTGTTGTCGTTCAAGTTGGTGATGAGAAAGAGAATACTCTTTTGTTGCCCATGGCATCTCTTGAAGGTAAATCTGGAGTCTCAGGAAAACTGTATGCGGCATTTTTGCCTATCGAAACCGCTGTTGGGGACTCTGGTAGACCCAAGGGAATTTCCTTCCTGGCAAAAGATTTTGAGTCTGTCATTATATATGATAGCAAAGGAGAATTTGTCGGTGTTAGAAGGCCAACATCGAAAAAAGCGATTCAAGTTGATGGCATTAATGTCGTGGTTGGGGACATAATTGGTGCAAGTGGTATGGAGTTCAAGTCAGATCCAGGTGTTCCTCTTGTGTATGCAGGGTTTGGAGGAATGTGTATCACAACAGTTTTGAGTTATTTATCGCATTCTCAAGTATGGGGAATGCAAAGAGGTTCCAGCGTGATAATGGGGGGTAAGAGTAACAGAGCTTCAGTTGCCTTTGATGTTGAAATGGAGAATACAATTCAAAAGATGCCAGAGACTTAGATCAAAATGTGATATCACAATTCATAGATGCCTTGTGAGGACAGAGTGTGCATTTTATGGCGTTACTTTATTCGTTTACATAGTTTTATAAATTAAAAATCTTTATACAGCATTCGTTTCGAACTATCTGGTTTCATGATGTAAAATCCATAAAAAATCACTTCTTCCCCATTATGACTCTGTGTCTGGGATTACAGGACACAGTCTTCACATTCTTGAAACCATGCTTGCAAAAACATTCTTCAAAATCAAATGTGAAATATTCATCTGCCCATGGCTCAGTAGACTTCATCAATGTAAAAATTGGAGCTGGTAGGTTTTGGAGAACTTGGCTTTTGGGATCTGTATCCACTAAGAAGGCCACGCCACCAGGCTTGAGAATTCTAGCGAATTCGGCAATTACACTCTCTACAGCAACGGCTGGCAATTCGTGGGCAAGGTATTGACACGACACCAGGTCGATACTTTCGTCATTCAGACGACAGTCTTCTACATTTCCATGGATATACTGGATTCTCTTGTATCCAGGATGTTTGGCTGAATCTTGGATTTCCTCTTCCCTAAGCTCTGCCACGGCCAAAAAGTAAGGCGACAAGTCCATCCCTAATACCTGAGCCTCTGGAAACTTTTTGGCCAACGATCTAGTCGATATCCCTGCCGAGCAGGCTGCGTCTAATGCTGTCTTCACTTCTCTGCACCCAGCTTCAGACATGTAGTCCAATACTTTGCTATAAATACCATTCCTCATCTTGTCCTGTGCCTCTTGGGGCTGTATATCCAACTCTTTTTTGTACACTATAAGAGCCATTGCATCTGTAGCTGGCTCTACTTCAAAAGCTGCCAACCAATTAAGATTCCCAGAGTCATATCCATGGAAAGCAACAGTGTAGTAAGACGGAAATTGTACGTTGGGGTCTTGGACCTGAGAGTACAGTTGCCCAAGCCGAGCATTATTCTGCAAATCTTTCACCACACTTTTCCATGCGATGCCTTTCTTCTCAGCTGCCGATTGCATCTGTTGACGCGCACCTAATTTCATCAAACCAAATAAAAAGGGATTAGAAATTGCAGCATTGACCAAGTTGCTCACGACTGTATCTCCAGTCCATTTTGGTCGATCGTCAAAAACTTCATTAGCATTGCATATTGTACGTTTATCGCATCTTCTAGAGACAAATTGCATCCCTTTAGCCCTTCCCGTAGCGACAAGACATTGACGAGCTTTGCAACTGGTGGCCAACCTATCGGCCCGATGGCACCGACTTTCCATCATCAATGCACAGTTACAATCCAAATCAAATAAAGGTGTTTCTAAATATTTCAAGTCATTTCTGGGCCCATAACGCTATCCAAAATATCCGTTCAAATGGTGACGTGACAGGTGGATGATGCAGACAAGAATCTTTTGTTTTTTTATGAATACACACCATTGATGAGGAATAATGTAGAAAGATGACTATGTTGCATAGAGAGACTGGCTTTGCTCACTTCTCTTGCAGGCCAGAGGGTGGGAGTGTGCATCACCAACGTCCCGATTTGGTGTTGCCTTCTCCCGTCAGCTGCCTAGGAAAGCATAGTCGTCGGGATACCCTGCTATCTATTCCTCCTCTTATTTATGCTAGTAATATCTTTCAGTCAGGAAGCCGTGGAGTGGCGTATGCGGATGAGTTGGCTGGCTCTGAAGAGATATACAGTCTTCCCAACTATGCAGCAAAGGGGCCACTGGAGGGAATAAGACTGCCACGTTTAGCGCATACATGTACGACATGTAATGCTCCCGCAGATAGATGTAGAATACGTATAAATGCGTGGGTACCGAAAGGTGGCTCGCATATAGGTCTGTATGGAAGGTTTCCGCTGGCTGTCATTAGTCCAGGTTTCTTAATCACTGCGGACCAATACAGTAGCTATGCTCGCCGGCTTGCCGAATGGGGATATGTCGCAGTAGTGTATGATTTTGTGCAACAGGCGCTAGATCCGAGCTCTGATCTCGCATGTGTCGATCTTCTCGAGGAGTTACTAACTTGGTGTGGCAATTTGAACAACCCCATAGGAAGTCTATGTGATTCGAACAACATCTTATTAATAGGGCATTCTCGAGGAGCGAAGATTTCTAGCCTTGTCGCATCAAAAGATCCTAGAGTAAAAGCTCTTTATCTGATCGACCCTGTGGATGTGACTGTGTACACCCCTCTATCGCCAGAGTTCCCATCTGCTGCATCTGCCTTGGAATCGTCCTCCTTGAACCAGCAATTGCCAGTAGCAATCGTCGGTTCTGGGTCAGGAAGCGATTGTGCTCCCAGTGAGAGTAGCTATAACGTTTTCTATAAAGCAGCAAGGGGTCCTACCTGGCAAGGGATCGTGCAAAGTGCAGGGCACTTGCAATTTTTGGATGCTAGGAGCTCCACAGCCATGGGTCTCGTGTGTCAAGCGAGTGCCAACGTGACTGATGGTCAAGTAGAAGATGTGGCCCGTGCCATGATGATCGCATGGGCAGAGTCCATGATCGAAAGATCAAATAACAATGACGTGTCTGAAATGGATAGGATTCAAAAGATCTTAATGTGCAATGATGATGGTCAAGTTAGGGCACTTTCTGTTGCTGGCAATCGAAGCAGAGAAAATGTCAGACGGGCGATAGATAATACTGAACATGGTTTTTCATCGATTTCTATTGATTTTGTGAGCAAGAATCTGAATCAGACTTGAACTATTCTATTGTAAGACTTAGATACTGTTACATGTGCAGATGCAAGTGTCAGGACACAAGATCAAAACAGAATTTAAAGTTAAGCGAGAATTAAAAATATGCCAATCGGGTTCTTGAATTTTTACTTGCCCAATCTTGATGAAATACTACGGGCAATTGAGCTTGCAAGGGAAAGTTTGCCTGCCCTTGAAGTTCAATACAACTTGTGTTTTATCAATCATTATAGGTTTCGTGTTATGATACTCATGGAGTGAATTGAGATCATTTTGTTGTTCTCAAAAGATATATTTGGTTTTGTACCCAAGTTGTGAACGCCTGCAATGGCACTTTAGTGCTGCCTGAGTGCAAGACTAACATGCTAAATTCAAAAGCTTGCGGACACCGACTTTCAACTCGTTACCCGTCTCGCTTCAAATGATCGATATTCAACGCTCATGTTCGATGAGATAAAGCCCCAAAGGATCCTAGTGCTGCTTGGCAGACACAAACCCATCAGTCTTCCCATCCACAGAGTAAGCCCTGAAATAGGTTCTTGTCTTGTCGTTCCCGGTTGGATACTTCTTGGCATCGGGATTCAGACTGACTAGAATGGTCTTTTTGTTCATTCCCTTTTTAAGGCCCGTGCTGGAAGGAACGCATACCCTGGAAACAATCTCCTCCAACTTTGGAGGGTTATACTTCACTTTGTAGCCATACTTCCCAATATCCTTGATCGTCTTGGTGATTACAGTCTTCAGCCATGGGTACTCGTTCCACATTTTTTCCCAATTAGTCTTCTTTTCAAGATTGTATTGCGCCTTGTACTGGACAGATTTCTTGTCCCACTGTTTCCTGGCTCCAGCCAGCCTCCAGTTCTCCAGGTCGGACTTGCAATTCTTGTCCCCATTGCAGCCTGCATCAGATTTTACATCCACAGTCATTAATTTTCATCTTTTTTTATCAAAAAGTATAACGAGGCATACATGGGATGCCCTGATGTGAGCATTGCGAGAATCCTACTCTTGGTTCCCCCCACCCACTAGCCGAACACCCCATCGACGGTGTCAGCCTCAAATCAACAAATGCATCACTTCGTACTTGAAAATGGTTCAATATCATTTCCTAGACATCCTTTGTCGTTGCATATCCACGTATTGCGACAAGATCTGTTCATGTACGACTTGTCTTTGGCGCTGGCTGCAATAGTGGCTGACAGCAGCAGGCCTAAAAATACGCTCCACAAATTCATTTCTGCAGTAAAGATTACGCCTTGACACTGTTTATAGACTTTTTGAAACAAAAGTATTGTATTGAATTGCTACAACATGGCGTTGGGAGGCCTGCTTACGTGTGCATTCGAATCGCTGCGCTGTTCCCATATGGGATACATCAATCCCCCCCCGTCAGAGCATGGCGCCCTATCAATTCGTGACCTGATGTGGCGGCCATACATTTACCATGGTAACGTTCGGCGAATTTCATCCCAGCGGCGTGTTTTTTGTTTTGTTTTTTCTCGATCAATGGCAATCATCACGGACAAATTACACAGGACAGAGATGGTGTGCCCAACACAGGGGCGAGAAATGTTCTATGGAACAACTCGAGCTGCCTGGACGCGTACGCGTACGCGGAGAACAACAACTGAGACGCGCCTTATCAGGGAAGTTGCCAAGAAGCTTCTTAGCAGGATAGCAGCCGTGCTTTAGATTTCCCAAGGGCAGCTCATCAATGTGAGAAACAACACTCTTTCAAAAATGGTGATTCCATTTAATTACAGAATAGAAGTCTTCATGTTTTTATTCTTTCATTAGATTCGTGCACGCTGAATCAATCCAAAATCTTCCCCTGTGGATTGAGACCAGCAGGTAGTCACTCCAGTGAACACACACAGCACATTTCATCAGTCGGCAGTTTCTTCTTGTGACCTGTACCTTTTGGGGGCAGCAACTACTCCAGGCATACATTTGAGCGCATAGTAGGAATACGCTCCCTTGATTGGTACAATATCATCGCTTGTTCTTACCAGTTTGCTGATTGATGTAGTCGCTGTGGCTACTGAAATTGTGCTGCGAACCAATCCCACTCTCTGAGAGTAATCTGCGATAAATTTAATCTTTAAACCTTTAGGGCCCGCTACGGCAAGAATTTTGTACAATGCACTCAAAAATTCATCATTCTTGATACGTTCAGACTCCAGTAGCCCTCTAACATCTGCATCTTGAGCTCCATGCCCAGTTGAGTGGCTCAAGATTTCTTCAAGAGATAGCTGTGACACATTTGGTTCCATTTCTATTACATACTTAGTTCCCTTGTTTATCTCTTCTTTGTTTGGGCTGGTCAGGTCCAACATTGGCTTGGCTTCTCCCAAGCTCGACCTCCTGGTGGCATCCATGGTGTGGGTATCGCCAAGTATTTTCAATGCCTCCACACTAATGGTCCCTGTCGGAAAGCACGCTTCCACCTCACTCAACACCTTTTGGCCTTGTTCACTCTCCAGAGATTCACCTTTCAGACCTGCTTCAATCTGCTTGTGAATTTTCTTCTTCATATCCTGGCCTGCTTGCTCAATGTTGGCAACATAAGCATCACCTGCAGGCACCTCGCCATTCGCATTTGCATCACCAGTGGTTGCTACTGGTTTGGGAGGCTTCAAGCCCGCAACAATGGCTCTTAGTTTTGATGGATTGAATACGATTTCATCTTTATTCTTACCACCCATCCTGCCCATTATATATGCCCTCAGGTTTTCCCTTGCAGTGTATGGGTGCAGAAATACCATTAGCGCATCCAGAATAACGTTTTGTGCTGCTGGGCCATACTTATCGCTTTCTTTCTTGAAAACTTGGTCGTTCTGTATCAACTCCATTCTGATTGTTTGTGGTAGAGATCTCCTTTTTATTGGCACTCCATCATCATCCACAGGAACTCCTGGATCTTCGCAAGCTTCTGCCACCTTGCGGACATTATCAATGGCAAATTTGACTCCATCTGGGATTTTATAATCTAGTTTTCCTCGCCTTTTCTTGGGCGTCAATTCTGCCTGTTTCTGCCCAGGTTTTGGTGCATTCTTTGCCTTACTGTCCTGGTCTGTTTCCTTTGTTTTCTTCTGCCATCATGGGAAAGATAACTAGTTTGAGTATAGTATCAAAGACGCTAATACAGCAGCATTAATAATAATGAATAAAATACGAATATAGAAATTTGCAACCAAGTTTCGCGCACTTTTTTACCACGTTTGGGGCCATCTTCCGGCTTGTCCATCTCAGGTGCCCCAACTTCTGTGTCCCTTTGTATCGTCCCTCGATAGATGACAAAACCTTTATGCTTTGACTTTCTCTTGTCCGTATGCTCAACCATTTCAATAAACTCGCTATCATCAATGAAATCATCCATATAATCGTAGGAATCTTTCTTTCTTCGCTTTGGGGCAGGAGGAACCTCATCCTCTAAATTAGTTTCTGCCCCGGTAGCGTCAACATCCTCATCTCCATTCCTCTCACCATCATCTTCTAAATCTTGTCGACCATCTTCATCGCTCCCAGACAACCCCCCATCATTCATTCCAGGCCCAATGTCATCATCAGAATCCTCGTCTTCATCATCACTCTGTACTCAATCAAACACATACATTCACGTATACAGGCAAGTGAATACACGAATACAGAGAATACAAAAATCAATGATTAAAATCATATTAACGCAACATTCGACCAGTACCATTTTCATAGAGCGAGTGATAGCTTTCAAATACGCAGTGAAGGGTTTAACACTGTCAGGCTTCTCACCAGAACCATGTCCATTTTGTACACCTTGTTCCCTCAAAATCTGCATTCACGTAATGTTATTATACTTTTACTCGTTAAATTACTCGATATCTTTGACACAGCTAAGATACCGTGACATTGCAAAAAAAAAACAAACCCCTTCCGACTCGCCTTTTTCCAGTTGACTTGCTTTTGCTCTTTTTGAAAAGGCACAAGCGTAATGTACACCTTCCTCCCATCTCCAAGAAGCTCTTTACCTAATCTTTCCTGTTCCCTCAAATCTCCAATTTTGAAATTCCCACTCAAGGCGTCCACTTTATGCTTGCTGATCCCAGTGGGAGAGGAGATTTGTTGAGGAACGATTCTCCTTTTCGGTTTCGCGGCCTTCATTTTCAAAGCGACTTGGATTAAAGTCAGGTTTCAAATTCTACGTAACCTCCCGTTGTCATAAACCAATATCCTCGGTCTACTGAATGCCACAATCCAAGCGTCGACTTTTTTGTTGTTCTTGTCTCTCTCGCCAAGAAGATCTCTCGTCGTCTATCGAAAACCAGGGACTTAACTTGTTATTATAATACCATGAATTAGGGTATGAATAAATAAATTACAAATTCAGTATGTAGAACAATCCTTGTGCTTGTAGGCCTGTACAAGGCTCAGTCCATGGATGAATCTGATCAACCTGCAGTGGAGGTCACACTTTGACCACCTAGTCTATTGATGTCAATTCAAATGAATCAATCAGATCCAATCACATCATCATTTTCATCGCTCAATTCAATTGCAAAGTCATCGTCTTCCTCTTCATTCCAATCTTCCGGCAGCATGTTCAGTTCCCCTTCCTTGCTCTCAAAGAACAACAAGTCATCCATAGCAGAAGCAAAAGCAGCATCCTTAGTAGCCTGCGCTGTACCTGTGGTACCCTGAAGAGAAAGAAGAGATAGCAACACTAATGACTGCATCTCCTTATCTTGGACTCTTGATATCAGTGTTTCGCTAATCCTCTCCAGTCCCAACTCACTATTCTCTACAAGTAGCTCAATAGTTGCACTGGGTGGATGAGACTTTAACCAATTCACAATGCCAAGCGGTGGGACGAGTTGCCCGCAGGATGCTTCGAGATTCGCTTTCAAAGAACTCAACTGATACTCTTGCGCAATCCGGATCGCTCTTCTTGCAGCCTTCATACATAGCATATAACACGGGGCCTTCGTATCCTCCTCCCCTGTCGAAAATCCAAGTCTCATACAGGCCATAAACATTATTAGAAATTGAGAATCGCTGAGAATACACTGCTCATCCTCTCCTTGATATAGCAGAAATCCCAAGGCTGCATGCGGACCAATCAGACTGACTACATGAGATATTTCTGCAGAAACTTTCTCGGCACTATTCATCAACTTTTCCTCTGGTCCTTTGAGATTGATGAGCAAAAGAACAAGATCACAACATGCTTTAGCACCCAACACATAGGTAGCCATGGCATCGTACTGTTGGGAGGACCATTCCGTCCAGATGCTCGATGCATCACTGGATTGGTCGTCATCCCCCGCGAATCCGTCTTCTTTGCAGCATGTGCCAAGAGTGCACACTGCATCCATAACCAACTGGGCACATGCCTCCTTTCCTGTTTTGCCCCCAAATCTGATATTTTCCAATAGGGTCGCTTCTTGAACCGACTTTATAATATACTTTGACACGGGTGAAAACGATGCCATTATATCAGCACGAGTGGCGCATAAACCAGTCAAAGCTCCATATGCTTTAATCGCCTGACTAGCCTTTTCCAATGGGCTGGCATCTCCTTTCCCCACAATGTCCACCAACTTGCCAATCCAGTCGCTAGTCACTGGGTCTCTAGACAGCACTAATCCTAGAATATCTTTTACATTCCGCTTACTCGCACTTGCCTGGTCTAGACTATCACACAGCGTACTGTCCAATATAGAAGGAATTGAATGTGCGTGTTCTCGACCTTGTTTCACGGCCTTCCGCTTTCTCCTCACTGACGATTTCTCCTGCGCACCATTCAATAGATCCAAAAGGTATTGCGCGTGTTGCGCACCATATTTCTCCAACTGCTCCCTCAGCAACCTTTCTTCGGCAGGGAGCACCTCTAATGCGCCTTTAAGGCATCCTTCTATTTCATCCAACTGCACGCAACTTGATCTCTATTGTAAGGAACTTTCCCTAATATAGTTACTTACAGAGTTGAAAAAAATCAATGCATCACAATCTGTATCCAAGTACTGCGGCTGGAGTAAAGTCATGCATGTGCATACCTCCCACTCATCAGTCGTCTCTCTATTCCTCAGAACGATGGCCAACCTTGAAAGGAATTCTTTCACTTCATCTTCTGATTTATTCTCTATAGGAGTCTTGGCCAACGACCTGGCAGACTTGCGAGTTTTTGCAACCATGGAGCTAAAAAACACTGTGTATAAACACCACAACTTACTGAAACAGCATCATCATCACCATGGTTCCCTTCTTAGAGTATTCTGATTCATAGTAATAATAATAAAATTGTAATTGCTTTCTGTCTCAGTCGCAGTACAATCATACTAGTAGCCCATGGCCCTGCTAGGTAGACCAGCTGGTCAAGGCACATGTGTCATTATTTTACCAGACTCTTTTTACTTAACAAACAAGACGCATATTTTATCGTTAAGAAATATGGTGACCTAGATGCTGGTAGAGAATAATAATATCAGTAGTTATTATGAGTTCTTCGGACCTCAATCTGAGGTTACTCATTCCATCCCCTTTTGAAAGCGGAGAGGCGTATAGTCTTGGTGCTGATTCTGGAACAATCTGCGATAATGATATATCACTGATATCTGTTCTGAGTGGATGCGGGGTTAATGAGCTGACGGGGAGGGGGGGACTATCTGGAACTGGTGCATGTGCAACGAGTGAAAATGACCCCAAGACGATTCCCTTTCGAAAGCTGCTCAGACTGACGATTCCATTGTCATCAGCAAATGTTGTATTTTTCATAATTAATCTGGTGAATATTGCTTTCGTCGGTAAGTTGGGTAAATTTGAGCTCGCGGTGTCAGTTCTAGCCCTCTCAGTGTATAATATCATTGGCTTGGCAACTGTTATGGGCAATAACACGGCGTTGGAACCTTTATGCGGACAGGCGTATGGGGCGAAAAAGTATAAACTGGTAGGCATATATACGCAGAGGTCTATAATTCTCAATGGGGTTCTGTCGGTGGTGATAATGGCAATGTGGTTCTCTTTTGGAGAATGGGGTTTCTTACACTTGACGAGAGATTCAAATGTGGCAAAAGCGGCTTCTCGGTTTCTTATACTTGTATCACCGAGTCTGCCATTCAATGCTGTGTTTGAATCTTTGAAGCGTTACTTGTCGTGTCAGGGAATTTTGCGGCCTGTGACCATGACATCATTGATATGTCTGTTAATATGCCCCTTTTATAACTGGCTCTTCATCTCGAGGATGGAATTGGGGCTGGATGGCGCTGCTCTTACGCATGTGTCGTTGTCTGCTAGTATGACAATCATGTTGTTTATAATGACATGTGTGATAGAGTGGTGTAAGCGTAGCATGGATGGTGCTGCAGTTACATGGCATGGCTGGTCTCTGGATGCTTTCAAAGGGTATTTTGAATTTCTCAGTTTGGCCGTTCCGGGATTTGTCATGCTGGTATCTGAGTGGCTGACATTCGAAATTCTTGTTATTTTGTCCAGCTTTTTACCAGATGATGCACAGCTCGCAATGTCAACCACTGGAATTCTGCTGAATATCTCAGGGCTGATATGGACTCTGGTGAATGGAATATCGACCGCGGCATCGATATTAATATCCACTTCTTTGGGAGCTGGTTACCCCGTGCAGTCAAAGTCCTGTGCAGCAGGGGCAGTGAGATTTGGGTTGATTGTTGAGGCTGTGGCCATCATGGTGCTCTATTTTGGTCGCCATTCTCTAGGAATACTTTTTACCAATAATAAAGAGGTCATACAGGCGATATCCTGTGCAATACCATTCTTCGTCATGACTTTACCAGGAGATGGGATAACCATCTGTCTTCAGGCTGTTTTACGTGGCACAGGCAAGCTATCCTATGGAGCAATAGTTAACATGTGCTCGTATTGGCTCATTGGCATCCCTTCGGCATATTATTTTGCATTTTGGCTTGATTATGGTATACGCGGACTTTGGATAGGCATTGCAATCGTAAACACGTTTCTTGCAATAGTCATGACACTTATAGTAAGGAGAATAGATTTCTTCAAGGAGGCAGACTTGGCAATACAACGAATATCAAACAGCAGCTGATGCATGCTTTTTTTCTTTTTCGTTTAAGTATTACTATTTAATAATAATACCAATAATACTTTTTAAAGGTAAAATCAATCAATCACAATTCAAACTTTCCCTCGTATCAACTCCTGTCACCGGATTCGTTCCTTTTGCAATGTTGCACAGCCCTTTCTGAATATCCCTACGAATCAATGCATCTGTAAAGTCTGCACCTTCGATAGACTTCACTTTGCTCACTTGAGCATTCGTCAGCATGGCACCTTCCAGAATAGCATTTGTCAGATCCGCATCTTCCAAATCAGAACTCTCGAGATCAGCACCCGTCAAGTTTGTACCCACAAATTTAGCCTCTGCACAGATGGCACCAAACATTGGAACACCCCGCAAATTCGCCCCCGACAAATCTGTTCCCCGCAAATCCGCTTTATTAAAGTTTCTCCTGGTCAGATCCTGACCAGACATATCCGTAAACGCCATTGACGTCCCCATTCCACCCCCACCACTGATTGCCAAGCTTGGCGATGCGCTACCAAGACATAACAGTGCAGCCAAAGCTGTCCCACACACGGGTCGAGCCATCCAATTACTGTCAGTGAACTCCATCCCATCCCTCATCGACATCGTTATCATGCTCTCTCGACTCGCTGCGACCCGTCTCTTTCTTGTAAGCAACGATGTCCTTCCGCATCGTGTCTGCAGCACCACACACAATTTTGTCAACGGCATTCCATTTTCTCGGACGAGAGTACTTTCATTTTATAAAATGAAGAATAATCCGATGATTTATTCAGTCGATCAACCGAGGATTCACTCTTTGGATAAAACCCACGGCACTGTTGTGCTGTCATCTCCTTTTCACTGTCGTTTCGGACAGTCACCCAACAGGCCCATTTATCCCCATCGTACCTTCATAAGCATATTACTTCCGTAATGAAGACATTTCATGCCATTTACGTGCGTCCAACTGCTACTGCAACCCCTTTCTACTGCAGCTGACATGTTTTCGATTTCTAGAAGATTTGTATCTGCCTTTCAGCTTGTCGATATTTTTCAACTTCTTTGTGTAATGGTTGTAGAGTGATATTTGACACCAAAAAGAAGGATGTAGGTCAATGTACAATGGAAAAAATTTTACAACTGTTTTCTTCTTGCTTTTCCTCCTGGTGTTTGTTTTTAACAGTGCTGATTGCCCAATTGGGCGTTGCTACGTATATACGTATAGGGTATATATATATATATATATACGTATACGTGGGAAAAACTGTGGGAAAAATCGATTTTTCCCACTCACTAAATAGTCATGAATCAAGGTGGATTGCCCATTGACAGCTGGTTTTCCTTGGTGTTTACCGAGTAAAACACACTGTTTAAAGGTTTGAACCCAAGTAGTTGGGATTTGTGCAGAGACAATCTCGCATCTGAGGCATGACCTGGGTCAGGATGGGGAAAAGTATGGGGAAAAGTATGGGGAAAAGTATGGGGAAAAGTATGGGGAAAATCGGTTTTCCCAATCATCATCAGGTTTATAATTTGTTGTTGACTGACCACCGGTGGTACCATCATTTCAGAAGGGGAAATAAGTTGTGCTACTCCTTCTGCCTTTTATTACATTGTATTAAAAATGTTATAATTTGGCTTGTGTAAAAATTCGAGAGTAGTACTCAAGACAATAATAAGGATGAATGCATCGGTGGAAGAGAGTAGTTGAAACACGTTGAAACAATAGCAGATGCTACATCTTCGTCATCCTGAAACCATCTATTAGTACGCAGCTGTTGTGGCGAATTATCTTCTCAAAAACGATTGGATATGATATATAACTAGTTGAATAGATTATAGTCATAGTAAAATGCTTGGTTGGACGCTGTGCGGGGTGCCGTTGAGGCGCGTCATTCGCATGGTGCGTTGGGTGATTGACTCTAGGGAAAGCAATAGAGAGTATTTGTGTACAGTGGAGTCTCTAGAAACTTAATTATTAATGATGATGTTGATATGATTGATGGTGGAGAGTATTGCACAGTTGTATCTCGATTCGGTTGGTTTGGTCTTGCTGGTGGAACTCACACTCTATGCTAATGATACACAACAACGATAACAAACCCATATAGTCTAGTCAGTTGGCTCACTTGTATCTATATCTTGACTCGCAGATATGGATTCTGATAGCAGTATGTACTCTGTCTGCACTGCCATGGATGATGATTGAATTTAAAAAGGCAGATTTCAGTGTGCACTATCAAGGTATGAATCATATGTATGCGTCATCATTATCATCATCATCGCTAGTGCTAACATGTATGTACAACACGTATTTGAGAGTTTAGTATTAATACTTCATTGTGGCTAATGTAATAATACAAATGATTTGCGTGCAGCGTGGGTGGTGGCTGGGATCTTTGTAATTCTGGCTGTGTCAGTGTCAGTGTACGAGGTGGCAATGCATCTGGAATATTATAATAATCCTAGACTTCAAATTCGAGTGGTGCGGATCCTGTGGATGGTTCCTATATACGCCGTGGATAGCTGGTTGAGTCTGAGATTTAAAGAGGCTAGGATATACATAGATCCTGTGAGAGAATGCTATGAAGCATTCGTCATTTATAATTTTTACATGTACCTGGTGGCCTACTTGGAAGATGAATACGGGAATATCAAGACGTACTTTTCTACAAAGGAGCAAGTGAATCATATTTGGCCAATGAGCAAGTGCTTGCGTCCCTGGAAAATGGGAGAAGAGTTCTTTTGGGAGACAAAGAGAGGGGTGCTGTCGTATGTCATTGCAAGGCCCCTCATGACTGCAATATCTGTTATTGCAAATGTAGGTGGGAGGTATTGCGATGGAGAGTTTAAAGTACACTGCGTGTATCCCTATGTCACGTTTGTGAACAATTTCTCACAAATGTGGGCGTTGTACTGCCTCGTGCTTTTGTACGAGGCTACTAATAGGGAGCTTGCTCCTATTCGACCTCTGCCAAAATTCATTGCAATAAAAGCTGTTGTTTTTCTAACGTTTTGGCAATCGTTATTTATTGATATTGCCGCCAATACAAAGTTGATTAATCCTTCGGAATGGTCAACATATGATACAGATGATGTGGCAGCAGGTTTGCAGAACTTTTTGATTTGCTTGGAAATGTTTGCTGCTGCAATAGGACATGCGTATGCATTCCCTCCTAGAGATTACATGGATCCCACAAGGCCTCCAGCTGGATTTATGAATAATGTAAAAGTCATGTTTGATGTCAGAGATATCATGTCGGATATGAGTCAAGTGGTTTCTGGTGCGTGGGGATTTTTGTTATGAGTGCTGTATTTTTGGTACTGGTTGGATTGGCTGATTGATTGGGGATCCATGTGCAGGCTCAATAACTGAGACTCAGGACAATATCAACGAAGTTGGGAGAAAAGCGCGTACAACTGCTGTGGATATGGTGACCAAGCCATTGTCGCTCATCGGATTCGCAGGTGGAAGTGCTACAAACGAGCGCAGCAGTCTGTTGCAACAATCCCCCACAAAACGGTAGTAGTAATACCAGGCGTGAATGACAATATCGCTCGAATGTTTTTCTTTTTCCTATTTCTTTCCCTCATGTCACATATTTTTTTGGGTTGTTAAATGAAAAGATATAGTTCATTCAATCATTTTCTTTGGAGAAATCCTTGGATGAAACATCTTTCCAGTTTGTAGACAGAGATGTTCCTCCACTCTCTTGATAACTCTTCATCATTGCCCGTCTGGTATCTTCATCTGCCCCTGCATAGAGTTTTTGGAAAAAATCCAAAACATTTGAATCCTTTTCTTCTTCATCCTCTCCCGCAATCTGTTTCTCAATCTTACTCCAATCCTTGGTCCCTTTTCTCCTTTGGTCCGTTATAGGTGGTTGCAATGATGGAACTGCTGCAACAATGCTTTGCTCACTGGATTTTTCTAGGGATCCCCATTGAACGGACGTGTCTTTTTTGCGCATTTTTATTTCAATTTTAGTTTTCAAAACCTCATATGTCGACTTTGTCGGGTCAATCTGACCAAACAAATCAAATCTCCTGCTATATTCAGGTTCATCTTGTTTCAAGCTAGCATTTCGTACTTGCACGTGTACGCTATCCGTGGAAAATTCCACATGAACAGTCTCTGGATTAACATTTTTCGCCAAAATATCCACTTCAACGCCCGTTGGACTTTGAAACCAACAGTGATCGAATCTCTTTGCTACAGGAACCTGTGCTGAAGGAGCCTTTTCTGCTGACCAGTATTTCCTGTACTCTTCATCATCGATTTTAACCCGGGAAGGTCCTACTTTGCTACTTCTTTCCATTTGTATATCTTCTACACGTTCTTTTATTAGACGCTGCTGCTCTCCATCTCCCTCTGTACTACTCTCTGGCACCTTTTCACCTAGAGCCACACAGCACATTCCCAACCAATTTTGAACCAATTTCTTACCTGGTTCCAGCGACAAGGCCGTCTCAAAGCATTTTTTCGCTGATTCATATTCCTCTAGCTCGTACAAAATCTTGCCCTGCTCTACATACGCGACAGCTTTGGTTGGATCTAGTCGGCACGCGTGTTTTGCATCTTCTGCAGCTTCAAGCAGACTAGACTTTTGTTTCCTATACGCTCTGGCTCGCTCTAGAAAGGTTTCCGCGTCCTGGGATACTTTAAGCACCTGCAACAAACAGCATCAAATCAGTGTCAGCATCATTTTATCTACAAGAATGTCCCATCATTGCCCGGCCTACCTCTGAAAAGCTTTCGATTGCGAGGTCCAGGTCTTTGTCCCTCAGTGCAGCTTTCCCTCGATCTTTCAATTCTTGCAGCGATTGCTCACCCATTTCCATATAGATTGAGATTCTACCTCTTCATTATTCTCTCATCAACAATAGAAATATTGTTTTGCCTTTAGACCGACTGCCTGTCATTGGCAAACTAGTATTGCCCTTCACAATTGGTGCCATTTGGGCTTCACAACTACTAGGAGAAATTTTTTTTTTCGCGATGAGTGAATTTCGCGAGCGGAGCGAGCCGAATTTTTCAGTAGTTCCTGAGTGGTATTCTTCGCGAAGTGCGTTTCTCAAGGGTACGACCTCACCTGTTTTTTTCGCGAACTTGCTGATTTATCCACGAAGTAGGCTCAATTTAGTTTGGGTGTTCTCCTCTACGACGATACCAATATTACCAGGAGTGAAGTGATATCGGTTATGTGTTTACAGAGAATATGTTTTAAAGAATGAATCAATCTGCTGGATCTATGCTTCCTCAACTTCTTCAGACTCCTCACCCTCTGATTCTTCTGTATCATGAACTGAGTATGCATCCTCCTCATCCGTTTCTGGCTGATCGTCGTCGTACTCATCAAAAACATCTTCGACGATCTGACGAGTCTGTTCACCGTCCTCTTGTTCAATATCCTCTACAATTGTGACCGGGATCTTGCGTGGCCTTCCCCTTTTTTTCCTCATAGGCTGCTGTCCTGTTACTTCTGTTTCTTTCTGCTTCTTATTTTTGTCCCAACTAGAACCCTTTCCATGCTGTTCCATCATATCTTCATCGATGGTTTGCAGTTTGATGTGATGTGTAGCAAATGCACAGAACCTGGTCCACAATCCAAAGTCATCTTCCGCATCTGCTTGCATAGCATTTGGACTTTTGCCCACTTCATTGTCAACTATGTCAGGTTCGTCTTGATCCGGATCAATATCAAACTCTTCATTTATTCTATCTTCCCATCTCAGGCAACTTTCTTCCGTGATCATACCCAGATCTTTTTGGGCACAGTTGAAAGTCTCCCATTCCCTCCTTTTGGTCTCATCCATTTCCATGGCAACGAACATTCGTTCTAGAGCTTGAAGCTGATACAAGCTGCTAAATGAATCTAGCAATCCACACGATCTCCATCCTTTTAAGATCAACTCCCTCCCCTCAGCCGTTTGAAACCAAGTAAAACCTTTCTCAGCCCATTCTGGAACTCTATCCCTCAAAGTTGTCATCTTCAAGTCCAGTGTATATCCAATGGGATCTTTGCCCTGACTGATTCGACTCTCGTTTTGTTCTATTTGTTCATGTATGTTTTCAAGGAGATACTTTTCAAATTCTTTGATAGCAAGAGCCTTCAGTTTGTAATTGCCAACTAGATCAACCACCTGGAGCTTTGATGTGCAACGGGCTGGCACAAAGAGCAACAATATGTAAGGGTACTTCTCTTTCATCCATTCAGTGAATGACTTCGATATATGCACTTTCCAACAGTCCAAAACTAGGACACATCTTTGGTTTATGTCCTCAACCTTCACACTCCTGCCTGAGTAAGGCTGGACAAGATGCTTTTCCACCAACTTTTGGCAAAAGTATGGGTGCAATACCTTACCAACCCATTCTTTCATGGTATTTAAATTGGCCCAATGTCGATCCGGATTGGTAGAAAACAGCCAGTCGTGCTTTGATGTGAAATGATGGTGACTGGTGCTTTTAACCTTGTCTGTCTTCCCTTTGAAGATAAACTGTAAAGGCAAAATTTCTCCACTTGCACTAAGACCAACCATCATTGTCACTTGCCTTTTGTCATGGTGGGAAAACATTGAAACTGATCTATCGCCCCTACGCGCAAGAGTTCTCCCTCTATGAGGAGCAAGATGCCATCCAGTTTGGTCTGCGTTCACTACTAAGTCTGGAGTTATGTTAAACTCTTTGGCACGTATTGCCAGTCTATCACAGAATGCCATTTTCAACTCTTCCCAGTTATCTGGTAATTCCCTTCCAGTAGTCGCTTGCCTTCAAGGAAAGTCCTAAGTCCTTATAAATGAAGTTCGTAAACCAAGATTTGGACATTTTCCAGCCCTTTAGTAACTCAGGTTCAGATCGACCAGCTTCGCTTTCGGCTTCTCTTTCTCGATCCATCTTTGCCTGAACAGTTTTCCACACAAAATCGATTGTGGTGGGAACATTAACCTGATTTGGTCTCACAATGTCAGAGAGCCAGCTCTTCACCAATGCTTTCCTCTCTTCGTTGACTGCTTTCCTCCCTCTGATCTTCCTGTAGATACCATTCTGTCCCCAAGCCCTAACTGTTGATTCCCTCAACGTTTGGAAATTTTCAATTTGTGGAAATTGAGTTTGAAACCATCGGATGGATTTGGAAACGGAGAACCCACCCCGATGATCAAGCTGTTTTGCCTTCTCCAAAACCATGGCTACCACCAAGTTGTCCCAATGCATATACTGACCATCTAGCCTGTTTGCTTGCGCATTCTCTCCTTTCTTTCGTTTTCTCTCTTGCCTGTCCTTCTGGCCTTTTAGTACGTACGCGGGGGGGTTCGACGAAATACTTCCTCGGGCCAACTCGTAACCTTGGTTTGAACTCGATCACTGTCTTGGACCAGGGAGTTCCTTTTCCCTGGAAAGCTTGCTTTATCGAGATTTTTTTTCTCCATTTTTTTGATCTAGTCCTCTGTATTTCATCTGTATCCTGAGCAACGATCATACAAACATCGTCTTCGTCTTGCAAGGAAGATGTCTCCACCACCGACGCTTCTTTCCCTGGCTCCATCGTTAAGGCGACTTCTACCATTTTTTGATACACGCAGAAAAAAATAAGGTGATATTTGTTGTATATGATCTCAGACTGAATCTACGAATAAATGTATGCAGGACACCGGCTGTCAAAAATTCGAAAATTTGAATTGTTGACCGTAGTACCTAGTACTGACGGCAATGAAATCACGACACATTTTCCCATCACGTGGGCCCTTTGATCGGGGAACATTATCCAATGAATGAAATGAAAAATTGAATCGGTTTGAATTCATGTAGCGCCCATCAAAGGCTGTGGTTGATAGGGGCACCTCTAGTGTAACATGAATGAAATAAAAAATGAATTCTGATGGGAGCAGTCGATGTCCAGCAGCCCGAAGGATGAAAAAATGGGGAACTTTAAAGTTCCCAAATTTGGGAAAATTTTCGCGATTGGTTTGTCTCAAGGGGTAATAGCCAGCGTTTACTTCGCGAATTGGCCAGATTTCTCGCGAAAAAAAAAAAAATTCTCCTGTAAAATTTCAAAAATTTCTTTTTCACGAATCACACTATTTTTTATTGTTGTACAGACACAGAATCCATTCGCAGTGGTTTAGACGAGGTGACAAAACGATTTGGAAAGAAATTTTGCTTGCGAGGAAGACTGGTAATCTCTGGACAGTCGGATCGAATGCATACGTAGTATGTTATGACATAATTTCAAGATTTATAGAGATAGTATCATGTATGACGATGATTTGATGCTGCCAAAGGCCACAGTGGTCAAGGCAATTAAACAACGGCTTCCCGAGAATATGAAGATTGCGAACGAGTCTTCGGAGATGATTATGGAGTGCTGCAACAATTTTATTCATATAATTACATCAACGGCAAATGAAATAAGTGAGAACGATAAACGGTCTACGATTCAACCGGAAGATGTGTTGCAGGCTGTGAAGGAGTTGGGTTTTGACTCCTATGTACAACCCTTGGAAGAAGGTGAGATGGTGTATCGCTGATGAACTCGATTGCTGTATAGTCGTATTATAATACACGATGACTCTATCACTGTTTTTGTTGTACAAGCTCAATGTGTATGGGTGAATTTCTACTAATTAGTGAATCGAGTTGTCACTATCTGGAATAATCTTGTTGTCACTGTTGTCTTGCAGCATTCCAGGTATGGAAATCAAGCAAAAAGGAAGCTAGAAATCAGAAGAGTAAAAATTCTGCGACAAGTGGTATGAGTCAAGAGGAATTGATTAAAATGCAACAGCAATTATTTCAGCAAGCAAAAGATAGAGCACGGGCAGATGTAGTCCCACCCCCAGATGGTGGTTGAAAGCGTCTTTCCTTCCTGCCATGTGTGAATTTTCAGATGACTTACAATTCTTTTGCGATTGATACTATGTGCAAAATTCAATGAAGCAGAAGGAAGTATCTCCTCTGTCTATTAGCAGATCACGAATTAAATTTTATTCTAAACCAAAGCCCTCAGCATTGAGTATTGCTAACCTGAGCCTGTTCTCTAATTTTTCCATAGACTTATAAGAAGGCAAAAGAAGGGTGTTGAAGCACGTGTGAGACGTTGGAAGCTTCATTGAATCTGCCCCGTCCCGCTGGATGATAACTCTGAGATTTGCAAGGCCTCCTATTGGAGCTCTATCGCTTCCAGTAACAAACTTGAGGAAAAGCTTTCTTTCCTCATCGCTAAGTCTATTAACAACCTGCCAAAGCCATCGCACAACTCTGTGGTCGGGGTGAAAGCCACCATCATAGCGTGCTGCCTTCCTCAAGCCTTCGAAATCCAAGCATGGTGAGCCACAAACTAAACGTTCAAGTTCAGTTGGGGAAAATAGTTGAAGTGCTGGGCCACCACACAGTGTCAAAAATCCTTTTGCAAACGATTCAAACTGCTTTTCTATTGAAGCACAAAGCCACCATGCAACATACATATCCACAAACTCCCTTCTATTGTCCTCATTGACATAAATGTCCTCCCCATTTGGACAAAGAGGAACCTCAAGAGGCTCCCCGCCTTTTATCATTGGTACAGTAAATGTCTGACAAAATGTCTCTTCAATAGATCCAGGACCTTCATATTGCAGTATTTGATCCAGTGATCTAGCCAGAGTTGGTTGCATCTCTTTCAATTCTCTCAGTTTGACCTCCAAACCCAAAATTTTCCTGTACAGGGCTAGAGGGAGCGGAAGATCCAACAGAACACCATTGTACACGGCCAAGCCGATAATTAAACCCAGCAGAAAGTATGCATCGTCAGATTCAAAGGTTCCAGGATCAAACCAATAAGTGCCAGACTCTTCCTGGAAGATCAGCATGCCATAATCTGGAGACAACAACTCTGACATGAGCAATTGAAAGAATTCCTTCTTCACTCCGCCAGCATCGACACCATCTTCACCTATAAAATGAACTCTCAATGGCTTGAAAAGATCACGCTGTCTCTGTCTTGAGACTTCATTGAGTGCATCTTCCAAAAGATGCGATCGGCGGATCCTGACAATGCACATCTCTGGATGTGTGCCAGGGAAACCAGACTCCTCAGGGGTAGGTAGACCAAGAGACCCTTGTTTCCATATTGATGAGCTTGAGTCATCTGCATCGCTATTATCTGGAGATGAATCGTTGTAGATACCTTCTTCGTCACTCTCATGACTGTGCACCTGGCGGGAAGCTGGAAATAGTCTCCACAGGCTGGTGGACCCTCTTTGATTGGAAGTCGAAGCCGTAATTGAACCATTTCCTTGTGCTCTCTCTCTTGAACGTCTTCTTTGAATGGATTTCTTTTCACCAGAGTTGGGTTTGGAGGATCTTTTCGGCAGTTTTGGGCCTGGGATGATTGGTTCTTCGCTAGAATGCCTGCCTGCCTGGGCCTCCACTCTGGCATCTGCTACTGTCTGGTCCATCTGTATACGTGCCTCAGTGTGAAGAAGTTTACTCTTTGCTCTGGGATTCAGTAAGAATGGATACGAGCAGAAAGAGAAGGGCCCATCTGACGATGTGGAATGGCGGGGCATATCATGTGTCTGCCGCCAGGCAACATAATGATCCAAGACATCCAACTTCTCGCTTATAAGCTCATTATAGAAAGCCTCAGGTGGTAATAGGCGACCAAACTGATTCGATTCTTCGACAAGAGCTAGTACCTTGATTGCATTCATGACACTGATGGTCAATTTTTTGGTGGCATAGAGCTCATCTGTCAGGTATTTCTGCAAAGGAGAAACAACCCTCTGCTCCAGCAGCTCGGCAGGATAGTTTGAAAGCCATCCCACAATCAGGTGCCTACAACTAGATGGAGATGCTAATACAATATTGCAAACACGAGGAATGAGAGAATTGGCAGATCGAGAGTCTCCCAACAAAGGATTCTGCATTGCAGCAAGTAAAACTTGAGCTCTCTCTGGTGTTCCAAGCAATTTGATGTTCTTCTCAAGGTCAATAATGAGAGACTCAAAACCCTTCCTGAGCGATTTATGAAGTTCATCCCTTTCAGGCTGTGGATCTCCTAGCTTATCAGCAGGAGGTGGCTCTAAGGACAAAATTTTCTGGTAAATTTCCTCCAAAAGTTTTGCCTCCAATCCAACTGCATCTTCCACACCGAACGCCGAAGAGATGGCAGCGGCTGACCCAAATACTTTTTCTATAGCAGAACAAATTGGTGATACATAATCTTCTCTGTTTGAGTCCTCCAGAAGTATGATTGAATCAAGGGCAAGTTGGAGCCGCTCCCTCAACATTGGAGGAGGCATGTCTGGTAGCTCATCTGACTTTCTCGTCAAAAACACGGAAGAATTATCCCCACACTCGATTTTGGTCACCACAGTGCTACAAGAACTGCGATCTCCGGTATCCAAAAACGACAAAGGAATTGCTGTTGGAACGCACCAGGAGCTGCATCTGTCCCTTGTGGGAAACTGCATGGATGAGGCTGCTGATGATTCTCCAATTGTTATTCCACTATCCAGTCTTTTCAGATCCATATCAACTGATACATGAAGTTCTGAAAAGTCAGAGGTGACTGCAAGCCATTCAATTGAATCTGTACTGGCGTCGTACTCAGATGAAGTTGGAAAGAGTCCCTTTGCTTCACCACATGCAAAAACACAGCCTGCTCTGCACAAGAAAAGCGTGTGGCGAGAACCGCAAGCTACTTCCCGGATTCCTTTCCGATATAGAGATTCAATTTTAGCTGGGTGATGTTCGTCCACGAAATTGCCTGTCCCTAATTGTCCAAAGGCGTTAGATCCCCATGCATAGACATCATCATCTGTGAAGGCCACAGTATGGAAAGAACCAGCCGCAACACCTCTGACACCTCGCAAAGGAACCCTTCTTGGTATATTAACCGTCCCATACTGCTTTATACTGGCAGGTGTAGCATCTAAATTGGCTGAAGGAGAATCAACAAAGTCCTCACCAGAAAGATGTGTCTCCAGAACATCAGGGGGCACTGAAAAGAGCCATTCTGCTGCAACTTCTACCCCTACATTACCCGTCTCCATCAAGGCAATCTCGGCTTGATCTTCTGGGATACCCATATCGAGCATTGACTGCATGAAACGCTGATTAACTCTCCTCGCTGCTCTCCTCCTATCGCTGGCAGTGCGACTCATGGCAGCATGAGTGGCAACTTCTGCAGAGACCGGCAGACCCAACTGCCCTTTTCGAGCATCACCCCAAGAGAAAAGGAATCCATTTGATGTCAATGCAGCACTGTGAGTATCTCCTGCTGCAAGTTGTCTGACCGGCAGGGCCCATAATCCATTAACTAATGCTGGTGACCTCCTTGACCTTGAATCCCCTAGTCCCAATTGTCCAAACGTGTTATCCCCCCAAGCAAATACTAGGGACGTCGCGGTAACACACATGGTATGATTTGTACCACACACAACTTGTGTCACCATTTGGCCATGGAGGAGTTTCAAGCTACGAGGTTTCACCCAGTCATACTCAGCCCTTTCTCCGTGTCCACATTGGCCATGTTCATTAGCACCCCACGTGATAACATCGTGTGGCGTAATGACAATGGTGTGATTCTCTCCACACGCCACTCCTTGCACATCCCATCCATAGAGTAATTCAACTCTTCGCGGCATATCCCACATGCCTGCTTTTGGACCACCAGGGGCTCCTAGTTGACCTTTATCATTGTTTCCCCATGTGTAAATCTCACCCTGCACACATGTATGTTGAATTCATGAATGAATCGAAATTGTTTTTGTTTGATTGATAACAAAATTTTATTAACCTTTATCGCCTTCCCTCGAGGTAAGTAGACTCGATGGAACCCCCCGTTGTGTACTAATTGTGCATACAATACAATACGCGAAACAGAAGGAAGTGAGAAAAAAGACTCACCGCATCACCAACACCAGCACCATGCCGGCCACCCAAACTAATCGTTTTCCATCTTTGTGAAGGAAGACGAGCCGGTTCTAGTACAACAGGCCTTTGAGATATCCCTAAAACCCCACCAGAGTTATCCCCTGCAAATACATTTGCTTCACCATCAGATATCAGCCCCCACTCCTGCCTCACTTTTTGGTACACCACTGGACATCTTGTCCCGTTCGTTGACTCGCTCGTTAATTTTCACTAGAGGCAAGTGGATATGATATAAAACGAGTCAAATATTCACATCACGTACCGCACACCCATCCATTTTCCACCAAAGTCGTACTCACTAGCGGACTTCTCGGAGAAATCTGTAAGCCTTCGGCCTCCAACTGCGCAACAGAAAACAAACCGGTTATACCGTATCGATCCCTGAATTGTTGCTCGATTGTTTTCAAAATATTAATCAAAATTTATGAAACAGTCTAGTCCAACAGTGGCCCAAGAATCATCATTTTTTCTCTGTAGCGAACACCAGATGCCGCGAGATCTCTGTCAGCTTGCTGCCCCCAACTTCGATTCATTACCGCATTGATTGACTACTTAATGAAATTTACCTTTAAAGCAGCAATTCTAGACCTTCCTTTTCCTTTATTCCCTACTTTTACTTTAGGTGGAGCTGAGTTGAAGGGCAGGGAGATCCCACTACCCTTCTTCTGCCCCGTTGCATCAGCTTCCAAGTTGATTTCCATCCCTAATAGATTTCTATACCAAAAAATACACAAATTAATAACCTTTCGGCCGCACTGAAAGACCCTCCTTGTGTTATCGGCATGTCGAATTTCCGACGAGTCGATCTCGAGCAAGCGGTTGGGTCGAACTCGAGTTCCCATGCGCATGCGCATACCCCTATGGATATGGTACTGCCGACAGTAGGTACTACCTGCAGATGTACCTCTGTTGGAACAGAGATTTTTTATATTCTATACTAAACATATCCAGTACATAGCGTGAAGGTTACACTGCTGTTTCACATATATATTCTTGTTTTTTTTTAATAAAAATGTCTAGTATATACTTATGCATCCTGGATAGACTTTCCGTACATCTTGGCCTGTTCCTCAAGGATGGTTTGCTTAATTCCCTTTCCTTTTGGCAAGGAAATGAGAGGCTTGTCCCCCTTTCCAATAACGAACACGTTTGTTTCACGGGTAGCGAAAACGTGTCCAGCTGCATCCTTGATGTGAATGATATCGAAAGATCCCTTGTGCTTTTCCTTATGGACCATGATGCCTACACGTCCATTGTTATGTCCTCCTGTGACCATGCACATGTTGCCCAGGTCAAACTTAATAAAGTCTCTGATCTTTCCAGTTCCGTAGTCGAACATGACGGTGTCATTTTCCTTAATTTCTGGATCTGGGTAGCGCATGGTGCGTCCATCGTGGGTTGCAATGTATGGCACACCTCCTTTTCCAAACTGAACACGGCGAACCTTGCACAGTTTATATGCAGCTTCCTCTTTCGAGATGCGGTGAACCACAAATCGACCCTTAGTATCGTACACTAGACGGAAGTTCTCATCAGTTTTTGGGATGGTGATGACATCCATAAATCCAACCGGGTACGTCTTATCGGTTCTCACTTTACCATCAACCTGGACCAAGCGGTTCATCAGAATGCTGGTCACCTCTTTGCCGTTCAAAGCATACCTGCAGAAGCGTGAAGTGTAGCATACGTCAGTTTTTACCTTGGAGGCGAATTTTCAACGAACAGTGTAAACAATTCCGACGGCGCAAGGGAAGAGTCCGGAGACCCGCCCCGCCCGCAGCCTTTGGCCGACGGCTTGTGCTACTCATCTCCCACAAACGTACTTGAGCCTGTTCCTCAGCAATAAGATCAATGGAAGACATTCCCGAGTTTTGTGAGGTCCTGGAGATGGCTTGGGGGCCTGCACAGCACAAACAAAAACATTCACCAACAAGCTCCTGGCAGACTTTCATCGGCAGCCAACCATGCACTGCAGCCGAGTACTCTTCCCCGGCATCGATCGCATCTGACACTCTCAATCCTCTTGGATATATAGTATGTATATCCAATCATCAGGAGAGCCCCACATGCGACCATACCAGCTCCGGCACCCGCAGTCTTTCATGTCGCCACGTACAAAGATTCCTCCAAGCTTGTCAAGCATCCAATGCTTGGGGGCATTAAGCCTCTTCAAGTGCTTCTTAGGGCCGCGAACCATTTTTATTTACGTTTAAAATAAAAAAGTATGTCTACATCGGCGCAGGTTTCCCTTCTTATTGTCGGCACTCCTGTTTGGACCAGGCGGCCGCCTCTCCTTATCCATCGGTACTGTCCATCCCATTGGAGGCACTGACTGATACTGCAGACTATTGGTTCAGGGTCCAACAGGGATGGATGGGTGTCCCCCCGGTGACACAGGGCCCTTGATGGGGGAATGGCGATGTCTCTATTTGTTTCGAGCGAAATTTGTATGCAAGTTTTAACATCTGGCACTACTAGATTAATAGCAATCAGAGAGAGACAGAGAGAACTGTACAAGAGCGCGACTCTTAATCACGCTCCTCTAATGAAACTCTGTCCAGAAACTGGTCCGTTCCTGTCCTCGCTGGATAGATGGAGATGATCATTTGCCTGATCCAAATTTGGCCCTTTAAAAGGCTACACAGCTGTGTACCCTGCGCAGGGTCTCGAGACAACAGATGGAGGTGCCTGCATACATGCGTTGTGCCTATCAAAAAGAGTGTACGCAACTCCACCGTGCGAAACAGAAATGGAATCCTTCTATGGATGAGATTAGTAATCAAGCCAATTTGGTTTCTGCTGCCTCCACTGGGATGTCATTCAGTCCGTGATACAATCACAAGATTGGCATGCCAGCAGGTTTGGACCCGCAGATTGCCCATCCCAAAGATGATCAGGATATCAGGCTGCATGCCATATGGATTAGAAAGGCAGGGAAATGGGCCATTTGCGGTATAGTCATTAAATTGAATTATTTATTTCTGCATAATTGCGTAGTATCAGTGGGAGCAATAGTTTGAGTTATCTATCCATAGTTGCCGAGGAGAATTCCTGGCTCTTCCAGAGTTGACAATTCTAGCTGCTTGCCAGTGAAGTTTGTGCCGCTGCATTACACTGTAGAATAGAAAGTTGTAGTTGAATTGGGGTATTGACGTGATCGAGAAGGCGAGTGTAGCGTGTGGCGTGTGGCACAGGGCGAATATTTTTGAACCGTGCGCACTCATGTCACTATCTAGCGGGGACGTGCACGGAACAGAGGCACCACAGGTATCTAAAATGGGTAGTAGTGAGGGACTAAATGCTGTGATAAACGAAAAGGTGGGTACATTGGGTATTGAATGTGTAATTGCAGCGGGGACTGTAAGTGTGGAAGTCGCTGGTTGGGGGTAGTCGTGCGGCTGGCTTGAAGATGACGCCGGTGTAGTGATGCGTTGGTGGGGGGGTATGCAATCTATGACCAATATATGTGGGATACATAAAGTCTAATCGTTGATTTCTGCGAGTGTAGGAAGAGAAGGCGGGGGCTTCTGGGAAGCGGTTGGCGACGCCTTGGTCTGCCGTCGTGAAATCAAGTCAAGCGTCTGAACAGAGCGATCAGTCGGTTGCTTCAGAAGGATACTCGCCATCTAATGCTTTGAGTATGAAGAATTCATCGAGCGCTCAATCGTTGTCTAAAGCGCTGCGGTCGCCTGTAGAGTCTCCTGCGTCTCCGAGGCAAACTGAGGAGAGTGAGAGTGCTACGAGCAGTGCTTCTAAGCAGAAGGGGGTGGAAGGGAAAGCGGATGAACAACAAGTACAAGATGATGAGTTCATAACAAATAGTCAGGTGAGTGTAGACGCGAATACAGAAGGAAATGTTCGTTTGGATTGGATAATGTTGATGATAGCAGTACCATGAATGGATGTGTGATTGTGGAATGAATGCAGTCGTCTTCCAAGGCATCAAAGCCTGCATGGAAAGTGCCACAGAAGCCACAAGAGGCTGTATCCGTGCCGTTGCCAGATGGTGCGGTGTCTTGGCCGTCGTTGGTGGATTCGAAAGAGCCTATACCGAAGAAAAAGTTGAGAGAACAGGCTGCTGCTGCAGCAGCTGCTGCATCTGCAATCACAGCTGCTGCAGAGAAGCCGAAGAATCGGAAAGAGCGAAAGGGTAAATCGCAAGGGAATGATGGTAAAGATGGAGCAGAAAAGGAAGGTAAAGGAAAGAATTCCAAAGGGAATCGTAGAAATAAAGGAGGAAATAAGGATTCTGCAACTGGTGCTCAGAATGATGACAGTGGTGAGACGAGGAAGAAGGGTTCAAAAGGTAACAAGCAAGGTGGCCATGGCAACCAGAGAAGTTCAATAACTTCTCAATATGGGTTGTCATTAGGAATGCCGTATGGCTTGCAGCCTGTAATGTATCCGGCTGTGAGCCCAGTGTTTTATCCACCTGCAGCGTATGGAGTGTCGCCAGCTGTGATGGGCATGCAAACCGGGGGACCAAATGTAGATTCGGTTCAGATGGCAGTGAGAAATCAAATTGATTACTACTTCTCTCCAGCTAATTTGGTGAAGGATATGTATCTTCGTGGGAAAATGGATTCTAATGGTTGGGTTGAATTAAGTACAGTTGCAGCATTTAATAGAGTGAGAATGTTGACTCCCGATCTTTCCATCATCGCATCATCTGTAGCAGCATCTACAGTTGTAGAAGCTTCACCAGATGGAATGTTTTTGAGGGTGAAAGCTGGTTGGGAACAGTGGGTTTTGCCTGAAGACCAAAGGGATCCCTCAATAAAGTCACCATCAGTGCCATCTCCGCAAACAGGGAAAAGCAGGGGACAGAAAAAGAGTGAAAATACGAAAAAGCATGATAGAGAAAGTCAGTCACCTAGAGATGAAGATGATGTTTTCCTACTGGATGAAGAGCATGAATCAGTTGCAGTGCAATCAACCATGTCAGATGCAGAAGTATCCCGCCTGATTGTGGTCAAGCCATCTGCTAGCAGAAAGAAGAAAGGATCTGGACTTGCCACTGGTGATATGAAGCACGTGATCAATGATGGTTTGGAGGTGTATGGTAACGAGTTGCGTAGTATAGCTGAGAAATCTGAAGATGATAATGAGGGCAGAAAAACTGTTTCAAAACCAAGACCTGTTGCTAATGGACGAAAAAATGGCCGATCTCGTGTCAATGCAAACTTTTATCCAGCTTCCTTGGGCCATAGCCACAATAGTAAATCATCAAAAGGCTCCAAGGATGCATACAGGCCAAATTCTGTCTCTGTGGGCTGGGTATTGGGCTCAACTCCTGTCGATTCTTCAGCAGGTTTGATGTCTCCTTCACACAGAGTCAATAGGCCTGGATCGTATCTGAGCTCATCGGCTCCAATCCAAAAGTTTCAACATCCTAGCTATGAACTTCTAGAGGAAGATGGCTTCACTCAGATAAAGTATGAGAAATTTTTCGATAGATGTATAGCTGAGAGAGAGGAAAAAGGAGTCGGATTGAGTGAAGAAATGAACACGCTCTTCCGATTCTGGTGTTATTTCTTGAGAGATCATTTCAATCAGGCTATGTATGACGATTTCAAAAAGTATGCCTTGGATGACTCAGATCAGGGATATCATTATGGAATAGAGTGTCTGTTTAGGTTTTTCTCGTATGGCCTGGAGACCGCGTTCAGGGAAGATTTATATTCTGAGTTCGAGAACCTTGTGCTTCGAGATCATTCAAAGGGGCAACTCTATGGTTTGGAGAAGTTTTGGGCGTATCACCACTACACGGGCTTCCCAAAAGGTTGCAAATTGAGGATGCATCCAGAGCTACAGAAGCTATTGCAGACAGACTTTACGTCTTTAGATGATTTTAAAACAAAACAGTATAAAAAAGAGAAAAAATAATAGATGTGAGTAAGAAAAGAACATGATACCGGATTGGAAATTGCCAGTTTGGGGATTGAGAATTTAAGGAACAGACAATGGCATGCAACATATCTTTGGCTGCTTGGACCAGACTAACAGTAACGTTTACTTTACACGAGTCACATGAAATGATCAAGAAAGTCCAAGCAATTAAACAGAATATTGCATTTTTTTTTCATTCTATTACTTTTTTTTCATAGATGCTGTGTTTCCTAAAGTTTTTGGCAATGCACATCTTCGGGAATCCAGATGAAATATGTGATGTTTTTCTCTTTAAAATTATTATTGTAGAAACCTTTCATATAAATATAGTTGCATTCAAATCTTTTCTTTAGGCATCAAGGCCGGCTCAAGAGGGAGTTTGCTCATCATCTCTGGTATAACCTCGTCTCTCTTCATCCTAAGCAGTTCAAAGATTCTAAGTGCAAGACCTCGGCGCTGCTTTCCGCCGCTAGATGCACCACTATCACTGTGACTATAACTATGACCTGGACTTCCAAATTGAGTCGAAACACTGTAAGGGTATCCCCCAGCTCCCGGAAGAGATGTCTGTTCTCCAGCCAAGCTCAGTGACAGAGTAAAAGGCACCAACCAAGTCGTGATCAGCAAGAATGCCGCAATATACTCTGTTGTATATCTAGAGTGCCAATAATAAAAAACCCAGGCTCCAGTATTGCAGATAAATCCTCCCATCGCCATCAAAGCATCTGGAGACTCTAGGCTAATGTATGGAAACCTTGACCTGTGCAGCAAACGATAATACAATCCGTGAGCCATAAGACCCGACAGAATACAATAGAAAGGTAGCCCATCGATAATCAAAAGTCCGTTGGCGACCACGGTTGCTTTGATCGTGTAATCTATAAGCCTCTTTGTAGTTCTGAGGAATTCTTCTATAAGTTCAGCCAAATAATATAGAGCACAGGCTGCATGAACAAACAATATGGATTAAGAGCGCTCATTAAGTATTGGGTATATCCATTTTCATGAAAAACTCGTTCCTGACTGCAGCTCACACAGTTCCCATTTTGCAAGTAGACAAAATCGAGATGGGACAACCCTCTTGGCCTCGGAGGCGCAGTCTCTAAAAGACGGAACATACCCATTAAATAACGACCAAACGATCAATTTAAACACAATCCTTACCTATTCCCAGTGATAAGAAAACGATGAAGAGATAGAAGCCAATGTAGACGAGCACAGTGGACACGTCAAGTCTCATCGTGCCTTTACTGCTAGAACACTCTCGTCTTTCCGCCGATTAAAAAGAAAAACTCTTCAATCTCAAATGGTGAATTTATTTTTCAATCCCTATGCAACCATAGCCATTGTACCCATCAATGTAGCCTCAGATGCTGAAACATCCGAAGTGCCCCTGGTTGTTGGCGATGCATCGGCCAAATTTAATCAGTTTTAGACTCGCCGGATAATGCTTTTGATTTTAGATTGCGTTTGTTCCATATTTTCACACTGGCTGTGATGTGGGTCTGCATGCAGGTCTGAAACCATCTGCAACTGTTCGGGTGCATTCGTTTGCTGTTGCGTGTCATCACAGTTGATTGGATCGAAAGCATTATCGAAATATTATACCCTGAGGTGTTGGTATTCTGATTGCATGCGATACTCCTGCTCGAACGCTTGTAAACACAGTCTGTAGTTGGAGCGAATGAGTGGTCGAGTGGGGTCTGGAGGATTTTGCTCGTATCGATTTCCATTGCTATGGGATTCCTTTGTATCCACTTTGACTGATTCGTGTAATTCTAAGAGTCATTATAGTCGCGAGAGCGAGTCTAAGGACGGTGAAAATACGAATCAAGCTGGGCCTGGCCTGGTACCCTTGCCTCCAAAGCCAGTCTCCTTGCTGCCAAAAGTGAAAAAGCTGGTAGCGATTGGGGACGTGCATGGAGATGTAGAAAAGGCTCGACGTGCATTTCGTCTGGCTGGCGTTGTTGACGAGAATGGGGCCTGGTCTGGAGGGGATTGCATCGTTGTGCAGGTTGGAGATATACTGGATAGGGGGCATAATGAAGTGGAGATGTATTACTGGTTTGAAAAGTTGCAAAGGGAGGCCAAGAAGAGTGGGGGAGCAGTGTATATCCTAAATGGTAATCACGAGACTATGAATGTGGGCAAACAATTTAGATATGCGACTCCTGGGGGATTCAAGGATTTTTCAAAATGGGCAAGGACACATGCGATGGAAATCATATTGAAGTCAAAATGTAAACCATGTAGCCAAGAAAGAATAAGATTTGCAAAGGAATACTTACAATCGAGTATGGAGAATGGTCCGAGCGCTAGGTTTGCAGCTCTTCGTCCTGGGGGAGATTTCAGCAGGAGGTTTATTGCACCAAATCCGGTGATTTTGCAAATAGGGTCAACAATTTTTGTCCACGGAGGGTTATTACCGCACCATGTAGAATATGGAGTAGATAGGATCAATTACGAAACGCAGGATTGGGTTCTGAATAAAAAGGTGGAGGACAAGCCAGATTTTCTGTCAGGTAGACGGGCAGTTGTCTGGGCTCGGGATTACTCACATGAAGATGAGAGCAAATGCGATTGTGGCGCATTGCAAGACGCCTTGAAGAATATTCCTGGAGCAAAGAGGATGATTGTGGGTCATACAATTCAAAGTAATGGAATAAATTCGGCATGTAATGAGCAGGTTTTTCGTGTAGATGTGGGTCTCTCTAGAGGGTGTGGAGATGGAACTCCTGAAGTGCTCGTCATAGAAGATGATACTCACGTCAGCAGAATTATAGAAGAGGAAAGTCCAGACTCGGCAGAGAGCAAGCTGCATCATCTGGAAGAGATGAATGAGAGGTTGTTGCATGAAGAGTAGGGATCTGTTGTTGACCTCATGATGTTGTGATACAGTACCTTGTCGAACGTGATTCCCAGCCCCATGATGCAAATGGAATCCATCTCGTACTACACCAAGCCCAGCGACTTTGTTCCTGCTTTTGAATCTTTCTATCAACTCTACTATCCAAACGATTCTCTGTCAGATGTTGCTGAAACTCGTTTGGTATTTGTTGAAGTCCCTGTGTATGGTGAATCTGGAGCCGAGGTTGGAGAGGCAAAGTTCATGGTTGCCATCCTCCCTAGAAACTGCACCGATTGCGATTCTGCTGACACAACAACTTTTCTAATTGATTCATTGTATAGGGTATATCTCGTTATGTTCGATAGCACTGGGTCTCCGTCAATGGGTGTTTGGGGTAATGTTGCCAATGCAAGAGGCTTTGATGTCAGGGATGCTGTAAACATGAGCACATTTGGCGGCCTTGAGGGGCCGATCGTGGGAGGCACCTACTCCCTGATGGGGGCAATGGGCACAGTGAAAGATGGGACAGCTGGCGAGAATTCCATAGGTCTCACGTTCAGTGTTCCTGTCTTTGAGTCTACAGGGAGTCCACCAGCCTCAGGAGGAAACACCCAAGAATCCCCACCATCCAGTGATGATCTCGGATCAAAGATGGTCAATTTGACATTACTCATGCTCTGCTTTTGTTTCTATTTTGGCCTTTCGGCTTGAATGAGAGAATCTGTTGGATATGCCCTTGTGATTGCAAAGGATACCAACTGGTATCCACTTGGGATATGGAAAATGTGAATATGCAAATCATCAGACACTCTGGAGGCACCATGTGTCCTTAAATGAGCCACCATTAATATCCGTTTACAAACATTCGTCTACCGTTTCTTCATCGCTCTCTCTCTCTCTCTCTCAAACTTCTAAAATATCAATGAGATGATCGTAGACATGTATATGAGAGTCGATCAATTAATCGAGTTAATCTTAACTCGTGAGACTGATCATAACATCAAAATATATCATTCCAGGCCAATCACATCATGACATGAGATCCCCTCTAGATAGATTTGGGCAAGGGCAATCACTACACTATACTAGCCTTTGTGTGACGCTGAGGAAATGGCCGCACTTATGTGAGTGGGTACTCATCGTACACTACTGTATATTCAGGCATATATGCCTGTGCACAGCTAGCTGTGTGACTCCATTCTGCCACGTTACATGTGCTGTCCATGTATACGGCTAATAAATTATGGCTCTCGAAGAAGGATCTTATTTCGTAGAAGACTGGTTCCAAAAGTTCTTGTCTGGCTGTCATATAGCGAGGACAATGATAGCCAAGATGGAAACTGCTGTGCTGTACTCAGGCCTCACAAGAGACACAATAATTCCTAGGGTTGATATGCTGAGAAGGTTCTAAGGCCGTAACTGTTGCTAATCGATACCCATACAGGCATATTCCTTTGTCTACACCTAGCCGCAACTGCTACGCATCTGCGTATATATGGGTTGTATAGCCATGGAATTTATAGAATGCCAGAATCGAAAAATTGAGTACCAAAGCCAAAGTGGTGGTCAGACAAGGTACAATAGATGGTTGGTTGAGCAGATATCACATGCCACAGTAGTAATAATTAAGGGGTGGACCATAATGATATCAAATTGTCATTGTAATATTCAAGGTATTTACACTCAATAATAATAATAATAGCAATGCCCTCATCCAGCTGGGGCTGCTTCAGCTCGACTATTGCTGGATGAATTTGCTTCTTTACGCTTCAAGCCCAGAAGTTCCTGAATTTGTACCCCGGTTAGAGTTTCCTTTTCTACGAGTTCTTTTGCCAATGTATGCAACTCTTTTTCATGCTTTTTCAGAATGCTCTGCGCCCTGTTATGGGCAGCAGTTAACAATCTCTTGACCTCTGATTCCACCAATGATCTTGTCTCTGAGCTCAAGGTGCTCATGTCATCATATGATATAGCCATTTGGCCAACCAAATCGCTCATTCCGTACTTGGTCACCATTGCTCGTGCTAGACGAGTGGCTTGTTCTAAATCCGACGATGCCCCTGTGGTGACATCTCCTGATCCAAAAATGAGTTCCTCTGCTGCCCTACCTCCCATAGCAACATCCAATTTTGCCAGGAGTTGCCTTCTCGTTATGCTGGTCTCATCATCAGATTCAGGAAGCTGCATCACCATTCCAAGAGCTACGCCTCTTGGTACCACTGTTGCCTTGTGCACTGGGTGAGCCCCCTCAGTGTAGAGTGCCACTAGGGCATGGCCACCTTCATGATATGCCGTTAGTTTCCTATTCTTCTCTGAAATGACGGCACTTTTCCTTTCTGCGCCCATTAGAATTCTATCTTTAGCGTATTCTAGTGCATTCATATCTACATAGCTTGCCCCCTGACTGGCTGCTCTCAGTGCAGCGATGTTGACAAGATTGGCCAAATCTGCCCCAGAGAATCCAGGTGTGCCTCTGGCAATGGTTCTCAAGTCCACATTCCCAGATTTCTTTATTCCCTTAAAATGAGCCTCCAATATTTGACGTCTTCCTTCTACATCTGGATTCGGCACAACGACATGGCGATCAAATCTCCCTGGCCGAACAAGCGCCTTATCCAGGGACTCTGGGAAATTGGTTGCCGCAACAACAATCACGCCCTCACTAGGCTTGAACCCATCCAATTCCACAAGCAACTGATTTAGAGTCATTTTCATATATTGTTGATCTTTAGGATTCCTTGACCCGCCTATTGCATCAATTTCATCGATAAATACAATGCAAGGAGAAGACTTCTTTGCTGCAGCAAAGAGATCTCTGACACGCCGTGCACCAACGCCCACAAACATTTCCTCAAACTCGGAGCCAGATGTATAGAAAAACGGAACCCCTGCTTCTCCAGCAATTGCTCGAGCCAGCATCGTCTTCCCTGTTCCTGGAGGCCCAACCAAGAGCACTCCTTTGGGCAATTTCCCCCCAAGCTTGGTAAACCTCTCAGGATCCTTCAGGTAAGCAACTATTTCTTCTAGCTCACTTTTAGCCTCATCTACCCCTTTCACATCCGAAAATTTCGTTTTAGCATCCATTTGGGGCTGAACATCGGGGTTGTTAAGGATCCCTTTCGACAGACCCCTCTCTTCAGCCATGGCACCCAACCCAGCCATGAACAGAAAAGCAAGGCCAAGAACTCGAATCGATCTCCACATTTGCGACCAAAACGTCGGCTCCGCCTGCATCATATACAAAGGATTTTTCACACTGCCCAAAGGCTCCTGCACCGCGGCTACCTGCCCAGCTCCAAGAGTTGGTCTCATGATGTTTTCAAACCCACGACCAGACACACTTGCACCCTCCTGCCCATAGTACATGCTTTCCGCCGCTTTCGTCCCACTTCGAGCAGCCATATTCTGGTACCCTCTCTTCAGTGTATCGAGCAGCGCAGTGTTATCCAGCCTATTCATTTTCGCCAACGCGGTCACATATTCACCAAACAACCCTTCTGGATTCACAAGCTTTCCACTCTCCCACACGCTCACCACGGCCTCGTGTTGACCGCTCCGCATCAACTCTTTTACATATTGGCTCTGACTCTGAGCATCTTCAGGAATTATATGAGACCCATACGACGAGAACCTCTTCTTCCCCTGTCGAAACACTGCCCCCCCAAACGAATGCCTATGCTGCTTCGTTAACCACAACATTGCCTGCAGCAAAGTCAAGACTCCATTTATTCAATACCTTGCATCTCCACATAATCGTTATTTTCGTCCCATATTCTCATTTCATCCCGGGTTTACAAAGCTCTACCAAGATAACACGACATACACCTACTACGCGTCAGTCTGACCGATGATGCCAAACCTATTCTAATCACGATACCAGGACACATATCCATGCATATTCATCAATAGTATGAGTAATTAATTGGAAGTTCTCAACCAATCCCTACCTCTCGGGCAAGCCACGGGGCATTTCCCCGCGACATGTCACCTTGACGCAAGCTAAAAACACAAGCACAAGAGAGAGCACCGAATCCACAACAATTCGTTACTCTTACTGGAGATATTATTCGTATTAATTTACTTTTTTTCGATTTTGGAGATAAACTCTGGTCGTGAGACCTTCTGTTAAGGCAGGTCTTTTCGTATTCCAGATCTCCCAAGAAGGTTGGAAAATAGTGGTTCTAGCTAACTGTATAGAGCCATCAACATGCTCCATTCTGTTGATCTAAAGCGCGAACCATGAAGAGCCATATGCGAATACCGATGCTTACATTTGTCATCGAATGACTTGCTGCTGTGGTCGTCCTGTCGGGACAGGACGAGATCTAGTGGCAATACTGAAGTCATGATTGAGGCTGTGATTATGGGGCAACTTACAACGACCGCTGGGGCTGAACTGCACTTTATGGCCAATGGCTCTGCTATCGAATTGCACTTGAGATATTAAGGAAATAAAATACAAAATGGGTGACGAGGTGCATGACTTTGTTCAGTCTACTGGTATACAAGAAGGGAGTTGAACTGTGCATGCAGGACATGCTGCTTTGCTGGGATACATAATTCGATTGAAACGCTGTGGCTAGTTACTATCTCAGAAAGTATCCGATAAAAGGATAAGGAATCAAGAATAAAATGGTGGTGAAGAAAAGGTTTATTGACAAAAAGACTGCAACCACGTACAGTTTGGTGTATCGGTCTGCTGAAGACGGGGCTGAAGATGGGGAGAATCAAGGGGATGAGCGAGTGCTCTATGATAAAAATGCAAAAATGGAGAATGTTTCGTCTCAAGATCTGGAAAGAGAGCGGTACGGGAATCCTTTGTCCTGGCTGAAAGAGGAAGAGGGTGTTTGGGGTGGTGGACAAGTGGGGACGAGTGGTATAGACGAGAGCAGACGGCAAGAGCTCATAGAGTTGGGGTTTGATGATGATGGATATGACTATTTGAAGCATTTGAGGACGCTCGGTCGGGGGCATGCGAGGATGGAAGTGTTGCAGGAGGATAGAGACAATGGTGATGATGATGGTGGTGGTGGTGGTGGTGGTGCACAAGAAGAAAAAGAAGGTAAAATCGTGGTGCATGAGAACAAGAAGAAGAATGCAAATAAAGAAGCAGAGAGTGTACTTGATGGAGCTTCCGTTTTTGTGAAAGCACCGGTATCCAGGGCGCCTGAAGAAGATGTTGCTGTGTTTGATGCTTCTGGGCTTACAGTCCTGCAGCAGGTGGCAGATGAAATTGAAGCAACCGAGCTTATGGGAGGAGTGACTGCATTCTCGAGGAAACAGCGAGAGAAACCAAGAAAAAATCAGGATCTAGTGGATATAGAAAAGATGATGGAAGAGGCAGAGATGGATGGAGAGGATCCAGAAGGGAGGATCCTGGGGGATGGGGATTTGTTGGATGATTTTGTCATAACAGCTACTGGAATACCGGGACAAGATATGGTAGATGATGGTGATCAAATTGATCAACTGAAAAACTCTTTGACAGATGATTCGATTGATTGGAAGTCTCAGGAAGGGTCCAGTGCTACAGATGAAGGAACACATGTTGACCATAAGCCTGGTAGTATTGCCTCAACATATTGGAGAGAAGAAAGGCAAGATAGAAAGAATCTGTTGAGTGTTATTGATGAACAATTCGAGCATTTAGCAGTAGAATATGATGAAGATGAGCTAGGATACATGGATGATAAGGCTGATGAAATCAATGGTATAGCAGATGTACACGATTTTAATCATGTGCTGGATGAATTTGTGAGGGACCATCCCAAGCGAGGGGAAGGAGGCGATACTAATGGCAAGAAGAAGATTTTCCTTCAAGAAGAGATGGAGTTGTATGGCTTCGGAAATGAGGATGCTGATGTTGCAATTAGGATGGCCAGGCAAGCTATCCGCAGGGCTGAGGAAGTTGAGGAAGATGCCCACACAGAAAAGCAGCGAAATGATGATTCTGATATTATTCTAGAAAAGAAGAGAGAACAATGGGACTGTGAGTCTATTTTGTCCCTCAAATCAAACTTGTATAATCATCCCGGGACGATTTCAGAACCTGCAAGACAGAAAGGGCCTGCTCCTGGAACCATCAGGTTGAACAAGCATGGTTTGCCTGCAGACTATATTCCCAAGGCAGGATTTACCTCTGTCAAGCCTATTGATGAAGCTGTGGAAATTGAATTTGACTCTTCTTTGCCACCAGTATTGACCAGTCGTAAAAAAGGAGAATCCTTAGAAGAGAAGAAAGAACGAAAGGCAGCAGTGAAGGCTGCCAAGCGGCAAGCAAGATCTGCCAAAAAAGAGTTGAAGATGATCTTCAAGCAAGAAAAAGCAAAGGCGGACAAGAGAGACGCAAATGCGTCAGTCCAGCCTTCCATTCTGATGTAGAATCATATGATGAAATCGGTTCGATTGTCATTGTCATTTATTCTTTATCAGCACATGTTAAAAGGGGCAAATCTTCACTTTGATCATTAAATGGACAAAACAACTTTTAAGATTAATTTGAATTCATGTTAATTTCGGCTCATTCCTTGCCGGGGTTTCTTCCTCGTCGGTTTTGCCTCTCGGTCAAATAAAGCATCCTTCCTTCGCTCCAACTCCAGCCTCTTCTCCTCTTCTCTGAACCTTGGAATGTCAATGTCAGTATCAGAAGGAGTAGCAACAGCAAAATTCAACATGCGACAGGACCATTCACTTAATACACAACAGAAAGATGCACGTACTTTATCCAATTACTGTACCCTGTATTGCCAGAGACATAGACGGTCTCATCCATTGGCACGAGTACTCCACTTTGCACTGGGGGTTCCTTTGGACGGAATGCCTTGTAGTTAGGCAGCTGGAAAGAAGCATCGCTCTCTTCACATGACATCTTATGTTTCTTATCTCTTCCAAATGATCCAAGTAATTTTAATTCAGACTGGGTCAAGGCCGTACATTCAATAGTTTGAGTCTGAGCACAAGAAGGTAGGACGATTGTACTCTCATCATCCAGTACAGATCGGGAAGCATCACGGGTTACATCAACCCAACCATCGGCATTGGCTCTATCATTTCCAGTGGATTCGATTCGCCCTATGTGCAGCTCTGCTGATGTCATAGCATTGGTTTCTATATTTGTAAGAGCTGTATCTATACCTTTGGATGCATCCATGGCACCAACCTCTTCCTCAACATCTGAATGCCCTTGGATCTGAAAATGCCCAGTCATGATTGCGGCGATCAAACTCTCGACTGCGCAACAATGTATGAACTTCTGGCAGATATCATTCGAAATTTCACAGTCTTTTAGAATGAGAACATTATCTTTCAGGTTCTCCACGTGTTCCATATCATTGACATTTGTATATTCAACATGAACATGCAGCAGGTCTAGCACAGACAAGAAATCTGATTCCATCAAACTCTGCAACAAGCATACCTTGGTATTATTCATTTACCTTTTATTTGTAAGTATCGAAAGTATATCAATTTCGTTAAGCACACAAATTAACTAGTAAGAAATAAAACGATAACGACAATACCTTTTCTTCCCAAGGCCACACAAACGTATACTTGCCAAAAACTTTTTTCGCTCGCCTCGCATTGGCTACAGAGCAAGAATGATGCACAGTCTTGGGAAGAACAAGATCCTCACAGTCGAGCCTCCCTCCAGACTTGCATGCATATAGATTAACAGGAAAATCCTCTTCCTTGGGTCTCTCTCCAATCCATACCTTTCTACTAGTCCACTCCTCCACCCTGCACAATCTTACTTATCGATCAAACAAGTATTTCAATATTCAATCTAATTATAATTGGTTACCGATAAGGCTCTCAAATTAAAAAATAACAACAAAGTAATTGTTCTTCTACCAACACAAGAAACCCGCACCATTTCACTGATACCACAGATGCACCCAACAATATTGCCAAAAGAATCGTCCCATCCACTCGCTGCTTCTCCGCACATATCAGCACAGTATTTTTACCATTCTCCACCCTTGAATCCCACACATCTATCCCAAAGAGCCTCATTATATCCATTGCATTCCCATCACTCGAATCCATCAGCACAGGATGATATGCTGGTGACAGTGAAAGCCTCTTCACACGAAACACACTCAACTGCCCAAATTTGATAAACATTCCATCATTCGCCTCCATGGAGGCATGAACTGTCCCTTTGATCTCTAAATTGCCAACATCTCTACATTTGTTGGTCACTAACGTGCCAAATTTACTCGTATCCACCACGCGCAGAACATCTGTTCGTTCCTCAACATTTCTGTTGTTGACATCACGTTGACCCGGCACAATCAGCCTAGCATGCTGTGAACTAACGCTCTTATCCCCTGTAACTACAATATCACATTTTTTCTTCAGTTTCCCCACGGCATATTCCCCTGGACAAAGCCAAACTTTCAAAGCTCTAGCTTCCTCAGGCCTAGGATCTTGAGCAAATGATTTTGCCTCCAACGACCAAAAATTGCCCCCCATGCCTTCACCCTTTCTACTACCATAGAGTGTATCAAATCATCAATCAATACATAAAAATGAATTTAATTTCCCGAAAGGTAGACAAACGAAATCATCCTCAACTGTCCAACTGACTCAGCCATGGGTGGGATGAATCTAAAAAGCTTGGAACGGTAACATACGAAAAACTGAGCCAAAAGGTACCATTAAATATACTTTAAATTAAGTAAAATCTGGAAGAATACGTATCGGAAGGGGAATAGCACTCAACTGTTTGTTCTTGTGATTTGTGCCTTGTTGAATGCTGCCGAGACGCGTGCTAGTGAAATATAAGTCAGTGCAGGATGGGGTGGATACGCTCAGTTTATAATAAAGATCTGCCGTGTTAATTCTAAATGTTTTCAGTGGAATCCTGAATACCCAGGGTCAGGGGCATAAGGAGTTTGGGGCGACGACAATGCCTGTATACAGTGCCAGTGGTACAGTATTTTGTGCCCCGTTCTACTGCTTTGGGACACCCATGTTGTCGGAAGTTAACACTATAAGGGCTATTGGATACTACCAATAGATTAGAAGGCTTGGTTTTACGTTTTCTGTCGGAACTGAGACTACTGTAGTTTCGCATAGTTCCTTGAGAGCGGTTTGGTATCGATACTATTTGGGTGCAGTATCGAGATGATGATAATATTGGCCACGAGGATGAGGATGTTGTCAAGGAAATTGATGTCTGACAGTGTGGAACACGGATACAGGGGGGCTTTTATGGAGGAGTTCAAAACGTGCAAGAAGAAGGCCAGGCTGTTGGTGACGTTTGTATGCATTGCAACTGGATCCATCGTGTATGCTCAAATGTCGGGGTCAGGATGTACGTGGGACTCTGCCTCAGAACTGTATAATAACAACAATAATAAGGTGCAGCATGGGCGTGGGGGTTTCCGGCGTCTATTGGAAGTAATGCTCACAAATGATTCGGATTTTGAAATGAATGCCAGGACAGGCAGTGCCATTGTCATCTTTCTTATAATGTCGGCCTTGGCAAATGGCGCTGGGATCGGTGGAGGGCTTTTCTGGGTTCCTCTTTTTAGTTCCTTGCTTCAGTTTACAGTAAAATCGGCAGCTGCGCTGAGTCAGTCGTGTGTTGCGACTGGTACATTAGGGGGCTCTCTGTTGTCAGTCACGCAGAGGAGTCCAGTGGATAGAGATCGGCCGATGATTGATTACAGCCTGACCTTGGTGCTCATGCCTGCGCTCATTCTAGGGATGAGTATAGGCGTGTTGTTGAATATTATGCTGCCGAGTCTGATAATTTCGTCAATTTTGCTGGTCGTTCTCCTCCTTATTTCATTCAGGACTTTGCAGAATGGGTTCCGGATGAGGAAGGCTGAAAAGATTGCGAGGGCGCGCATGGACTCGGAAGTGGTCATTTCGGGACAGGATCTTGTACAAGAGGATGCTACGGAAGCGGAGCAGGCAGGACAGAAAGAAAAGGAAACGAATGAAGTGGCTGGAAGGCTAGAGGCGGGTATAGTTGCTAGTGCTGCAATGAGTGAGAGTCCAGCTTCGAATTCAAACGGTGTTTCGAGGCCCTGTGAGAGGCAGTCTTTGGATGATAAAACGTCATTAGATGATACAGCATCTTGTGAGTGTACGAATGAGAGCAACGAGACAACTTCAATCGAGTGTGCTCAGCCGGACATGGGCATGATGAGAAAGGCATCATCAGTAGTTACGCAAGTGGTGCGTGTTTTTTGAATGAATGCATATATTCATCTGGCGTATCTGAAAAGTAGTCACAAATACTAAACATTTATTGTTGCGAACGACTTTTTTGCAGGTTGTTTCAAAATTCAAGGATGTACAGAGTCCTGTGATTCCATGGAAATATGCAGCTGAAATCTTGTCCATTGCAGCTGCTTTTCTGGGCCTCGAGATTGGCAAGAGCTTCTTTTCTAGATGTTCATGGGAATTTTACACCATGTTGGGTGCTCAAGTTATTCTCATGGTAGGTTGTAGTTCAGCTTTTATTTGGTTCCAGGACCATCCTTCACCGATCCGAGCACATCATCATCGTGTCCAACACAACGGTTCCAATGAACACCAAGCTGGTGACGATCAGGAAAGTGACTGGAAGCCATGGAGACTGGCTATATTCTGGGTCGTCATGCTCGCACTAGGGGTTCTTGCTGGGACAATTGGACTCGGTGGAGGTGTGCTGATTAGCCCAGTGCTGCTGGAGCTCCATGTTCACCCACAGACTGCAGCAGCCACTTCCACCTTTATCACTTTTTTTGCATCAACAGTCGCCACAGTAGCATTTGGATTAGATGACCGGCTCAACTTGCAGTACATGGCAGTGTATGCACCTATTTGCTTGGTAGGGGGCTTTTTTGGTGTCTATGTACTATCAGGATTAATAAAAAAGTACAACATCACTTCCATCGTATCTATATTGATGGGAATTTTGGTCCTTCTTAGTGCTGGACTTGTCATAGGTTTTGCATTGCGTGAATCAATCCAAGATTTAGTCAATGGACAGCCTCTCACAGTTGAGAGCCTGTGTAATTAACAAGCATTAGCATACGCTACTATAGCATACATTTTTGCATTTTCTATACTAGTACTTCTTTTGCATTTAGGGTTTACACCTTTGTAATCGTAATACAATAATACAATAACTAGCATGCGTGATGATCATGCTTCTTCTTCAAGCGCGTCCTCCTCTTCCTCATCACTAGATGACAACATACCACTTTGTTCAGCCCTCTCTATCGCCATTTCTAGAGCAGTAGACGATGCAGCAGCTTCTTCAGCAGCCATTTGTGCCCTAGCAAGAGCTGAAAACACTTCCCCAACAGGATCATTTGGCATGTATTCCGTCGCGTATTGTGATGTCGACACCAATTCTTCATCCTGATCAAGACTAGGAGTATTATCATTATCATTGCCATAATACGCTTCCTCCATCCCGTACTGCGCTGCTGGATCATACCCAAGATCATTCATTGGCCGATGTCCACCACCTTGTCTCCCATTTTTCACCTTACTCTTCTCTCTTGACAATGCTCCATTCTTTGCAGCCTCGTGCGCTTTCTCTGCTGCCAAGAGTGCACCCTTTCGTCGCCATGTATCAATCCACGTCCTTGCTTCTTGTTTCTTCCTTCCAACCAACATTTGCCGTTTCGCTGCCTCTGCAGTCCCTTTGCTAATCTGCCCTCTAAATCCCAGCTGCTGTCCCAACTGATTTACAGACGACCACAGACTCTGCATTCAGTATAGTATAGTACAGTACAGTATTTATTTACTTACTTACTTATTCAATTCATGCATTAATCCACTCAATCTTTTTTTAGCACAAGTACTACAACTACTAAAATTACATATCACTACTCACATTTGCCACTGCCGTCGTTTCAGACACAATACGCTTTGAAAACTTGGCTGTCGACTTCTCCCCAACCATTTCTCCAACCCATTCCGCAGCCCTCTCAACAGGCTTTTCTACAGGTTTCAATGGCCTCGTCACCGAAGTCACCGCCACATTCAACTGTTTCCCCACTAACTCCCATTCATCAGAAGCCTTTTGCAACTCCCTCATCGTCGTTGGCACATCCTGTTGAAACATTATCGCAGTCTTTTCCATTTCAATAGCAGCATTTTGAACATCCTGCGCAGCCGCATCTGTAGATTCCGCAGCCCGTTCCGCAGCCTTTAGCAGCGGCCGCACGTACAAAATCATTGCCGTCACGGCACCCAGGATGCTAGACACTGTGAGCCCAGCGCTCACCAGCACCACCACCCACAGCGACCCCTGTTGCTGATGCTGTCGTCCCATTGCATTTTGACCCCTGCTATATACCTCAGTAGATGAATAATATTTTCTCCCATCAGGCGCTGCTATATTCAATCCTGTCTCTTTTTTTGCATTCCTCCCCTGTTCGTTCGCCTTTTCCACTTCACCACGACCGCCAGTCCAGCACTCTACAACCACGCCACGCCATTTTTGGGATCCTCTCCCTCTCCCCTTGTTCCGATCAAACACACCAATGCTTGTATATATTCTATAATTATTATTATTGGGCAAACCACACCTATACCCATAGGTTCCCAATGTCTGTCCCCAATTTGTTCCGTGCATCTTATTCTTGTCCATACATTTTCTTCTTCTTCTTCTTTTCTACACTACTTTTGATTTACGTGTTACCCTATCAACCAATTAATCATTGATTGGAATCCACGACTTGTATATTCCATCACGCTCAAGTCAAGGTGCACACCCTTCGTTCATCAATCGATTAATTAACTCCGAAACATGTGTTCAACAAGTGTCTACTCAAAAGACGACTCTAATACTTTACAGCTGAATAACCAACAGTAGTAGATGTTCTCAAAATCAATGTAACAATGTACAAAATCAAATTCAACAAACAGGATGTGGATTGGTGCCCTATATATATCCTAATCCAACTGATGCACTCGAGTGGAAAAGTTTCCCCTCTCACTCCAATGACCGAGTAACAGTTACATAGTAATCTCTGATGCATAATAATCGACAGCGTTCATCGAATCCACCGTTTGCGCATGCACCACTGCAGTCCCAAGCTTGGAAGTTTAAGCCACTAACCAGCAATGAAGCAGTGCTTGCAACTGCAACTGCAAGCCCAGCCCAACCAACAGGGATGAGTGGAACTCAGTATTAATACTACGCACAGCAACTAGCCTTGTCCATACTAAAAACAACAATTGCTATTTGCATGAAATTTTCCAACTCGTAGCACGTACATCACCCGCATCAGAAGGCCACCATTGCAATGCCACAATTCTCCAAGGTCTCCTCTTCTAGGGACGCGCGTCCCGTTCCACGTGGTGGTTATTGGTCAAACCCGTGCTTTGACTGACCATCCCCATTGGCCATAAGATTCTCAGCCCTCTCAGAAGCAGAACTGTCACCATTGCTGCGCTGTCCACAGCACGAGTCGCAAAGAATGAACCATTCATAAAGTCAAAGATACGTTTTCATAACAAGAACAAGAATAAGAAGCGTCCTCGGTGTCATCGATGCAACCTTCCCCGCAGTAGTGGTAGGTGAGATGCAGATCTGCTGCTGTTGGTGTTCGATCGACCCATGGCCATGGGGCGAGACTGGACCAACCGAGACTCCCGGTCTGACGTATTGATACCAGGGATGGGTCCGATGAAGCGATAAATTATTAAACATAATGGTCAATTAAATTTGATAGTTAGTAATCATAATCGAGGTGGGATGATTGATTGGATTGCCGTGCGCAGGGGGACTTGCGGCCACTGGTCGGTGGTCAATGTGTGGACTGGTTGGTCGCTGAAAATTTGATGAGGTGTTGCAGGGAGCATTCTTAGATTTGGAAATTGTGCAGTTGTTTATAGAAATAAAAAAAAATTGGGGGAAGGGTTGTGTGCAGCGCCAAGAGACAAGGTTGCGTGCGTACGGGAAGAGAGAAGGCGTGCGTGCGTTGATAGGTCGTTGGTGCTCGTGGCCGGTCAACTTCTCCTTGGGTGGAGAGAGAATTGAAGCAAGAGTTGGTATTGATGGATGCAGAAAAGAGGGATGGGTGCGTTGCGTTGAGTTGAATTGATTTGATTTGAATTGAATGGAATGGAATGGAATGGATTTGACTTGATTTGACTTGACTATATAGTAAAGTATAATTATTAGAAAGACTTGTCTAAATGAATACATGCCACAGTAGTGCGTGTTGCACAATAGTAACAATGCAACAAAAATAAAAATGCAGAGTGGAAGAGGGAGGTAACGGGCTTCATCATTTTGATATGAATCATGCGTTTCAGAACTTGACACCAGACGATCTCGTGAAATTGTTGGACCTGGATGACGGGGTGCTGGATCTGGATCTCAATATTCCGGACGGTTTGTTTGGTCCTGATGGGCATGTGCTGCTGGATGGTGTTGACCTGGGTCTGTCTCATCATAATCAGCATGATGATGGTGGCGGTAGAACTAACGATAATAATGGTGATGGGCAACAGCAATCTTATAATCCACAGCAGAATCTTGGGAGGAGTGGGTCTGCAGTGGCAGACGCTGCAAGAAGCGTTCTAGCATCGCTGGACTCCACGCTGGCTCCAGAACACTCTACTGGTGTTGGGATGGGTGCTACCGCCGTAATGAATGCTAATGCCATGAGTCATATGCATCAATGTCATAGTGCTCCAGTTGGGCAGCAGATGCAATGCTTTTCTACGTCCACAGTGCATCATGGGGGCCAACAAGCTGGGAATGCCGCATCGTACCAGGTGCATCAAGGTGGTTTTGCGCCCAGTCACCATGGCGTTCATCAACAGCAAGGGACAGTATACCTGCAAGATCCTCAAACAGGGAATATTATACATGTGACGAATGGGGGGCCGGGGTGGCAGATGGCAGGTCATCACAATACTATGCCTCAAATGTTTGTTCCAGCAAGTGCTGCTGGGATGCACTATACTCAGCCTGTACAGTACTTTGTGCATCATCAGCAAGCTCCTTCCATGTCTTACAGCGCGGTTCCAATGATGGAGACGACAGCGAGTGCACAGAATTCTCCAGGAAAGAGGTCTCCCGGGAAGAGGAGGCGTCAGAGGCAGTCAACAGAGACGGTGCAACAGCGCAGTGCAAGGGCTGAGTCTGGGTATACATATGAGTAAGTTGCTTGCAATGTTACTGTCAGTATGGTCATAATAATGATGATGATGATGATGGTGTGATTAATCGAATTCTTATTAATAAATATTAATATTGCAGTCCTACGACCGGAAGGATGCTGCGCCATGGTCCTGCACTCATGGCAACCGCCAGAGACAATAAAGAGGTTCCTGTTATCAAATCCTTATTTGAAACGTTTCACGAACAAGGGGGGTTTACAGCTCCTCCTGCTTCTCCTTTTCGAGGGATTCAGATTGGTGACAAGAATGATCAAGGTCAACAACAACAGGCGCAGCCAGGAGCAACTGGACAAATGCACCCTGCTCATTCGGCACCACCTCAGTATCATATACATGCCACAACAGGCGGTATCATGAGCAATAACGATAACCAGAATGTTCATGCAATCCCCAGTGGTAAGCATATCAATGCTAATACTGGTCATGGGTTCATTACATCTTTAGTTACCAGGGAGTTAAAGTCGTCTACGCCTTCCCAGACAAACCTCTTGGGTCCAGCCGAGACACAACTGGACGAGGACGAGAAAATGAGAGGGGTGACGAGAGATAAGTGGTCGCTTTTTTGGGATGCATACTTGGAAAAGCCGAATAACAAGGATGGGACATTATCTATTGTTGATGGAGTGAAGCAAGAGGCAATCTTCTTGGGGAAATTTCCTTCCAGAGATCAGGCTGGCAGGGCTCATGACATTGCTGCCCTGAAACTACTGGGTGAGGATGCAGATACCAACTTTCCGAAAGAGACATACCAAGCCACGTTGCCAATTCTACATGCTCACACAGATGATGAAGTGGTCGCTGCTTTGATGAAGGACAGCGAACTTGCCCGTCAGAGAACATCGAAATTCAAAGGAGTCAGAAAAACGTCACGGGGACAGTATGAAGCGAGAGCAGATGTTGAGGTTATTTCACCAGCCTTGAAGGACGCTCCCAATGAAAAGGCGTGTAGGCCCGATCTGCCCGTTGAGCATCATCATCATACTGCTACATTCAATGCATAAATTGCAGAACTGAGTAATGAACTTGTAGATTTTGAATGGTTTTCTGATCTGTGTAGAATTACTATGTTTAGGATTAGATGTTCAAAGAAATATATACTAGTATACATTCTAATCAATCAATTGTCAACAACGATATCAAGCAAACTAAATGATGGTGCTTTTGAGCCAGGTCTTGCCGATTCGTATAAAAAGCGAGGTCCAAATTCCTTGTATGGATCGCCTTCTCGTTTCGTTAGCAATGTATCAATTCCATTCTGTACTGATTCTTTCACTGATTCATATATTTCGTGGCATTTTTCTTTATCCTTGACATCATGACGAGATGTTTCTATAGGAGCCTGGAATAAATAATACAATCTATTTGGAGGTATTTTGGGCAATGCCAAAGGTGACACAAACGATTCTGCTTCTGTTTCAGCAGCATTCACTCCCCTCCTAGCCTGGGGCATACGAGATGCGGTTGATGCTATTCTGCTTCCTATGATTGGCAAATTTTGGACTTCTTCTCCATCCAAAACAATATCCATGGAATCATCAACCCCTACACCAGCAAATGGAACAATGATTGCATCATATTTAGCCGCCATTCTAACAAATTCCGATTTTCCTGGCCAAAACAGTTTATACTCTTCTCCTTTTTTTCGATATGCCTCTCTCGCCCCACCAGGATACAATAAGATGGCTTCATTGTTCGACAACAATTTCGCAAAATTCCGTGGGCCGACAGGAACAGCTCCGAATTCCGTCAAAAATCCCTCAAACCCTCTACGACCTTGAGTGTTTGTGTTTGCATTTGTTCTCCCATTGAGAGCATTCAAAATTGCTGGCATCGCATCAACCCTCATGTCTCCTCCCGATGCATTCGATTTTTTTTCCCGTGACGCAAAAATTGCAGGATGAGCCAAACCTCGAAGCATGATATTTCTTTCTCTCAAAATCTCCTCACACATAATGGCCATGTCGAGAGCTAATGTCTGATGATTCCCGACAAACAAAATAGGTCTTTCCCCAGGAGAGGGCAGTGCATCAAGCCCCAAGGTCATTGTACCATCTTGATACGTTGACAAAAAAACTGGAGAGGATAATCTTCTTCCTATGCCTGTGATACGCTGCGCAGACCGGTCCAGTTCAATCAAGGTTGGGAGTTCAATCGGATCTGCAAGACCAAAACCCGATGATTTGGCATTCCTTGACTTATGGGCAGCAGACATTCTCCTGTATTTCACCATCACCCCTTCTTCTTCCATAATCTTCGCCAAGTTGACACCACCCTCTTGCAGTAGAGCGTGAGATCTTCCTCGTTCGATGCGAACATGGCTTCTTGGGAGTATATTCTTTAATCTCACAGCTTCTCTTTCTGACGGAATCAACAAGTCCTGATCACCCACCAGTATGAAAACCCTCTGCGAGACATTGGGTATATCCCTTTCGACAGAATTACATCCTTGTGTCAACAACTCAAACTTCCAAGCCAGAGTTGCTGGAGGCAGCAACTCTGCCAGAAAAGGAAGCTGCAGCAACAGATTTGCTGCTCCCCTGACTAGTGCAGCAGCCTGTTCGACAATGCTGCTATCGTCTGGCATGCCTTCTATCGACGCTTGCAGCAAATTTAATGGGTTCCCTAGCACAGGAGCTAATGCGATCGGCAGGAGTGGGTACGCTTCCCTGGGAACTTGCAGAAGCAAAGGGGCCAGCTGTGGCCACAGTGATGACTGAAAGCTTGTTGCTGGATTCACAAGCAATACTCGGTCAATCAATCCAGGGCACTTTGATGCCAAAGATAAGGCTAAAATACCTCCAAAACTCTCTCCCAGCAGATAAACTGGCACGCTAGGAGGATTATTGGCCAAAACTCTCTCGACATACGATTTCAACAGTTCTACCAAATCGTCGTACGGAGTTCTATCCCCGGGTGGTGTGACGAATGTGACCAAATTAAAATGCTCCATTAAACTTGGAAATTGCTTTGAAGCTGCTAATCCAGTCCCATCGATGCCCGGCAGGTAAATCATAACTGGCAGATTCGTTCTATCGTTGGCGGAGTGACCACCACTCGTCTTGGGCAGCATGCTCGACAGACGAGGTCCTTCATAGTGATCGTCGTTTGTTAAATAATCTGATATCTGTACAGTTTTTGCCTCGTGCTGCCAAGACGAGGACGAAGCGTGACGTACCAAGTGCCTCGTTTGCCTCCCAGTCTCGTCCACAGAACCGAGTGGTCTGGCAAGTCCACTGGGTTGCATCTGCCTGGACCCTCCTATCCACTGTATTTGTACTCTAGTCATTCCAGTTTTATTATTAAATTGATGTAATTTATGTGTCTGTTCTAAAGCCCATCAGTATCTGTATACATTTCATGAGTGTTACATTGCACATGTTACATGTAGCAGTCAGTTTGAATGGTTATTGTTGATTCTTCAGTGTGTAAGTAAGTGCGTAGCCGGCATGCATCCATTTAAGAAAGAAAGCAATAATAGTAATAAATATGACATTCTATTCTTCCATTCTACCGCGTAGCTTATTCTTCCCTCATCAATTTCTTTCTTCTCTCTTCCAGGAATGCAGCCCTTTCTTCTGTAGTTGTCTTCCTCACAGGCACCCACTGTTTCAATGCATTTAATACTGTCGTTGCCAAGCCATCCTGAGAATTTTGACTTTTCAGTATATCTTTACTATGATTATTGTATACCACTGAGCGATAGATGACGTCAAGCAGACATCCCATGGACCCAATCAAAGCCCCTCCCAATGCTGGAGGACGGCTGTGAGAAAAAAAGAGCAATGCACCAGCTGCAGCGCCTCCGACGGTTGAATTTAGGGGTGTATCAGAGCAAGTCACTGCCCCCGACAACTCTTGACCGCCTGTAGTGGTAGTAGCATGAAAGGAGAATGTATTATTGTTTGTTTTCCTACTTTAGACAATGGTATGGTTCTGTGCTTGACTCAACTTGATCTAAATAAAAAATCCTCTTAAAAGCAAGCAGGGCAAGAAGTAATTTGAAAACAATACAATGCGTACCACTGAATACAAAAGAAAGCAAAGAAAGACTTGCTGCACTCGTGGCAGACATTTTGACCAGATCTGCTGCTGTTACCACAGTTCTCTTTCTAAGGTATAACACCGACCCAAGGATGACACCGCATACTCCTGTCATCGAAGACAACAGAATTATACAAATGTCGACCAATTAAGATATATACAACGATATAAATGATTAATCGGACAAGAATACAGAACGGGCGTCCATCGTGGGTTGCCTTCCATGGGAAAAAAAGTTAAAATTACCTACCCGCTGCGCCAGTCTTGGCAGCGATTCGCGCATCCCATCCGTCAACTAATTCACATTCTTTCATTTTTATTATTTACTTATGAGATGAATATTACATGAATGAAATCAAATCAACACACTAGATTTTTCAAAGTGACAAGGTGCAATCATACTAGTCAAATGACTCACTGCTCAAACCTGATTCACCTTCCATCCAAGCGCGGATGGAATGCTCTGAACAGTTCTTGCTGCCCCTTCGGCATTGAAATCTACAATGCTATCAATCACTGACATGGCGGCTTGTACTGTACCCTCATCGTATTTGGAGACCACCTCAGCAGTGTCTTCTGGTACTTCTTTGATGAACTGCTCCATATTCTTTGGAATATTCTTGTATGCTCCACTCAACTCTTGCAAATCTTTGTTTGCCTTATCCGATGCCTTTTTGAGACTATCAGAGAAAGATTTATCGTCAGGATGATCAAATGTAAGGATAGTCTCATCGATTGATTTGCCATGCTCCTTTGTGATCTTGCACTCCTTGGATTTGAAGGATGGAGCTGTGTGATGCTTGCTCACAATCTTGATCGGGGTCTTTTTCATTTCAATATATGGAGCAGTGCAGTTAATGATATGTTCTCCTGCAACGAGTAAAAGTGCAATATTAGCCATCATGAATCGATCCAGTGTCGATCATTAAAATGGATCAATCAGCATCGCTCATGATGCAAAGTGTAGATTAAATTGGCACCTACCTTTGCTGCTCTTGTCGCCAGTCAAGGTACATGATCCTGAAGACACTGTCAGAGACATACCAACACCTCGGAAGTATCCAGGCTTTTTGACAGGGGGTTCGTAGCCCCCAGCTTTGCAGTACTTGGCAGAGATTCCTTCATACACAGATCCAAATGATACAGCCACTTCATCCACAGCACCAGTCAACTGTTTGCCATACTCCATCAGAGATGATGGCCACGACTTTGGATTCTTCAACGTTTCTACCGATGGCATGCTTGGAGCGGCATTCTTGAGCACTTTGGCCAGGGACAGAATCAGGCCGTTCAAATTGCGCATTGAGCTCCTCAGCCCATTCTCTGTTTGCACCAAATTCTTCCTAATGTCAACGTCCTTGAGGTCATCAGTCAGCAGACTGGTAATAATACTTGCCGTATCTTTCATAATGCCCGCAGTATCTTTGGCGAGGTCCACTCGGCCATTCACTTTGGTCTTGATTGAATCCCCAACTAATTCGATTTGGTCTCCCATAGCTTCCAGACTGTCTTGGGTCGCAGAGAAGAGTCCATCCAGAATACCTTGGATTCCCAAATCCAGCTTTTTCTTTTGATCTGCATGCATTTATTGACCTGATAATGATCAATATCGAATAGCACCAACAATATAAAACCCCTCGATTTTCATTTCACCCAAACAACAAAAAAAAAAACATCCATCCCATCACCGATCGGTCCCGACCGAGAAACAAAGGTCGACATTGCGGCATTTCTCTCGGCACCAACAGAACAGAAATGGCACCTTCCTGTCCGAAAATCATACGATATCCACTTGAATCGTAGTGCACAAATATGCAAAATTGAGTAAAACCCACCAATACCCTCAGCAGAAACCCCCATAAATACCAATGGGAGTACCGCCACAGCGCACACCACGAGGCCCAACTGTCTGTTCATGATTCGTCTCCTCCTGCTCCTAGACAAACGTTAAATTCGACTATGTCGATGATATAATGTAGAATTATTAAGGTGTAAACTTGATAAAATATCTTCTTTTAGAAGGTGCAATGGCGAAATTATCGGTATGTAGCGTGGTATCATGGGGTTGATGCGGTTGCCTAGTGGTGGTCAACGGTGTTCGGTGTTCGTGGAGGGGCGACCGACCGAGGTTACCGTGTCGATTGACACGTACGCACCCGTACACCGGGCCTCCAGAGGGGCAGATCTGCGACAGGGACAAGCCAGGGGCCTGTTTTGCATGATGTAACAAAACTACATACTGTATATGCATTGCTTATAATAACAATAGAAATGTTCTTTACATAAAATATTTGAACAAGAAATGAATGAAATTATTATTACCTTTTCAAATCAAATGGACAACATCACCAGCCCACCACACATCAGTCAACTACTGCTACTACTACGACTGCCGCAGCGCACATCATCATGCTGCTATACTTGGTTCTGACACGAGGTTTGTTAAAACCCTTTGGCTGTCTTTCTAAAAGGCCGGCTGGGGAAGTCCCTCGTAGGATTTCACAATGTCAGTCAATGAGCTCTTCTTCTCCTCCAAACCTCCCAGGAACTCTCCAACCTGGCTAGCCACGTTCTGCGAGGCAGCAGAGAGACCGTTGACGGCGCCTCCGAGAGTATCACTGACTGCCTTGGTGATTGAATCCAAGGACGGAATCTCTGGCTTGTCAAAGGTATAGAGGACCAGCTCTTCTTCCTCGCCATGCTCCTTTGTGATCTTGCACTCCTTGGATGTGAAGGATGGAGCGGTGTGGTGCTTGGCGGTCCATTTGCCCTTGACATGTCCGTATTCAAGGTAGGGTTTGGTGCAGTTGAGCTCGATTGGTGGCTTGTGGGTTGTGTTGGAGTAGGACTTGCCTACGACGCAGTCTCCAAGACCAACCGTGAAGAAGAATCCTGGCATCTTGAAGAAACCTGGCTTTTTCTTTGATGGAGTGAACGCAGCTGGAGAGCAGTACTTCTCATCATATTCCTCAATAGCTCCCTCGACCTGGCCAGACAGATCTGTCATGGCCCCGGACATTTTCATTCCAGATTTGACAGCCGCTTGTCCCCAAGCCTTGGGGTGCAGCATCTCCTTCATGGGTGGCAGGGATGGGCGGGAGTCCTTTGCAAACTGCCTCAGAGCCTGAGCAGCGTCAAGGCTGTCGGATGCCATTTCCCTAATCTCGTCCCTGGTTTCTCCCAACCCTTTGATCACGTCTCCTGGAAGTCCCAAGGCCTGATCAAGCAAAAAACCACCAGCCATCTTGGTCACATCAAAGATGGTTCCTGCCTTGTCCACCACAAAGTTGGTGGCAGCACCAGTAGCATCAGCAAGTACCTCATACACGTTTCCGGCAGCATCAATAAACCTCTCTCCCTTGGTTTGCAAACCCAACACAGCGGCTTGTCCTACCTGGGCAACTCCTTGACCCACGGTGGCAATACCTTGAACAGCCTCTTTGGTAACTGGTTTTACACCTGCAGGGAATGTTGCAGACACACGATCAGTTTAATTCCATTCGTTATGATTACTAGAGGAGAATGCTCGCAACAGTGTTTGAACATACGTACCCAAGCCATTAGTGGCACTCACGGAAGCAGCTGCTCCCAACAGGACAAGAACAGCAACGGCTGCTCGGCGGTCCATGGTTATCGTTTACAAGCAAGGCACAGTAATCCAAGTATTTATTGTATACCGATGGTACACGATATAAAACAACAATTTTGTTTTCTTTCTTGGCATTGTGATGCCTTGGTGCGTCGTATTATACGCACCGACTTTTTCGGAGACCCAAGGTCAAACCGTGCACCGCACCGACAACCTCGGTCGGCCACATCGGCCTGTCGATCAATCGATGGATGGAAGGTCGTTGTTGGTCGTTGGACTTTATGGTTGGACGGGAGCATATATATTGATCTGCCTGGGGGGGGGGGGGGACACACTTGCCACAGTAAGCGAATAGGCTACGATTGGCTGTGACAAAGGCCATGCGAAAACGTGCATCCATAAAAGGCTTGGGTGGGCCTGCAGGATCGGGAAATTCCGACAAGCGACAGTGCTTGTATACATTCGTCCTAAAGCGCTGGGTAAGTACCAGCTGTTCTGTTGCGGGTATAGGGCAGGGGGTACACAAAACTGTAGATTATAGATTAAGATTATATTTGATGTATCTTACACATAGCTAGGCAGGTAATTAAAATGAAATGGTCTCTAAATGAAATCCAGCGGCATTATATTCATCTACTCAAAATGAAATTAATTATAGCTCAAGTATCAACAACAATACTTGAGAGATGCAAAAGCTACTGCTTAGAAGTCTGGCTGTGGGAGACCTTCATAAGCCTTGACAAGGTTCTCGAGGTTTCCATGTTCCTTCTCGAGATCACCAATGAAGTTTGTTACCTGTCCAGCGATGTTTTGTCCAGCATTTGCGAGTCCACCAACTGCCTTTCCGAGGGTGTCAGACACACTCTGGGTCAGGGACTTGGCATCAGGCAAGACCTTTCCGTCAAATGTAAACAGAACCAATTCGTTCTCTTCTCCGTGCTCCTTTGTGATCTTGCACTCCTTGGATGTGAAGGATGGAGCGGTGTGGTGCTTGGATGTCCACTTGCCCCTGACATGTCCGTATTCAACATATGGCTTGGTGCAGTTGAGCTCCATTGGTCCCTTTCCATAGTGGGTAGAGTTGTCGTAGGTGTGTCCCACAACGCAGTCCCCAAGACCAACCGTGAAGTAGAATCCTGGCATCTTGAAGAATCCTGGCTTCTTCTTTGACTTGGTCAAGGAAGCTGGGGTGCAGTATTTCTCCTCAAAGTCAGTCACCAATCCACCGACATCAGCATACAAGTCATCATAAGCTGTTGACATTTTCATTCCTGACTTCATGGCAGCCTGGCCCCAAGCCTTGGGGTGGAGCATTTCCTTGACTGGTGGAAGGGTTGGGCGAGCATCCATGGCAAACTGTCCGAGTGCCTTGGCAGCATCTACTCCCTTGGCAGCGGCAGCCATCAATTCCTCCCTGGTCTCGGCAGCGCTCTCAAGGATATCCTTTGGATAGCTGAGAGTGTTTTCAATGAGGAAGGTACCTGCCATTTTGGTGACATCGTAGATCATACCGGCCTTGTCCATCACAAAGTTGGTGGCAGCTCCGGTAGCATCAGTCAGCACGCTGTACACATTTCCTGCAGCATCGACGAATTTCTCTCCCTTGGCAGCGATTCCCTGAACGGCAGCAGTTCCAACCTGTGCAACACCCTGGCCGACAGTGCTCAATCCCTGGACGGCTTGGGCATGTGCTTGCCCTCCTGCAACAAAAAAGGTTTGTAGTACCGATGTTAGTATCATCTGCACATTAAAAGTCGAGTCTCTACAAAGTGTAGTTTGATAGTCCACGCAATCGGACTTATCAACACGCTAGACTACTAGTAGAAAAAGGACTAGCGTATCGATATCACGCACCCATCTTGGTGGCACTCACACCAGCTGCTCCCAACAGGGCAACAGCAACAACAGCATTCACACGCTTTCCCATTGCAGTTAGTTTAGTGATTATATGTCTGGAAGACTGGTGCTTGATAAAGGATAAAGTCTTTCGTGTTCAATGTGCGCGACACAATGAATGCAAATAATCAAATTAATCAAATTGATCTGCTTTTGTTTTCGTGCATGCGAGATATTTATACCGGTTTGGCAATCCAACAGCCCTCTTCGGAGCCACAATGGGCGGATGGCCTAGGTCCAGGGTTCTCGAGGCAGGCCGGGGGAAGCGCGACGGCATCGGCGTCCCATCAGCGGTGGCGTGGATCGGGAAGATCGTCAGAACATGGTTCGTTCGGCGTTCGTTCGTGAACGGTTCGATGGCTACTAGTTCGTTCAGGCTATGCAATCGATCGTACAATGCGTAAGTTGGAAGAGTCAGGAGCACCATTGCTGGCCCTCACACTCGTCAGTTTGCTGATGCATCATGATCTCATCTGGCCAGATCACCACACCAGTGTGGTTCATTAATACTGAACACTGGTGCTTGTTGGCTAGCCAAAAAGTTGAGATGCCAAACAGAGTGGAATTGGACCCAGAATACATCAGACAGTCAAAATACGTTCTTTTACTGTAGTAGCACAATAGGTAGTTACAATTTTTTTTTGTTTCCTTTTTTACACATTGGTTAATCCATGCATGAAATATGAAGTTGAATCAAATCTTTTCAACGAAAATGTAAGCATCACGGAATCAAAACAGATCCTTGGATAATATGATAATATGATAATGACGAGTTGCATAAAACAATATATTATGCCTCGTCCACTGTGTGCATGGCGTCTAGGAGTCCGTCAAGTCCCTTTGCCTCAAAGTCTTTAGGGTCAGGTCAGGCAAGCTTCCGAGGAAGTCTCCAACCTGCTCTTGCAAAGAAGATCCCATTGCAGAGAAGCTTGTGAAGGCGTTTGTCAACTGCTCTTGAACACTAGATGCAACGGATTTGATATCCATGTTGTTCTTGCCGTCAAATGTAAACAGAACCAGCTCGTCACCTTCTCCGTGCTCCTTTGTAATCTTGCACTCCTTGGATGTGAAGGATGGGGCAGAAATATGTTTAGCAGTCAATTTGCCTTTGGTGTGGCCATATGATAAGTAAGGTTTGGTGCAGTTGAGCTCAAAAGGTCCCTTGTGCTCGTGTTTGCCCACTGCACAGTCACCAAGTCCAACCTCGATGAAGAAACCAGGCATCTTGAGGAACGCTGGTTTGTGCTCTGGTGGAGTATAACCACCCTCATCACAGTACTTGGCACTAATGCCTTCGTAGTATGTATCAAACTGATCGGATACAACTTCTGTGAAGTCGTTGAATCCCTTTCCGGTGTTGGACAGTGCTTGACCCCAAGCCTTAGGATGGAGGATTTCCTTCACTGGGGGCAAATCAGGGCGTGCCTGCCATGCAGCTCTTCCCAGTTCTGAAATGGTCTGTCGGGATTCTGAAAGTGTCTCGCGGAGCCCTTGGGCCGTCTCCCCGGCACTTTTTGTAAGTTCTCTTGGGTATTCAAGAGCAGAGTCCACGAGGAATTTACCAGCTTGCTGTGTAATGTCGATAATCATTCCAGTCTTATCCATCACCAAATTTGTCAAAGCACCAGTAGCATCTGTGAGTACGCTATATACGTTTCCAGCAGTGTCCACAAATTTCTCTCCCTTCTTTTGCAAGCCCTGGACCGCAGCCTGTCCCACTTGAGCAACACCTTGGCCCACAGTGGTCAATCCCTGAACAGCCTGAGCTTTAGATTCTCCACCTGCACACATGACAAAGCAAGAACAAGTCAAATTCAATTCAACACTCTTCTAGAAGGGAAGGGGGGCTGAGCATCTAAATCATACACTAAGCTATATGAAATGAGATCAAGTGAGGCCTGGTAACGCACCCAAAGCATGAGCTCCAACACCCAGCAGGAGCACAACACACAGAGCAACTGTCTTGCTCATCATCACTGAGTCTCTTCCTGTAAAAAGTGCAGCGAAAAGAGCCAAATGGAAGAAACTTCACGCAATTGTATTTATCTTGCAATAGTTATACTTCATCTTTTAGATCGTACGCGTTTTAAAAGGTGCTGACGAGCAAATCGCGTTCGATGTAGGCTTGTTCGGAGTACAAGTACAGTTGTTTCGTCAATGTGGGATGGCGACGAGCCCACGACCGGATCGTCGGTGCGGACGACCGAGGAGGGTCATGTTGACCATTTCTCCCTGCTGCTAGTGTCCACCGATCGCAAATTGTCGGTCACGTGTACAAATCCTCATCCCACATGGATGCAAGCTCTTCATCCTGTCTGAAGAACCCTCCACACACTACCATAATGAGGTTCAAACATGCCAGATGTTCATCATCCGGTCTGGGTACTCTTGCCCGAAGGGATGCACACTTTCGAACAAGCATTCGTAGCAATGCAGAAACATCCCCTTGGCATGGAAGATCAATAAATAATGTCATTGCATATAAGCGAGTGGCTGTCTCTCGAGATAGCATATCACATTGCATATATGCCTCAACCTCCGATTCGAATTGAGACAGCAGATGTTGCTGGCTCATTTTTGAGAATGTGATCAGTTCGGACATTTCCTGACTAAGCTCATTTGTCCGCAACAAAGATTCGACAATATTCCTTCTCAAAGCAGAATATTTTGTCAAAAATGTTCTCACCCACAAAATGCTTGGTTTGAGTGCCGGATCACATTGCGCTATGTCCAGGTATTCCTGTGCAAAGGTATGCTGCAACACCTCTGTCGGTTCACCCTGATCTTGAATCCTGGAAACCCCTGGCACCGACTCATCCGCCTGACTTTCTCTAACATTATTTGCATGAACCTTTTCATGAGCCGCTGTGGTCACTGCTGGAAGGTTTCTAGCCTCGTATCTGCGACAAAAGTAAAAAACTTGACTGATCAACAGGTCAGAGGACGACAACCAGTTTGATGGCTTTTGCGGAAAGGCAATGAGGAACCGACCTGACGCGCGAAAGATACTCTTCCACTGTATCTGGAATTCCAAAACTATCCAACTCTACCGGCAGTCGATCATCCACCGGCAAGCATTGGACAATCCCAAACTCTTTCTTGTCAAATTCGTCCTCCTCTGCCGACACGCTGTGCGCTTCTGGCATCACATCGTCGTCTTCCATACTGCCATTAAACTGTTACAATTCTATTATTCGTACACCAATATTTAGATTGATATATACTTGCTTCTCTTACACTCATTCAAAAGCATAGCAAGAGCATGCGCTCACCAACTGCATCAGTACGTATCGTGCAAGGATTGGTTAACGAATGCAATCATGGCTTTTGTACTTCGGTATTCATGTTTACAACTCGATGTATTCATTGCAATAATAATAATAATAAATAAACTCCTGTACTTGCGCGTATTCATTGCATATACTTATTGGTCGTTGGACACTACTAGCAGATGACCTGATTGCTCCTGATCAGCTGTTGCTGGAGGACGGCCGAGGATCACCGGCACAAATTTCTCCCATGTCTTTGTTCTTTTGATCGATGTCATTTCCTGAACTGTTTCTGGTATGGGAAAGTCCTTGGTCTCTGGCAAAGTTGTTGAAATGAGGGCAGCTCCGATGCATAGAGATCCAGTCAACGTGATTGGTACCAGGCTGGATCCTAACTGCAGTGATGCAAAGGCAACCCAAGGAGCTGCAATGGTTCCCACGCGAGAAATTATGTTCAAAAATGCCAGACCAGGATAGACTACTATTGAGGGGAAGAGCTCCCACGAGTAGGTGTTCATGGCTGCTGCAGCACCAGCAATGCCAAACCTAGAAGCTGTGACCAGTGCTTGCTGGCTAGTACCAGTGGTGAATCCGGTGGCAAATAGGGTGGCACCGCTCTCCAAAAGTCCAGCAACGACAGCATGTTTTCTACCTAGCTTATCACATAGCAGGCCCAATGCCCCAATGCCCAGCAATTCGTAGGTGAACCCAGTGAATGCGAGCTCCATTGCTGATCTGCCCACATCTGATGCGTTTCCTCCCCGGCTCAACCGGTCACACAACATGATGACAGAGTAATAAGTCACCACGATGGCTATCCAAACCAATGCCTGAAGAAACATTCTTCTTCGAAGACGAGCGTTTCGCAAAATGTCTACAAAATGCCTGTGAGGATTTGACAAGATGGCAGTCGGGTCAGCCAACGGGCAGTCGGGAGGCCTGGCCTTGTTGGTAAAAGCTAATGCTGCAATGAATGACGCTGCCTCACCCTTTCGACCTTGATTTAAAAGCCATGATGGACTTTCTACCATGAATGACCATGTCGATAGCGCGAACAAAATCGGCAAAACCCCGCATATGAATGAGAGCCATCTCCATCGAGGAACCACCCAACTCAGCACAGCCATGACAGCTGCCCCACCACTGAACCCGGCATGAAGGAAAAATGGGCCATACGATCTCCATTTTGGTCCCAAGACATCGCAAGCTAGCACAAATGCAGATAAAGTCATGAACGAGCAGCCCATACCTAGAAACACTCTAAACAGTAGAAGAGTCCAGAGCACTGGAGCTGTTGCACACATCATATTACAAACGCCAGCCACCATGCACCCTATGTTAAGAAGTTTTCTCCTCGCAATTCTATCTGCTAATACTGTCCACAAAAAGCATCCAGCCCCGCTCCCAATGAAGAACATCATGGCAGCAAAAGGAGCCAGCCATGCTTTCCCACACACCAAGCTAAACTCTGATACTATAGTCCTGTCTTGTACCACCCATTCCCAACTCGATCTTTTTAATCCACAGAGAGCATGATATGAAGACCCCAGCGCTTTCTCGCATTCTTTAGTATTATCGCCAGTACATTTGATCAGACCATATTTCTGAGGATCAGACCCAGTAGAAGCAAAAATCACCCCCAGAGTCACAAATGATACGAGGGCCCATAGAGCCGAGCACTGCAACGCACCCACACCTTAAATCTTGAGCATACGTAGATTTACATGGCATCGTATGATTCACCATGTTTCATGGATTACATGTGAGGTACCTGGGTCTTTTAACTTCTTTCACTGGACCAACTCATCGTTTGATAGTCCAACAACACGATGTTGCCCAACTGTTCAATTCAGCCAAAAGCCCAACCACGGCCCAAACTACTACTTCCAATGCATATGCAAGATCTATTTCAAGCATAATAGATTTATACGTACCAACAAGATCTGTAATTTCTGAGAGAGACCAAATTCTCCGATTATCGTCAAAGCCTCATCGATGGAAACCTCGCGTCGTTTCCCCTTTGACGACATGCTCAATGTGACCACCAAACTATTAATTTATACATTTACAGTAAATCATCATGTCCAATATTTGCATTTGTATTTCAAATGACCAGTACCAGGCCATTGCCCTGTTCAAGTGTTACGTAACTTAACCCATCGACCGAGATCTTGAAAAGGCTTTTTTTGTTCACAGTATGAATGGACGATCTTGGATGTACTTTTTTCATTAGTATTTTAGCGTTTGTAATTGGGATTCCACTGGATCGAGAGAGGTCTGTTGGTTTATTTGTGCTTGTTTTATCATCAATGCATCCACACGAATAGTTGCAAAAAAGGGAGTATGAATAGACCCATTGTTCTAGATTTGACGATTATATGCTTTATGTGTGCTATTTTGTAGTTGATTTGTACAGGAAGTGGATAGAGTCATGAAATCGTGCTTGAGACAGGAGGCCCATGTGTCGTGTTGCCAAAAATCAGGGGTCAGACAGTCGACGATACAAGGCAAAAGAGTGCAATCGCGTCGAATGACGCAGCTTAGTAATATATGCGGTGCTCGAATTATTTCTCATGGGAGGGATACGAGGGCATCACGCCCGAGATGTGTGGTCGTTCAGGCTCGAATAGCAAATGAAGAACTGCAGAAGGTGTCCCAACTGGCTGCCAGAGCGGGCGCAGCCGTGGTGCACGAGGCGCTGGATAAACCAAGGAATGTGACGCTGAAAGGAGCGGCTGATCTGGTGACGGAGACTGATACAGCGAGCGAAGCAGCTGTGCTTGCGGTTATCCGGGAATCATTTCCTAATCATGCTGTTCTGGGTGAAGAGGGAGGAGTGAGTGGAGATGTGACGTCAGAGTACCTTTGGTGCGTGGATCCATTGGACGGGACGACGAATTTTACACATGGATATCCAAGTTTTGCCGTCTGTGTTGCGTGCCTGAGACATGCTGTGCCAGTGGCATCCACAGTCATAGAGTTTGCAGGGGGACCTGGGACGTGGGTTCAAAGAGAGTATTCTGCAAAGAGGAATGGGGGAGCGACAATGAATGGCCAGAGTATTATGGTCAGTAATACTCATATGCTTCAAAATTCTTTGGTTGTTACGGGATTCGGGTACGAGCATGATCAAGCTTGGCTAGCGAATATCGGCCTGTTTCAGGAGTTTACAGATGTGACGAGAGGTGTCAGGAGATTGGGTTCAGCTGCTATTGACATGTGTCATGTGGCATGCGGTGCGTGCAATTTGATTCATATTGCCATTATAGGTGTATTATTGATATTGTTATACATACATTGTGTCGTTCTTGATGTTTTTTTTCGAATATTGAACAGTTACCATACCATGTATGTGCAGGAGTTTCTGATGCATACTGGGAATTTAGGCTCAAGCCTTGGGATATGGCTGCCGGAGTATTAATAGTAGAAGAAGCAGGAGGAACAGTTACCACTATGGATGGAAGAGCATTCAGTGTTTTTGATCGATCTGTTCTAGTCTCTAATGGATACCTTCATGAAAGTATCCTGGAAAAGACAGATCCTGTGACCACCAAGTTAGTGGAGAGTGGGGTGGATTTGAGTCAATGGTTTGTTCCAGATGGTTATGGTGTCCATAGCGGCGCGCAGCTTGAATAACGCGACCGATTTGGCTTTTGTTTGAGAACCATTTTTTTAAATGCACACGAGTACTTGCTGTAAAGCATCAAGTGGTACATCAAGTAGTACATGACAAAATGCCACGATCGACTCTCAGCATTTCGGTTATCGCTATTATTATTTATTAAAAAACAATAGAGATCGAATTGTTTGAATTGAAAACATATGATGTCCATTCCGAGGCATCGTCTCTGTTACTTGTTGTTGTTGTTGTTTCTCGGAACGACATGTGGTACCTGGGCGATGCGAGTGCAGCCTAGCAATCCTGGGATGTACACGTTACATGGGCACGATTCTTATCGAGTTACATCACTTCCTGGATATGGGCATTTAAAGCAAGAAACATTCTCTGGGTGCGTGTTATGCCGTGATGCTGCGACAGTTCAGAGTGGTAGTTGTGGTACAGGTGTACAGTGGTGCCAAAAAATATAATGCACGAATGATACACTGTAACACATCAATAACTAGTAGTGGTACAGGTATATAAATGTGGATGAGAAAGCAGATAGGAACCTCTTCTTTACCTTTGTGGCTTCGGAAAACAAAAACAGTCAAAAGATAGTTTTGTGGCTAAATGGAGGCCCTGGATGCTCGAGCATAGGGGGAGGATTCTTGAGTGAATTAGGCCCTTTTTATGCACAAGGTGGAGCAAAGTTGGAGGAAAATGAATTTTCCTGGCATAAAGCTGCGTCCATTATTTTCTTGGAGTCTCCAGCCTTTGTTGGCTTTTCGTACAGTAAACGACAAGAGGATGCCATTGTTGGAGATGCACGAACAGCCAAAGATACCCGCACATTTTTAGTAAACTTCTTCAAAGAGTTTGAAGAATTAAGGAATCACGATTTATACATATCTGGTGAAAGTTATGGAGGCCACTACGTTCCTCAGGCAGCAGCAGAGATTTTGAAAGGGAACAAGAAGGAGCCTGAAAATGCCCTTAATTTAAAAGGCTTTTTCGTTGGTAATGCGCTGACCGTTCCTGAGAAGGACAGCTCTGGGGCTGTAGAATTTTGGTTTACACATGGCATGATTTCACTGTCATCCTACAATGGTATCATGGAGAACTGCGATTTTGCTGAAATATATCCCCTGAAGTCTTCAGGCGAGATGCTGGAAGACATGAAAGAATCTATACATGGTGAGAAGAGAAGGAAGAAATGTGCCGATTTTGTCGATCAAGCAATGGAAGAGTTCAGAGGTATCTATATCTATGATATTTATGTTGACGTCTGTCAGCCAAAGAAACATCAAGTTGTCAGACAATTGCTACAAGCCTTTGGCGAGTCCCATTATCTCTATCAGGCATTAGGACGAGAGCATGGCAATAGGCAGTCACCGTATGACCCATGCATCGATAATAAAGTTGAATTGTACCTGAATCGTAAAGAGGTACAAATTGCGTTGCATGCAAATACTACAGGTGACATCCCTGGTCCGTGGAAATCCTGTACGGACAATTTATACTATTCAAAACAAGATGTCATGGAATCCATGATCCCCTTGTATGAGGAACTTTTGCAATCCGGAATTCGAATACTCATCTACTCTGGCGATATCGATGCCATCTTACCCATAACTGGAACAAGAAGATGGCTGGATGACCTCAATCTGCCAATCAAGAGCCCATGGAGACCTTGGAAATCATCAACTGGGCAAGTCGGTGGATGGACGGTGGAATACTCAAATCAATTGACGTTTGCGAGCGTTCGTCAGTCTGGGCACATGGTTCCATATACTCAACCAGAGCGAGCATTTCACATGATGTCACACTGGATACAAGGAAAAAAGCTCTAGTGTTACATTATCGAATTTGTATATATGTATGTTTAGATGTAGATATATTTCTATACAAAGATTTCTCACAATATCCAGTCAATTCTTGTTCTTGTCTGTATGTAGTATCATAAAATTGAATGAATGAATTTTCTTCTCAAATCAAAATGATATGATCAGAGGTCATTCATTCTGCAACAACCTCTTGGCCATTTCTGATGCGCTCTCTGAAGATGCCCCATTATCAAAATTGTACGTCACCACTTCCTCACTTTCCATTTTCACGTCTTCTATAGCCATTGAGGCATCGTTATTTAACGAGGACATCGCAGCATCAGGTTCTGGAGTATGATGCTCATCACCGCTTGAACTCTCCTTTTCCTCATGAACCATATCTTCTTCCTTTCCTTTCGTCGAATTGACTTTCGGCTTTTTCTTACTCCGTCCTAGTTTCTTTTTGGTTTCACTATTCTTCACGTCAGTCGATTCCTTGGAAACCAGCTCCACGCGCGACTCATCATTCCACCAGCATGACACCTTTTCAACATCCCCTGAAAATTCCAAACGACGATTATTACATTCCTCCCATTCCACAACCTCAGTCTCGTCATCCTTCACCACAACAATGAATTTGAACTCCGCTTCAGAACCCTTGGGAACAGTCACTTGCCCCGTCCAAACATCGCCCTCTGTCCAAACCAAAGGGATTGAATATTCTGGAGCCCAATTCCCCAAAACTTCGCCTGCCCCAAGAACGGCCACAGCCTGTCCAAACTCCACGTGTTTATCTTGAAGACTTAATTCTACAGTGACTACGTCAGCAACGCCATCTGGCTCTACAGCGAGCTCGGATTCCCCTGCTCTACAGGCCAGCGCTCTCGACATGTACTTGTACCGTACATCGTTAATCATTTGACCACCGTAAAGCTTCTGAACTTCTCTCTTTGTACCTCCATTGGCTATTTGTCTACCAGATATTTTCATTACAGGGCAAGAATGGTTATTCCGATCCACTCGACGTCGAGACGATAGGCACCGTTGGTAGAACCCCGACCATGATGATGACTTGGTAGAGAGACTATACAACCTAGACGACAATTCTGTGCATCGGATGGATGATAATTCAGTCATCTTGACTCAATGTATATATACATCACATCGCATTTTGTTTTGCCCCTCCATTGCAGAATGCAGTAGGATTCGATCTGAATCGATTCAGGATAATCAAACCCTATGCATAGGGTAATTCAAATCCCTCATGAAGGTGATCACACCTGAAGATCAGGGTAATAATAATAGCACTCGACTTTATACACTGGTATACCATTCTCTTTGACTGTATAGTTTTTATCGCATCGAGCAGTAGGGCGCATCTTCAATTTTAAGACTTCAAATGGGTTCTCATCATGCTGACCAATTGGCCTCTTACAAAGAGGATTATGGAAAGGCAATAGGGATTTAATCAAAATTGTATTTCTATTTTCCAACTGCCAGCATTCTTTTGTAAATAGTCTTAAAAAAAATAGAGAGATTGTGTAGGATATGGAGGCCATCTGAGTGGTCGTTAGTGTTTGCTCGACTTGCTTGCACAGTTCATGACTGCAAGTGAAGCAAACCGCTTTTGGTCAATAGATGCAGATTTTTGGAGGTTGAATTTAAGGAATTGAGAATTATAATCATAAACAGTGTCGAACGCGAATATATTTCTGCAGCTGTGAAGAGCCAGAGACGCGAGTGGCCACGGTAACTACAGAGGCTACGGAATCGTGAGGTTGGTGGGGGTGAAGCATCTGCAGATCGTAATAGTGCTCTAATATCGGTACTCAAGTCTAAAGATAGCTCGGCGGGACTTTTGAACAAGTTTTCAGTGTATCCGACTCCCGTCTGAACTTAAGTGGCCAGCGCAAGCTTTCCCTATCCTGTGATACGGAGCGAGGGAATGGGGCCAGTAGTGCAAAACAGTGGCGCGTCGTTGGCTATACTTATAGGAAAAGGTAATAATAGAATACATAGCGAGCATCGGGCTATGACGAGCTTTGTTGGGGGCGGGAGTCTGTCGTGTCCCAGGCACCGTTTTCTTCATGGACGAGATGAGCGGGGGAACAGATTTGCAAACAGAGAAGGATGGCAGAGTTACAACTGTAGATCAAAAAGAATGAATACTGTAAGAATGGCGCTGCTGGATCCGCCAGACTTTGATCCTCGGAAGTTACAGGTGTCGTACCTGCGAGGGGCTGGTGGGGATTGGGGACCAGAGGACCTGCCGACATGCAAACGGCGATATACACTGACACACAATGATTTGACAGGGAGTCTGAACTTATCTATTGGGGATGAATATAATCATCAGCAGTTGTCTGGCTGGTATACCAGAATATTGAGGGATGAAGTGCTGGCAGAATGGCACCTTGAACGCAAGGTGGATGCAGGGCTGCATGTTGGCAGTGATAGAAGACTCAAAAGTCGTTTGGGCATGGGAGACAGGAGGAATACCATAGTGGAAGAGTTTGTAGATGTGTCTGTCGAGGATGCAATTGCTGTTGATGCGGGGCGCGGTGGTATGAAGGCTTCCCTGCATGTGTACTGCCATGTCAGTGGGGAAGAATCATGGCCAGCCCCCCCTGGTCTCCGGAGTTTTATATTTCAGAGGGAGATGAGGTTGGTGTTAGATACTATTTCGTATGCTGATAGAGAGTTGCTACAGTCTAGTCAATGTATGGCGGAAGCTTTGGTGTACGTTCATCTAGTTAGTGACATTGAGCCATTGAATCAGGTGGTGATGTGGGGGCAGCTGGGGGATAAATCGACATGGCAGCGACTGCGGAAAGGGTCGCTGTTGCGTCTCCTAGCATTTGGCTTTAGTGAAGACTCCAGAGTGGTAGCATCACAAGGCGATGCGTCGAGAGCAACAGGTGGTGGGGCAGGAACTGCAGAGGAGCATGCTCACGGCAGGTTGGAGTGGCTGGATGGGCCATCAAGTCGGAGTGCTCTGGGAGGTGTTCCAAGTATTGTTCCCGCAAATTTGTCTCGCCCAAATACAGATCAGAGGCAAATGTAAGAGATGTGTAGAGAATGTATTTGTTTTTTTACAACCATTTTTTCGTACTTGAGAACAAGTGCTGCAGTGTCATGTAAAGCACATAGAATCGAAGAAATTCCACGATATGTTTGTATCACACACTAGCCACGAACTGCAGAGTTTTAGTCAAACAGACTGAAGCCCATGTCATCGTCTTCTTCCTCCTCTTCCTCGGCAGCAGCTGGGGCAGCTTCAGCAGCTGCTCCACCAGCAGCAGGTGCAGCGGCCACGGCGGCAAATGCTTCTGGGTTGGCCAACATTTCCTTGACCTTATCGGCCAGAGGGAAGGAAAATTCGGTTGCAACAGCAATTGCCAACAAATTCTTGTAACCGTCCACAACAGCATGTGGAGCAGAAGCAAGGGATGGCAATCCAAGTTGTCTGCACAGGGCAGCAATGCGTTGCACTCCAGCAGACACCTGGTCACCGAGATCGTCATCGGTGATATCCAACACTGCTGGATCATATATTGAACCGTCTTCGTACACCTTTTGGACGACAAGTCCGTAAGAGAAGGGCTTGATTCCCAGCTTCGCAAGAAGGGTGGCCTCAGAGGCACCCACCTTTTCACCGGCATGCACGACTTGCACATCAGCGGTAATTTCAATGGTACCCTTTGTAATCTTGGTTGGAATGTTCAAAACCTGGAAGAAAGAGGTCTGAGAAGGATCCATCCCGGTGTTTCCGGCTGGAATAGACACATCGATTGGTGCAACCAGTCCCACACGAGCTGGTGCTCCCACCTTGAACTCAGAGATGGTATCTTTCACTTCGTTCAGGTCTCCAGTGGTGAAAATCAGACCAACATTTCCTTGAATGTGCTCTAACAGTCCACCCCATTGTTCATTTCCAGTACGCTCCACGTATGAACGGATGCAACGACGAACCATGGTGTTCTTTCCCATCAGAACGGTTGAGTTGTGACGGATAGCTGCACGGATGTCCATGAACTGTCTCGATCCCACGTTATCAGCGTGAACAAGGAAGCACTTGGTGTGAGTATCCATCAGTTCGCAGAGCTTCCTGTCATACTGCACAACACAGGCAATACGGTGGTCAGGCAACAGCCAGTCTTGCCGGGTCACACAGCACACTGGCCAAGAACCAATCTCTCGGGCCAGATCGGGGCCGAAGGATCCATTTATTCATTAATAAACTAGTAAATCATTACATATCGATCGTACCTGCTCCTTGGAAACGAGTTTGGCGGCAGAAGGCATGGTGGCGTCGAGTTGTTTTTATGTTCAGAAGGTGTTACTTGTTTGGAATAACAGGACCAAAACGGATAGACGACCGCAAGGCAATTTTAACCTGTTGTAGAATATGTAACGATTTTAAGAGATTGTGAATGTTTGTGTCTTGAGCAGTGTACAGCGCTATTATCGGGTGCGGAAACGAGATGAGGCGGCGGTCGGTCCAGGCCATCGTTCGAGGGGGCCCTCGCGAGGAGTCAATTAATCGATGATGAGTCATCTACGGGGAGCACCCTTTCTGATGCCACAGCTCAAGTTGTTTGTCAATGACTTGAGTTGCAATAGGCTCTGGGAATGACACCGTTAAGACTGTATTAATCCAGTCAGTTTGCTTGGATTCGAATATATCTATTACACGACTACTCTTGTTGCAAATATGAACGATAGTGCAGAACAAGTTAATCTTCATCCATGCCGCCTGGGGCAGGAGGCCTAGGCCCACCAGCAGCCTTTGACATGATGATTTGATCCACCCTAAGCACCGTGGAAGCAGCATCCACGGCAAGTTTGATGGCCCACCACTTTGCTACGTACAAGTCGTACAGCTTTTCAGCAGCCCCCAGGTCTTTTGCTCCACCAGTTTGGATGTCCAACCCAGCTCCAACCTGGCCTCCTGCATGTGCAGCATAGAGGGTAGCAACAGCATCTGTGGCATCAATTCCACAGTTTTCAGCAATAGTCCTAGGAATAATCTCCAGTGACTCGGCGAATTGGATGATTGCATATTGATCCAGCCCCTTTTCCTTCTGACCTATTTCCAAGAGCTGACGTGCAATTTCAATCTCAGTGGCACCACCTGCAGGCACAACTCTGGCATCCCTGGTCAATGCTCGCAATGCATTAACCCCGCGATCCACGGCCCTTTCTATATCATCTAGAGCTTGAGTTGTAGATCCACGCAAAACGATTGTCGCGATTTTCGACTTTGCACCGCTCTGCTCCAGGATCACGCAATTTGTGCCACCAATCTCCTCGACATATAACTTGGAAGCAAAACCGAGCTCGTCTTCCCTGGGTGTCGCCAAGGAAACGAGAGCGGGGGCTCCACTAGCTCTAGAAAACCTCCTCAGATCGAATTTCGATGGAATCTTTACAGCCATGAGTCCATGTTTTTCGATAAAATGCAGCGCCATTTCACCAAACGACCCACCAGACACAATCACCTTTACTCCAGCATTCACCAAATCCAAGATTGCCTTTTCGACTTTTTCTTCCTCTCCCTTTGAATAATTCTCGAGCTCCTCGGCGCTTTTAATCAGCACAGTCCCCTTTGTCTCTGTCCCAAGTGTATCCACACCTTGAGCAAACACAGCAATCTTTGCATTCTCTACACATGTCACATTCCCTTCCACACCACGCTTCAGCACAAGACCTTTCACAACTCTTGAATCTCTAATGCTACCACCTTGTATTTTCACAACCCTCACATTATCCACATTAAAGTTATGTTCGTTCGAAGGCACCACAGCCACACAAGCTTCTGCCACCAGTGGCCCCAGCACATATTCGTACCCATGCATCTTACTGGAGATGCACCCTTTAATCCTTACACCTACATCTTTTTCATTTCTCACATTCACCGACGACGTTTCCTCTACAACAAGAGTATCAAGTATTTCCAAAGCCTTTTCCCCAGCTTTGGCGTACCCATCAGCAATCTCAACAGGATGGAGCCCGTCACGAAGCAGCCCTTCTGCCCGCTTCAACAGCTCCCCAGCGAACGACAGTACAAAATTTGTTCCATCTCCAATCTCTTGCTGCTGCGCCGCCGCAGCCATTGCCAGCATTTTCGCAGCAGGATGCTGGACTTCCAGCTCATTCACGATCGTGCACGCATCACTCGTCAGAAATATTTTATCCAGATGATTGATCACCAACTTGTTCATTCCTACAGGTATTTCAAATTATTTCTGTTTGTTTCGCATTTTCTGTTGGTCAGTAGTGTTTTGGCACAGTAGCACGGTTTCAGATACAGAGTCCCAATCATCGACTATTTGAATTCTCCACCCTCAACATGCCCACAAATCAGACATTATGTATCGCATACAATATATAATACAATATATCCTATTTTCGGTACAACCAATAGACTATATATCGTACCATTTGGCCCCATCGATGTCCTCGTGATCATCGCCAGCTGTTTACACGCCTCAATATTTTTCAATACAGCTTCTTCCAGACCAGACAGATGCTTATATCCTTCTTTAAGCATGGACTGAAGTCCATATGGCATACCCATCGCAGACATGATTCACCACTTTGTTGTCCGCACACACCTAACTCGATGCGCTTGACCAGAGCACCTCTTGACGACTACTTGTCTCTAGACGAATGAATAGGTATGGATCTGGAATTTTCAGACACTAGAATAAATGTATTGAATAATATATCTAAACATAGAGGGACGGGTATGGCTCTTTTGTCTTATCACTGGTGTGATTTGTCAATGTGACTCGGCGCTCTGGTCTAGAAAAAAATCTGCTTGGCAGTAGCTATAGCTACTGCAGTAGATATAGTAGTGGAACTCTTAAGAGTTAAAGCTTTAAGAGGATTTTTACCCTCTACCAAGATGGTGATATTCGTGGCATTTGCTTGTGGTGGGATGATGCTTGAATGCATACATGTTGGCAGTCTTAAATTCTTTCAAAGAGCCTGCCTGTCTTATGATTGGATGGGCTCACATTAATGTGCAATATTGCTCGAGTCCAGAATCAATGCTGACAGAGAGAAAATACACAAATCAGGGACAGAATGGGCAGCACCCAGCACTCAAACCAGACTTTTCAGCCACGGCGTTACACAGATTTTCTTGACATCCTCCACCGTTGCTTGGAGGTGGGCGGTAATCTGGATACACTGGGGCATTGCAAGAAGCCCCTGTTTCCGTAGCAATGCATGCGCATTCTCCACTGGCACAGTTACCTTTTGGTTGACCAGTACACACTGCATTCAAACACACATAGGCATCAATAATCAAATACGCATTGATATTCACACGCACATATATGTATACATATATTAGTATATATTTCTGGTTTCAGAATGATACGTACATGCTGCGGAATCAATGCAGCAGATGCAATTGCTGTCCAATCCGGAACAACCCACAGCTCCTAAAGCTGGCAGTCCTCCTTGTTTTGCACATGTAGCAATCGGATCTTCGTTGTTTGTGCCAGAGAAACAAGAACCAAATACAATCGTTTCATCGTCGATCCCAAGAGCACAGAATCGAAGACCGCAGTTTCCAGGCAGATCTGGCAGCACTGGCCTTGTTGGGGAAATGGGAACTACTGGGGGGCTGGGAGGTGGAGGTGGTGATGCACCCTCTGGCTCTATGCAACAATGGCAGAATTGGCCACTGTTGCAACCGGATGCTCCTTCTAGAAGTTCTAAGCTTCTAGAAGAGCATACATCTGCAGCAGATCCAATACCTGCATAGCATGAACCATACCGTACTCCACCAGCTAGAAGAGAGTAGCATGGGGTGCTACCACACTGGCCTGGTAGCCCACCACCACCAAATCCGCCTCCTCCACCTCCAGATGCTCCACCACCACCACCACCACCACTTCCCCCTCCTCCACCTCCAGATGCTCCACCACCACCAATTCCCCCTCCTCCACCTCCAGAGTTTATCAGGTCGATAATCGTGTCCTCATCACCTGGATTTCCGGTGTGCTTTCCCTTGGATCTGCTCACCTGGCCTTCAGCCCGTTGACCGCAGACAAAGCACAATACCAGAACAACCAATGCCACTCCAAATCGATTTTTTCCCATTTTTTGATACTGAAATTGGCCGTATGAAATAACAGGTATTTTCCCAGCTCGTCGGTAACAGTATGTTTAAGACGTTTTGCACTGGTGCACTTACAGTACGATACAATAGTATTGCACTTGTACAATTGCGAGCCAACAGTATCACCTATATTATACAGTATTGTCTTATGTATTTTACTTTATCTAATACAGTTATCAATGCGCACACAAAATTTTGTGCTTTCGGCACTTCCGATCACGAGTCAACGTCGATATCGAAGCAGCTGTTGACCACGTCCTTTTATGTGCATCGGAAAGCATTCGTCCATACTACGACTGCGAGGCTGATGGCCTGATGGCACGTCAATTGTCGTCTGATTCTAACTCATTGGCACCTCAAGATCCGGATGCTCCTTGTCTCAAACCTTTCTCGTCTCATGAGTATTACATGGTGGTTATTATTATCTGTGAGGTTTAGTCTTTAGACATATTTCATTTCATTTTTGTTACACTGGAGGTGCCCCCATCAACCACAGCCTTTGATCGGCGCTCACGTCATGTACTAGCCTCTTTAACTATGCCCAACGGTCAAGCCATGATCTGGAGCGGGGTAGTACACTAAATCTCCCTCCTGGACATGCTTACAAGCATGTCTGCTTCGTCCTTTTTTTTCTAAAAAAAATTCTCAAACATTCTATTCAAAATCCGTCAAAGGTAAGTATATTTATCATCATATTATATACTGGGGATGTGGGGCCGTATCTCTCTTCCGAAAGGGTGTCGCAGAGCGTAAACATTGCCTCGGCAGGAGACGTGACATGTGAATCGTCGCTGCCGTGTCGAGAGTACGAGGGCACAGATCATCTCCCTCTCGCACCAACAATGGAAATTTACTGACAGCATCAATGACAGTATCCATGCCACGGTACAATAAAACGATTCACTCTCGTCGGGCATGTCGAACGGGCCAACTCACGTCACAGGTGTGATGAGTGCCTCGAGAGACGGAAGAAAGGAAGAATTGAGGTACTGCGGTAGTACCGTCGGATGAGATGATATTGTAGTAGTAGTAGCCACCGCGTACATTGGTAGCCTAATCGTAATCGCATGAAACTTATTCTTGTTCCATTTTTTCAACCTTGTCATTTTATTCATTATTCATTCCTCGCCTGAACGCGAGTGTCTTGCATTGGAAGTAAACCTTTGACGTGTCCGTGCAGACTGATAAAAATATCTGTCACGCGTATCTCGAGAGACTTTGTTGAACTCTGAAGTATACGCAGCGTTATATTCAATTCGATCGGCTTATAGTCTGTTTGAGTTGAATTGATCAAGTAGAAGTGTGCTAGGAGCAATCTTGGTGCCAAGTGAAAAAAAAAAAGGTCGACTCTGCAGTCTGCCCTGATCGGTGAGTCCGGTTCTAGAAGCTTGAGCGAGGAAAACTACCTCTTGGTATACACGCGCAAGAAAGTTTATATTAATCTTCAATAAGTAAAACGAGAATGTCCAAGGCTATTATGTGCTCTGTGTGCGCCAAGACGGCCGCGGTGGTGTACTGCGTGAACGACGATGCCAACCTGTGCCACGGGTGTGATGAAAGGTATCACTCTCCTGAACATAACCCACTAGCTGCTCGCCACGAGCGCAAACACTTGACCGTATCTGCTGATTTGCGAGAGTGCGCGGCTTCTGGGACGAGCGGGGATGTCGCAGTGGTGCCACAGTTCCTGGCAGAGGAGAGCTTGGGCGGAAAGGATGTGGGTCTCTTTGACGACATCTTCTCTGTTCCGGACTTGAATGATACCGGATTTGTGGATATCGATAATCTCTGCGTGATGGGGGATGTGAACGAGGATCCATTTGGTTTGGATGATATCGACTGTGTGGTGCCAAGTGTGTACTATGGTCATGCCGAAGAGCAGCAGTACTGTCAGTTTGGCGCTGGAATGGTAAAAGAGGAGAAGCCGGTACAGCGTATGGTGGATATGAATGAGTTCTCGCCAATGATGATGGTTCCTCAGATGGTGATTGGGGATGCCGTGTGCGATGGACAGGTTGCTTCGTTTGGCAATATTGTTTCAGAAGATGCCGGGTTGGAGGAAGAGTACGAAGAGTCTGAGTTTGACAGTGTGCCAGAGGAAGATCCCAACGACACCGACTTTTACGTTGCTCCAAGGAGGATGCACGGTACTCGAAGAAGCAAGAGATCTACCGCCGTGTCGTTTGCTGTTGCGAATGCCGGTTCAGATGAGCCGGAGCTTACAAGGGAAGAGCGTGTTGCTCGGTACAGAGCAAAGCGTGCCCGTCGATCTTTTCAAAAGACCATTCGTTACCAGTCCAGGAAGGCGTACGCCGAAATCAGACCCCGTATCAAAGGTCGATTTGTGTCTCATGAAGAGTATGCAGAGTACATGGCTACCCAGGAACCAGAAGCTGTTGTTCCAGCTTGCTGAATCACTGTTGTGAAGTGACCTCTTTGTTCTTTGGTCTACAACGCGTGGGCCATGCTCTGATCGTGTGCTTGAAGTACAAACACGTGCATGGTTCTATGTCCATACTAGAAGAACAGAGAAAAGACTGTTGAAAACGAAATATAGACGATGAATGGATTTTTTTTGTTACGATATATAGATGAGGAATGGATCATGAAGACAGTTTACTTTATTATGATTTCAAATTTGTCGATTCTTCAAGCGTTTGGCAGGCATGTCGCAGATTATGCCGTCTATGATTGCTCTGAGTTTTTGATGAGCATCACGCTTGCCATTTTATACTCTTTTTTCCATGTAGAGGATTTGCATGATGTGTTCGATATTATTCGGATGTGATGGATTGATTAGAGTGTGTGTTTACATGCGATTTGATGGATGATACATTTTTTTTATGGACATTGAGATTTGATGTGCTGTAACTCCCATTACTTTTTAAACTCATTGGAAAGGAAAAGATCAACACTACCTTTTGATTCAATCTTTCCATTCTTTAGTCTAGAGTATGCCCTGGGGGATCCAATAAACACGTCTCCAGTGTCGCTGACTGCTACCGAATACCCAAACTCGTTGGACGTCAGTTTGTGCAAGTCGCTTTTTAGGCTATCTTTGTACCGAGGATCTTTTATTTTTCCCTGATATACGAATCTAACGTCTCCATTGGAATATCTTTCCAGCTTGTACAGGCCAACCATTTCCCTGTAGGATTTTGTGTACTTTTCCCCTCTGTACCCAGCTATTGCGATGAACTCCCGAGACACGTCGAAGACGGGTGGAGTACGCATTTTCATTCCAAGCCCTTTCTCTCCCATCGTGTCAATCTTGTGCTTAAATTTCCAGCGGGCAGGTTCGTACGATGTGTTTTCGACCTGCCTGTACACATAGAGAATATCACGTCCGCTGTACCGGGTGCCACTGACGATCAAATTTCTGCATTAGATTTCGTTCCGACATGTGAATTGAGATTCAAGATTGTTTATATTAATGATGAAAAATAAAATACAGTTGTAAATAAAAAATAGACGTACCTCCAGCGGCCCACCATCTTCTCCCCAAACTTTTCATCATACCAGGGACCCGTGATAAGTCCCCTGACAATGTATGAAACAGAATATCCAATAGTCTTTTTCTCTACTGTGAAAATCTGTCCCTTTCCATCGACTCCGGGTTGGGATACCAGTGGCAGGAATGAAAAAGGTTGCGTGACAGAGGTCGCAAATTCTTCTATAATTACAGGGGTGTCTGGGATTGGTGATAGAACGTCTGCTTTCTTCACTTTGTTGAGTTTGTTGTTATAGTACTGTACAAATGCTCGACCTTTATCTGCTACCAGTACTCCTCCATTATCAGGATCCCCTGGGAAAATAGAAAGACTGTGCCCATACCACGAGGATGCATTTTCAGGTGCTTCGACCTTCTTTATGGTCGGTCTGTCCCATTTCTCGTCAATTGGACGGATAAACCATGTCACATGCCGATCCCATCCCTTTTCTTTGTCCGGATAGGTGGTCAATGCCAGATATTTTTCTATTGACATATGGTCTGCACTAATGGTAGGCCTAAAAAACCGCGGCCCCTTTTTGTTTCTTTGAAAGTTCTTCGGCTTGAAGGTGATTCTTGACCTCTCTGTATATTGGTTCTGAAAATGGTAAAATATGTGAAGTTTACTGCCATAGCATTTTCTATGGGGCTGTTCATCTTGATTGAAGGCACATTCGGTAGCAAAAAACTCAAAATAAGGGCTGCGCACTGGCTTTGACGAGCCAACTTCCAGACCAAGAGTGGCTCCATAAAATTTGCCCCTGTGTACTTGGACCGAGCATTCAGCGTGGCTTGCCAGAACCACCAAACACAACCCCAGCCCCCATCTATTATATGATGCTCTTCGGTTTCTAAAGTGCGAATCTTTGGGCATGGAAGGACCTCTTTAGACGTCAGTGCTTATTTTCCGAGGCCTTCCGGAATCCCCAGTCTGCAATCGAGACCCACCTGTACCGACTGCAAATATTACTTTGCTCTACCTGGTACAAAATGTTATTATTTGTATTCTATGTATTATTGATAATGACGAAGTCTCGAGGTACCAAGCAAAATGAATTATGCCATCCCGCCCAGCCGCGTTCCAGCTATTATGAAATGTTCATTTGTGAGATTGCCAATCTTCGGTGGCGACTGATCAGTCTTCGTGAAGCTTCGATCGAAGCTGGCGTGCGGGCAATTGCGCATCCAACTGGGTACCCGGATGGTTACGATTGATGATAATAAACTAAGTTGTGTTACAACATGTCTGATCATCATGCTATGGTGAAACAATTTGAGAGGAATTCTTGAGAATGCATCGGAATCATGGCACAGCAACCAAGTTGACAACACACCCAAAATCCGAGAATTGAACAAGAGCAAAGCTTGGTGGGCCTTCAGGCGGGTGCCTGCTTTTTCATTGACAGATTTCTATTCAGTTCTTATGCAAAGTTTTTTGTATCCTTCAGGCTTGATATGATGTAATGGTGAACGGATCTTGTGTTTCAATATCGCTTCATTCTACCAGAATGAGTATGCAACCAGCAGGGAGGTGAGGCCTGGAAGCCCAAACACGAGGGAGACAGCGGCATTGGCTGATTCCGTCATCGCCATGCTTGATTCGGGTGCGCCACCCATATCCATGCCTGGCATCATACTGTGTCCCTCAGACCCAGTAGCTTCTTCGCATGTTTTGCCCTTTCCTCTATCGTTGTACGAAAGAGGGGCCACAACAGAGACCCCATCTGTGGTGTTGACACGTGCATAGATGTGCCCCATGCACACATGACCCGAGAGCTCGTCCACTTTTTCCTCCGTTTTGAATAGATATGCGACACCGGGTTTCAAGTCAGATGACGCAAAGCTTCCATTGTACATCAGAGTACCATCCACATCAGTTGGATCGCTCTGAAGCACAAGATCAACAACTGCATACATACATATTGAGAAACACTTTTGACTGATTCTCGCCGAGTGCTTTGTGATTTAAGGAAAACAAATGTAAAGCAAAGAAAAACGCACTGGGGTTAAAGGTTGGCTCAAGAGCAGATCCCTTGCGATCCACGAACTCGGCAGATGCCAAAGGAGAGGTTGAGTTAAGCATCCAGACCCATTCACCATCATGGGTGTAGCTGTTGAGGGCGGCAACGCTTTCTCCGTCTTCAGTCTCAAAATCAGCCACAAAATATCTGCAAATCGCGTTGATAGTGCTAAGAGGTTTGTAGATCTACTATGATCGGGTACAACACAACAAGGACAAAACCATGAGGTGTGCGGGTGCAGACGCCACGACTCCTTATGCGGCAGATGAAATGCACAAATACCATCAGGAAATCAATATAAAGGGAAAAAGTGGGCAAAATAATATGTCACGTACGTGTGAGCATGCGAAGGGACACTCAAGCACAGCGTCACTACCACCGCCGCAAAGAGGGTTGCTCGTCCTTTGTCAAGAATCATTTGGGTTGTTTGGGATATCAGCCTCACGCAAGAACAAATATCAGTCGAAAATATAAGATTAAATATATTACTGTCAGTGTATTTGGTCATCGTACGGCCAACCTAAGGGGAATGGGGGGAATCTCGAGGGTTAAGGTTAAGGTTAAGGTTAAGGTTGATGCGATCTTTGTAGCGTATAACACAATATCACGTCAACGTGAATACCAGGGACATCTCGTAGCCGTTAGATGGAGCATCAAAAAAGGTTAAAACTGAAACATCTTGAATGCGGGCACCAATATTCTCGTAACCGTTGACAAAAAGGGAGTGTGTGCTCGGCGACCACTGTCCGGACAACCGTGGATTCGATCCCCAGAAACTGGAAAATGCGATATGCACCTTTGGCATACGGAAAAGGGCGTGTAATTTGTGTATATAATAATTAATATAAGGTTCTATAGTTCTTCAGTTCAATCGGAGAGCATGGGTCGGGCGGCTGTCCTGAGCAATGCTTTGGCCTGAAGGCTACCAGCTGATCGTAGCAAAATTTCACAACGTAGTCAGGATGTCGTATATTTCACGATGTACATGCGCCTTGATCGTATGAAAACAATCGAGACACTTCTTTGTCAAAATGAAGGATAGCAGATTCTTTACATGTGCGTTTAAGATATGCAGGCAATCAAGAAAATTGCAGTAGCATATTTAACATGTGCAAGATCTTTCCGTCCATAGAGAGATGTGCGAAAAGATAGTGTATATATTCATGTACACACATATATACCAAGTTAGGCCACTCAACTCACAGTGAGAGCATGGCAACGACAGATGCCACTGCTGCTGACCACAGGCTGCCAACAAGGACCCCAGCAGACGCCTCTGTGACTGTAGTTCCCATGGCACCATCCATATCTCCATCCATATCTCCATGATCATCATCGTCATGTCCATGATCATCATGTCCATCATCGTCAGCACTGTGATCCATATCCCCACCCATGGAACCGCCCATTGCCATCCTCATAGACTCGGTCCCTGTGCCTTCATAGCAATCTCCATCTTTACCGTACGTCAAAGGCCCATACGCGCTGACTCCATCAGTCGTATTTACGACAGCAAATATATGTCCCATGCACATATGTCCAGCTAATTGCAAAGCATTTGTCATATTTCTCTCTTCCTTGAACAAATTTGGCATGTTCTCAACCTGGATGGCGCTGTCGTCAAAGGTACCGTTATATGTGAGAATGGCGCCACCATCAATCTCCGCTGGCTCCTTTTGAAGATCCAAATTTACTAGATTAGTGAGCACAGGGTTCAAGGCATCACCTCTGCGGTCAGCAATTTCTGCCGTCAACAGCGACTCGGTCGAATTCAGCGTCCAGGTCCATTCTCCGTCGTGAATGTACGCCTCCACGTCACCGATGGAATCTCCGTCATCCGTCTTCAATTGAGCGACAAAATAGCTGTGGGCGGATGCATACCCAGCCAAGCAGGCGAAAAGAAGTGAAACAATAGCGATTTTCATGTCCGTCGTGCGAAACGTGTCCCCGTTTTCAAGCTCTCAGTTCTCACTCGTTCGTGCAACTCCAAAGGAAAAAAAGAATGCTCGAGTATCAAAACCCTACAATAAGGTTATCGGATGAAATAAATCTGCGATGCAGCCACCCGGACAGCCGGATTTGTCACGCATCCGAGTCGGACGCCCTGTGGAGAGTCGGATGGGAGGATCTTATCTGAAATTATTGGATTCTGGTGTCCATACAACACTAGTTTTCGCATGGGTACTATTGTATAAATCACTATATGATTCAATTATAGCGAATGAATGTGGTAGCAACCTAAGCAATCTCCTGAAGCGCGAGCACTCGCACATGCCAAAAGACTTCGGGCCATCCCCAGAAACTCAAAAACGCGATATGACTGTGTTGTGACCAGCAGGCTGCTTCAAATAGTAGATATGGTGTCAATTTGTTTATGTGTGCCTGTAAAAAGACCCACGTGTCTCGCAAACCGCTGCGGAACGACAACCTTGCTGATACTGAGCTGCCAACAATAGTGTTATAACAGTCATCAACAGATTCCAGGCATGCGATGACCCACCCAATGGATCTGTTGGAATACAGCTTAGCCTATATGCAAGTCAGTAGAGTACTTGTCGATATTCAAAGCAATGTACAGACCTCTAACAGGTCACGAATTCATCAACAGTTCGAACTGTTCCTGGGAAGGTTAGGGCCAATTCAGGCTTGAAGCACTGCGTGACATCATTTGGGCCATCAGTTTATGGCAACATATGCACAGGACTGTATAATTTCTAATGTACATTAAAATGATTATAATTACATTTCATTCATAGTTTCATTAGATATGGCGACCCACTTGCTGCGCATGATACTGCGCTCTAAAAAGAACGCATTACCTTGTCAAGAGATTCTAAAGCAACAGGTAACTGCTCAGCACGAGTTGATACAAGCTAGCTCCTCTCAAACTCAAATTTTATATAGGCAAAATAGATACTTGAATACTGTCGACTCGCCTGTCTCTCGGGAAGATTGCGGAACGCCGACTGATCGTCACCCTTTTGGCTTGCAGCAACTCAGACGCTGCTTCTCTTCCCAGTCGAGCGATGCATTATCCTCTCAAAGCGAAGAAACTATAGAACAGATACAATCGAGAATATTTGGTAATCACATAGGCGACGGTCTGCGGTCTGGTAGGAAAGTGCTGGCGAGAAAGCTGGTTGGACCAAAAATGGTGGCCTACTACCCTGAAGATGTATTTAGAAACGATCCACTTTTGGCGAATTTGGAAGCAGAGAGGTGCGGAAAAAGTACACTTTTCATTTGTATTTGGGTGCTTATGCAGATATCATTAATTAACCGAGTAGTTTTGGCAAATGTGTGTGCAGGGCAAAACACAAGCTAGAGAGGTTGAGAAGACGTGGGAAAGCACCTCCAAAGAAGGGTTCTGGTAAACGAGCAACCAAGAAGAAATGAGCGGAATGTGTTTATACTGTATCATGTCCATGTAAGGTATGTGAGACCTCTAATGATCCACGGTTGATTGATTGGGCAAGCAATCAGGAACATGCATACTGCTGATACCGATACCAATGTTGACCTGGCAGCTAGTCGAGATTCATCAGTCTGGACAACCAGGTTCTAGCGGTAAATGTAATAATACAGTAAAGTTTAAAGTATATCTAGTATACAATTTGCACATAGATATTCCCAATAGTACAGTACTAGTATCAACAAGTCTACAATACATGGGGATAGTCCCGTGCTCAATCTGCGTTGGAAGGACACACTTGGCTTCACACCGCACTCTACGGAACATTGTTATCTTTCATCGTCATCTAAATATTAACAAAATATTGCTCAAAGGATATACTACAAGGGCAAGTAGCGGGACAATGTCAACCAATATCTCTGCCGAGGCACTTGCCAAGTTGGAACCAGCCAAGCTCTGGGCATTTTTCGGGACGCTATCCTCTATCCCGAGGCCATCCTTTCAGGAAGGGAAAGTGGTAGAATGGCTCAAGTCATTTGCAGAAGAGAGAGACCTGGAATGGAGTCAGGACGCCGAGGGTAATGTAGTCATCAGGCATCCTGGTACAATGAATGGGAAGAAAGCACAACCGGTAATCATTCAAAATCATGTGGATATGGTGACGGAGAAAAATGAGGATACAGTGCATGACTTTAATAAAGATCCCATCAGGCTGGTGCGTGATGGTGATTGGATAAAAGCTGATGGAACGACGCTGGGTGCAGACAATGGCATTGGTGCCTGTTGTTGCCTGGCTATCCTTGACGTTCCCAAGGACAGCACGGATTGCTTGCTTCCTCCAATCGAAGGACTCTTTACGATCGCAGAAGAGGTTGGTCTGGTGGGTGCCTTTAATCTGGATGGATCGATGCTCAAAGGGAAGACTCTGCTCAATTTGGATACAGAAGATTGGCCAGATATTTTCATTGGCTGTGCTGGAGGTGGTGATACTATAATGACTCTGGGTATTGGGACTGCAAAGTTGTCTGCAGAGTATTGTTGTGTCGAAATAAAGGTTTCAGGGCTGGCTGGTGGTCATTCTGGTTTAGATATAGCTTTGGATAGGGCAAATGGTGTGAAATTGGCGGCTGAAATTGTCGAGTTGATTTGGGGACATGTACCAGAGGCACGACTGGTTGGGATTCATGGAGGGGACAAGAGGAATGCAATTCCGAGAGAATGCTCGGTGATAGTGGCTGTGCCTCAATCAAGACACCAAGATCTTGCGTCTCTGGTGCAAAAATGTCAAGCAGAGTATCTCATGGAATATGGGAAAAAAGAAGATGTGTCCATCTCTATCGTGAAGCAGAGTGATGCGGATGAGGCCATGGTAGACACGGATGCAAAGAGACTTGTCACTCTGCTCTTGGGGCTGCCTCATGGAGTGATAAAGCACAGCCAGGCGCTCAAAGATCTGGTAGAAACTTCATCGAATCTGGCATCTGTGAAACACACGTCTATTAACAATGATGGTAGCTTGCAATACACTGTTCAGTGTACGACAAGAAGCAGCGTAGGCTCAGCTTTAGAGAGAGTACGCAGGAGCATTCGAAGACTCGGTGAATCTTGTCAGGCCGAGATTCAACAATCCGCGGCGTATCCTGGGTGGTTACCTACTCCTGATGCTGAGGTGGTACAACTCAGTAGACAGGTAATTGAGGAGGTGACGGGAACAGATGTGGAGCTCAAGGCAATACATGCTGGTCTAGAGTGCGGTATCCTGGGGCAGAGAATAGAAGGAGTTCAGTGTGTGAGTTTTGGTCCAACTATTAAAGGGGCCCATTCACCAGATGAAAAGGTTCAAATCAGCACAGTGCTGCCGTTTTACAAAGCAACTTTAAAGATTTTGGAGAGGCTGGCAGAGAAATGCTGATTGTATTTGTTAGAATAATAATTGTTATTACTTGGATTTGCATATCTTGCAATCAGTAAATAAAGGAATATTATGTATTAGTAGACGAGTGTGCATGTCTCAAAAGTTGAGATCAATATGTGCAGCCATTCCTGAATGCACCCTTCCCTCTCTTGCAACACAATTCTTCTGTTGCAAAGACAATCATCCCAGGGTCAAACATTGGTGAACTCTCTGTGAACTCTGCAGATTTGCATCTCCTTCTAAATCCCATCATGGACTCCTCTCCATACCAATATTCTAACTGCACTCTATTTTGATCGCGGGCAAATTTAACAGCCAGAGCCCTTAGTGTCCTTGAGTGCTGCTTGGCAATATCAAACGTAGAATCTGTTGTGCTAATCCCGTATGTTGAATAGGGGGAGGCATCGTATAACTTGAAACTTAATTCCCATAATAAACTACCTTGAAGTGCTCCCTGATTTTGAATCGATCTCCCCACTTGATCCTGTACTGACTTGACCAATGGATCCCTTTGGTTTGCTATTACACTTGATGATGCTGGGGCTGGACTCAAACTCTTGCCAACTTCTTCGACAAGCAAAGGCTTTCCTAGAATGTTTTTGCTGTCCTTACTGTGTATATCTATCCAATTGGTCAGGAAAGATTTTGTCTCGTTCCAATTATCCGGCCAAGCATGAATTGATGCATACGAAATGCCCTCAATAGCATGATTCTTGATAAAGTCTTGGCCTTGCAGGTGTGCCCAACCTCCTTTTTTGCCGGAATAACCGGGGTTCGCTTTAATAGAGGCTTCATTTTCGGAGTAAAAGCCTTCCTCTCCTATAGTAAGAAGATGTTTGCTATCAACAGACCTAAAGTACTCTGTCATCTCTTCCAGCCAACTCTGAACCTTCTCTTGGCAGTCTGGAACAAGCTCAATATGGCACCTGGGTTCATTCAGCAGTCCAAAAGCAAAAATGGCCGGGTCATCCTTGTATTTGATACCGCTATATGTATTTTTTCTATTCAACAGAGTCCTCATGTGCCCCTTGTAGAAATCCTTCGCGTCCTTGTCAACATAAAATTGGGCCCTTCGTTTCAGCTCATAGTCCTTCTGGTCCGGTTTCAGCTTGTCATAGTCAAAATCTCCATCAAGCAAGACTGGTGGATATTGCAGTGGCCTTTTGGCCATCGTGGATGACCAATCTAAGTACTCCATGACACCTCCTCTGTAGCGCCAGCTATCAGCCAGCGACAGAAGTAGTCGCAATCCTCTCTTCCCAGACTCTGCAATTACCAGGTCGAGTGCCTGCAGGACTGACTCGTCATACCTTCCTGGTTTCACCTGCATTGGGTGTGCAGGATCTACAGTATGCGCCCACGTCCTGATCACATTGAAGCCGCTACTGGAAATGTTATCCAGCACATCTCTAACCATTTGGACACTGTTCTTGCCTTCCCCTGCCAATTTTGCCTGAACTACAGGTATTGCTGCCTCGACGAGGCTATCAATATTAACCCCTGATACATAAAAGTTTCTCTGACCATCCAAAAATTGTGTCCCCTCGACTGCCACAAAATTCATTTGCGCCGAAGTAGACTTTTGCTTCTGAGAAGACGTGCCTGCCCCTTGACCAACAAAGGCAGGCACGACCAGGGCCACAATGGCGCCCATAAGAACTAATCCAATAATCCCAAGTACTATTTTAGGTCGCCAGGGCCTACACGTATCGTCTACTGAGGATAGGAATAGCGGCTCGGAGCGCACGAGCCTCGCTTTCTCGTCACTCTTGTGTTGAGCACTGCCAAGACTACTGGAGCCTGACAGAGAGGTCGGAGCCATTTGTCTAACTGTTCTCCTTCTATCTATGATCGAAATAACGCTTAATCTAATTCCAGGACAGACTGAGAATGTCAAATTCTGTTTTCACTGGAACAAACCTACGAGCTCCGCGGGAGACAGTTCTTCACCGAGCCTCGGCTCCTAGCCGGATTTATTGCCTCGTGCGTAGAACCGACGTGAAGAATCGCTTGATTTTTTTGTATCAAAACATTTTGATCATCACGATGAGCATTTCCAAAGCAAAAGTGCAATGCATCCCGATGAGCAGCAGCGGTCACCGCAGTCGTCCAGTCCAAGAAACGGTCTGGGTGAAAAAGTGCTGGTGGAGCACAGGGTTGCTCTACTTTGGAATGGTTGGGAACGATCTCCTCAGAACCGGGAATACGTATCTTGACCGCATGATTCAAGGCTATTAACAAATTTAAGTGTTACATTTCTTCACAAATCATTTCTTCGTGTTCATTATGGAGTTCTCATCCAAAATTGGAAAATCAGATATCCAATGCTAAAAAGAAAACATCTCTTTCCTTGGTTGATATATCATAAAAACACAGACATAAGACGGGGCGTTATTTGTAGGTGACTGCTCGTATTGAATGCCAACACGAGTGAACATAGATGTATCCAAACATTTCCCCCTGGTTTCATAGAATAAAGCATCTATCGACTTTGCCATAGCCAAATAGACCAGTTTCCCGGCAAAATATGCATCTTCTCTCATATCAAAATGAAGGCAATATGAGTATATATATATATATATATATATTTTACTTTTTCCTGAAAATACAATCTGGCCTGAACAGAAGGATGAACAACGATTGCCGATTTGCAACAAATCATCTCATGTGCATGCACATGAGCTGGCTGTTGAAATACAGAAAAAAACCAACCTTCGTTCCTTCCCAATTGTGGTATACTCTGTTCCACATATATGAAATCAAAACTCGTTCCAAGAAAAAATGGAAAAAACAAAACCTTCAAATTCAGTGCACATGTTTCTTCAAATCTACCAATATACACCATACTAATGGAGGCGAGTTGCACAGCTTCTCAAATGCAGTTGTTTTCTTCACAAAATCATATTCATTTTTCTGCTTTTGTATGAATTCGATAAAAAAGATTCCTTTCTATTCCGTTCATTAACATAAGCCCATGTGGCCAAACATAGTGCTCATTGGAGCAGGCTCAAAAGAGAAACGAGTGGGTCATCAGAACCACGTGGAGTGCAGATTCCTTTATCAATGTCTGAGTATCTGGCGTGTTTGGCCCCTCGGCTCATGGGAGTATACTCCTCGTCGTCATCCAACGACAATTCATACTCACGGAATGAGTGGCGGCCAATTCTTGACATTGGCATTTCGCCCTCCTTCCTTTTGAATCCACGATGCCCGGAACAAAATCCTTGGTGGCCAAATTCCTTGGTGCATCCAGAAGTCCTGTTGCATCCACCACCATGTTCTCCCCATGACATCCTTGTCGCTCTCTTGCTTGATCTTCGTTTGTCTCTTCCAAAGGATTCAAATGGAAGCAACATGACTGGCAAATCGACAAAGCGCACGGCACCCTCAGATGCAGCTTCCTCTGGTCCTCTCACAGGCTCCCCATTTGCACCCGATACAATAGATATCCTTGGCGGTTCGGTGGGGGAGTCTCTGGCAACCACCAACTCATCCCCAACTCCCGCATGACGAGCCTTCATAAAGTCTTGCGCGTCCTCAATGTAGTAACCTCGTCGTCCAGTCACACTGTACCACGACCTCAGTGTCATGAAGTGCCATGCATCAGACTCATCCACCAGCGCAATCGTATACACATCTCCATCTGCGCATATGTTGCACAGACTTTGACTTGTTTCCTCCGCTGGGAGAACAATTCGACGAGATGACAAATCATACGCTGTCAATCGCTTGCTGATCTTCACCCCACTTGGCACAAGGGCCAGCGTGTTCAGCCCCTTGGGCAGCTGTTTCATCTCATCTTCAAGCACCCCTTCCCTGGGAGAGACGGGATAGGCGGTATAGTCGCTGCTGTACTCTTCCATGCCTGCCGCTACTATTCCGGAAGAATAGTTGTATGCTTCAGACGCCGTGAACTGCGAATCTTCAGAGAGCATAATCTGCTGCTGCCGTTTGTTAGGACGACCTCCCCAGGATGCTCCTGAAGACACACGGGCAGCCCCGGATTTAGGACCAGAACAGAATCCAGGATGCCCTGCAAGCTTTGAGCAGTGCGAATTTCGCACACATCTCATACCAGCATTCCCTTGTTCTTGCTGCTGCTGCTGCTGCTGCTGCTGCTGCTGCTGGACAGCCAGGCCTTTTCCTGCCTGACGCCTGTGCAACACACCAGGGACGTAATTCTGTTGTTGAACACCCTTCCCTTTCGGCCCACCGCTGTGCGGCATAGATGCCTGTTTCAGCACCTCCTGTGTATTCACTTCCACCACCAGCTCACCATCGCCAGTGCTGCAGATACCGACAGTATCCCCAACACCCACTCCATGCGCTTTCAAAAATTTGCCCACTTGCTCCAAGACAAAAACCCGCCTGTGTTCCGTCCCATTAGCCCACGACTTCACCACGAAATCGTATCGCTTCCCACTCACATCCTTAACATTCAGCGTATAATGCCGGCACCCAGTCACAAAAGGAAGATTCGTTTCCACAGCCACACGGGGCAGAATAATCCTACCAGAAGACGCATCGCTATTCGTCAGGCACTTCGTCACCAGCACGCTCTTCCTCGGAGTAACGATGGCATCATCCTCCCGTTCCACGGAGGCCACCGCTTCATCCTTCCCCGTCCCTCGCACCTCATCGTCAGACTGCGAGGCAGCGTGTCCCAGCGGGTGTGGTTTGTCCTCCCTCACTTTTGGCGTCACCAGAGACTCCTGCACATTCGTTAGTTAGCTTCCTCAGTCATAATTAATACGTAATATCATCACACATTTCACACAGCGTAAAAGTGACACTGATGATGAAAACAACAGCAACACAAACTATACATACCTCGCCGCTCAATGCACCGCTGCTGCTCCTCTGCTGTGCACCATGCCCCAACGGCATCACCAACATCGACGACGCATCTACCACAGGCACTGTCCGCTCCTGCCTCCCCTCCGACCGAGCACCTTGCATCAATCCCGCCACGCCATCCCCGTCAGCAAGATACGCTTCGCCCTGGCCACCAGCAAGATTCCCTTGCCCTAGTGGCCGCGTCTTGCGCTTGCCCTCGGATATCCCCACCAAATCAACCACGGGCTCTCTCTCCCCCGCACGATCGGTCCCCATTTTCACACACAATGCATCATCCACACATTCCACCTTTTCAACTTTTGCTGCATTTTCCAAAAGATGCCTCATCCCAGCCTTCTTGTCCGAATCACCACAATGGCCCATGCTGCACTGATCGCGGTTGGATAACGCACTCGCCATCTCGTTTTCTTCACTCCGATACCGACCTTTGCATCTACTTCAACCTTTTATATATCCCTTAATATACAATCACGCTTGCAACACTGGTGCAATGCCCGAGCACAAAGGAATCGCACAGTCAACAGCGATGCGTGCGTGGTCGGACGATGCAACGAAATGCAATGCTTCCCCTTCTCTCACCACTCTCGTTGTTTCTACAACAGATTATCAAAATGAGTTATGATTCTTTCGAAATGAAATGATGGATTCTAATATTATGATTGCCGATGTGAGTTGCCCTCGCGCAGGGAAATACGGACACGCGAGCATCCCACGCTTGGGTAGTAGTATCTTTCCGTGTCAGGGCTGGTCGGCGGGTGTGTGGGTGTGTCAGCCTCTGCGCTGGTACTCTGGTCGGTCTGCTACCGTCTTATGGTATACATGGACTCACGAGGTATTGATATAGTACCACACTACTAGAGGTATGGTGGGGTACAGGGAAAAGTGGGTCTAAAGATGAAACAACGGGTACTTGCCACCTGTCTGTTTTGGATAGATATTCAAAAATTGTGACACCACGATGTTGTGGGGCCAGGATGGTTGTACTGCCTAGGGCTGAAGGTTGTACTGCCTAGGGGGAGATGGCGCCACAAGCGTCTCCAGCAGGCTCAGCCTGAAGACTGCAGCGACAGACGGACCATGCTGATACCTTTGGGATGCTGATCACCAGATATGGAGCTCGTGTTGAAGCAATAGACAATAATGGACGTACGGCCTTGATGTATGCGGCCGAGAATTTTAACAATGTCACTGTGAGGATGTTGATCAGCAAAGGCTGTGGCCACCCATTCCTTTCGTTGGTGATGGTGGCATGACAGCCGTGGCGCATGCAGGGAGCAATGGGTACCCAATGACTGGGGAGGCGAACGAGGAAGGCGTTTTCATTATCGTACGCTTTATGCACGCAAATCGGAGTGTCATCATTTCTGTTTTCGACTTTAAAACGAAACGGCATAACATGGCTACTCAAAGCAAACACACATTTATGTTACATATTATGGCACATGATCGTAGCGACCCTTGACATTCAGGAATACACACACACAGAGACAAAAGCCCAGCAAGAGCAACCGCCGAGTAACATGATGATGAAATGAAATCGTTGTGAATCGAGAGTGTTGTGCAAGAGGAAAAAGAAAAAAAATTACAAGGCCTTCAGCGCACCCATCGGATTACGCTGCTGCGGGGGCAGTGGCTTTAGACACAGTGCCAGTCGCCATGGCAGCCTCTGCATCTTGGGATGCCTCTGGTGTGTTGGCTTCTGAAGGTGGAACCAATTGCCAGAACTTCTGGGACTCCGCATCCCAGTTGCTCAAAATGGCGTTTCCAGTCTCCGAGCCTGTCTTGGCAACATGCTCTTCGACCAAAGCCTTGAGCTGGCTCTTTCCAGCCTCTGTCTGAATTCGCTGAGTGATGACAATTTCACCATTCACGCGGTCTGGGAAATCGCCAATGCCGTCATAGAAATATCCGATTCCTCCAGTCATGCCAGCAGCAACATTGCGGCCGACGGTTCCAAGCGCGACAACCACCCCACCAGTCATGTATTCACAGCAGTGATCCCCAGTTCCCTCAATGACTGCCTCAGCCATCGAATTTCGTACAGCAAACCTTTCTCCAGCACGTCCTGACACGAACAACTTGCCACCAGTAGCTCCGTACAAGCAAGTATTTCCAACTATAGATGATTTCTCGTGGGCAAAGGTGCTTTCCTCTGGAGGAACAATGGTGATCTCGCCGCCTGCCATCCCCTTGCCAACATAGTCGTTAGCCTCTCCTGTCAGTTTAATCTTCATACCACCAGCCAAAAAGCATCCAAACGATTGCCCAGCAGAACCTCTAATATTCAGCTCAATGGTGCCCTTGAAGCCACGATCACCCCCCTTGAGGGCAACGGCTCCAGCCACACGAGCCAAAGCAGAGCGATCGACATTGACAATATCGACGTCCTTGGTTACGCTTCCTCCATTTTGAATTGCAGCCTGGACAGCAGGGTCCGCCAAGATATCATCGTCTAACTGCGGACCATTATCATGAGCTTTTTGTTCGATTCTCTTGCGGCTTGAGCCGGTTTCGCCAGCATACTTTGTCAAGAAGCTCAGATCCAGACCATCTGTCTTTTGAAGAGCTGTGGAACGTTGCTTGAGTAAATCGGCCCTTCCAACAAGCTCATCCAAAGAGCGAAGACCTAAAGATGCCAGTCCAGCCCTTACCTCCTCAGCAACAAAGTGGAAATAGTTGACCAAGTCCTCTGGGACACCTGCAAGAGGTTCCAAAAAGGATATGTTAGTCAACAACTGTAATCAATACAACCAGACAGCAGGGCATAGCAAATGATCCGATACTCACCTGGGAATCTGGCCCTCAATTCCTCTCTCTGTGAGGCAACACCTACTGGACAATTGTTTGTGTGGCAAACACGTGCCATGATGCAACCAGTAGCAATCATGGCAATGGTTCCAAATCCAAACTCATCTCCTCCGAGAGCAGCAGTGATCAGAACATCGCGTCCAGTGCGCATGCCTCCATCAACTCTCAGGCTCACTCGCTCCCTCAGTCTATTAGCTGTGAGAGTCTGGTGGACCTCTGCAAGACCCATTTCCACTGGACCCCCAGCATGCTTGATTGAAGAGATGGGGGATGCCCCGGTACCTCCGTCATGGCCCGATACTTGAATCACATCAGCATTGGCCTTTGCCACTCCTGATGCAACTGTTCCAATACCGGCTTGAGCCACAAGCTTAACAGAGACTTTAGCTGTCTTGTTGATCTGATGAAGATCGTAGATAAGCTGGGCCAAATCCTCGATAGAGTAAATATCATGATGAGGTGGGGGAGAAATCAAGGGTACTCCTGGTTTTGAACGCCTCATTCCTGCGATGTAAGGGCTCACCTTCTTTCCTGGGAGCTGGCCTCCTTCTCCTGGCTTGGCACCCTGGGCCACCTTGATCTCAAGCTGCTCAGCATTAACCAAAAATTCTGGAGTGACACCAAATCTTCCGGATGCAACTTGCTTGATTCGGGATGTCGCAATGTCACCGTTTTTAAGACCTTTCAGATGGGGAAGAGTCTTGCTCATACCATCAGCATCAACATCACTCAACTTTTCCCATCTTACTGGATCTTCCCCTCCTTCACCACTGTTGGATTTTCCACCAATTCTGTTCATGGCGATAGCAATGGTTTCGTGCGTCTCCCTGGAGATTGCACCAAGAGACATGCCTCCAGTGCAGAATCTGGACATGATGTCCGCTGGGGACTCAACCTCATCAATGGAAATAGCACCTTGGGGAGTAGCAGGAACGAGCTCCAGCATATCCCTCAGAACGTGCACAGGCGAGTCCTCGAAATGCTTCAAGTATGCGTCATATGCCTCTTGTGGACCAGTGCCCTTCCCACCGAGTCCAATTGCCTTGTGCAAAAGTTTAGACATGGCCTGGTTGTTAGCATGATACTCACCCTTTGGACGAGACTGGATGAAACCATAATCATCCAGCTTGTTCAAGTCCTTCTCAGGGAATCCCTTTGCCCAGAAGCGCTCATTCTCTTCAGCAAGATCATCCAACGACATGCCACCGATGCGTGAAACGGATCCCTTGAAAGCGGTGTCAATCACTTCCTTTCCAAGTCCATACACCTCGAAAATCTGCGCTCCATGGTAGCACGACAGGAGAGAGATTCCCATCTTTGACAAGATCTTCATCAACCCCTTCTCGAGCCCCTTCTTGTAGTTCCTTGTAGCCTTTTTGGCCGACACATCTGGGGCTTTGCCAGATTTGATCAAATTGGCTGTACGTGGGGAGGCTCTCCACTGTCTGCATGACTCGAACGCAAGATATGGGCAGACAGCATGCGCACCATACCCTACAAGCATGGCGATATGATGGGTGCTGAAGCATTGCGCCGTCTCTACCACAAGAGAAGTATCAGTGCGGAGCCCTTGGGAAATCAAGTGATGATGCACAGTTCCTACTGCCAAGAGGGGAGGGATTGGTGGCTGGTCTGGTGACATTTGACCATTCATTTTATCAGACAGAACCACACATCCGCATCCAGCCCGAACAGCAGCCTCCACATCGCTGCAAAGTTGAGCAAGAGCATTTTTCATTGCTCCTTTGCCGGTTGCCTTGTACATGGTGGGGAACACTTGACTCTTCAGTGCAGAGTCTCCAGCAATCGCTGCCATCTCCGACTCCAATAGAATTGGAGAGTCGAGCATAATCTGGTTGTAGGCGTTTGGACCTGGCTCCAAGAGATTTCCTCTTCCTCCGAGGCGCATTCCAAGGCTCATTACAAGACCTTCACGCAATGGATCGATGGGTGGATTTGTTACCTGTGCGAAACGCTGCTTGAAGTAATCGTAAAGCATATGCGGGGTCTGAGCCAAGACGGGCAGAGGAACATCGTCTCCCATGCAGTATGTTGGCTCGGCCCCAGTCATGGCCATTGACTCGATAATCATCTGCTGATCTTCCAGACCATATCCAACTGCAGACTGAAGCTTTAAAGCCTCTGAAGATTCCATTTGACACTCTCCGTACACGTTAGTGGCATCCAAGGATTCCAATGTCCTGGAGCATTTCTCAACCCACTCTTTGTACTCTGAGCCAGATGCCACGTCCTTTGCAATCTGAGTGTTTTCCTTGAACGTGCCATTCACCATATCGGCACAAACCATTTGACCTGGTCCAAGTCTTCCTTTTGCCACAATATTCTTGGCATTGGTGAAGACATCTCCCAGAACACCAACCTCTGAGGCCACATACACCATATCATCTGCTGTCTGCCAGAAACGAGCAGGTCGCAACCCGTTTCTGTCCAAACGAGCTCCTACTTTCTTTCCATCAGAGAACACAAGCAGAGCTGGTCCATCCCATCCTTCCTGCATGCCTTCCCAGTATTTATAAAAGTCTGTCACCTCTGGGTAGTCACGCATCAAATCAGGATGATTTCTGTATGCCTCTGGCACAAGAATCATGAGAGCTTCAGTTGGATCTGCCCCACTCCTCACCAACAGCTCAGCCAGATGATCCAAATTGGAAGAATCCGACTCGGCAGCCGAGCACAGAGGCAGGAGCGCCGATTCTCTGCCCTTCCACACATCGCTCTTCATGCTACCTTGCCTGGAAGCCACCCAATTAATGTTTCCTTGCAGCGTGTTGATCTCTCCATTGTGTCCTAGCACTCTAAATGGCTGAGCCAGAGGCCATCTTGGATTCGTATTTGTGGAGAAACGCCTGTGATAAATTGCAAAGTTGGTAACATAATCGGGACTCTGCAGATCCTTGAAGAATGGACCAACCGATGCCGAGTTGAGCATGCCCTTGTACACAATAGTCTGGTTGGACAGGGTACATGTCGCAAAGTCAAACGCCGTTTCAGCATCAAACGTCGCATCCCTCTCCTTCTCGACCAGCTTTCTCACGATGAACAGCTCCCTTTCGAGATCGTTTCCGCGCAGTCCTTCCTTTGACTCGATCACAATCTGACGGAACCTGGGCATATTCGCTTTTGCGATTTCTCCCACCACGGACTCATCGATAGGAACATCTCTCCACCCTTGAACGATAAAACCTTCAGATTCGGCCACCTTTTCATAGATTGCCTTGGCTTTCGCTTCCACCTCATCATCATCGGGAATAAACACCATCCCAACACCACAGGTATCCTCCTTCAGGTCTGGGAAATCCTTTTTCAGCAACGCCCATGGAATGCGGGTCATCACTCCTGCACCATCTCCGGAGATATTATCTGAAGAGCAAGCCCCACGATGTTCCATGCATCCCAACGCTACCAACGCCTGCATTTGGCCAGAGAGACACACACACACACACATTGGGTTTGTTCGATTGAATGATCCATCGCCACATACCGACCAACAAACCTACGACACGACTCACCTGGGACACAATATCATGCTTCAATTCATTCTTCAGACTCGCAATGAATCCCACCTGCGGCACCCCCCCCACATTTCAAACTCAAACTCGTTCGCGTCCACCTTTGCAGTAGTAGGAATTCGGTTCCAGCCACTCGAATCGCTACAATCAAATCTACACGTACCCCGCATGCATCCCGTTCCTTGAGGATTTCTTCAGCATCTGCCACTTGAAACACACTCCTCTCTTCCAGTACCCCCGCGACGCCTTCATCCACGTTCTGGGCCACCGCTAGGGCATCTGCCACATGCGATGGACGCGCATGGGAAGCCTCAGATCTGCTCCCTGATCTAGATTGTTTCGAGTACTGCAAAATAACATCAACTGATACGTCATAAATCACATGGGCATTCTACACAATGCACCAATCCCACGGTATTCTGGAAAACCCCTCTACCACGTCAAGTCACGCACGCAAACGCAGCAGCGGCAACCTCTTTTCCCTTTCAAGCACACGCACATTTTGAACGATAACATTCAGTTTGATAGATTTAGATCTCTTTGATGATTTATTCAGACTCAGGCGACATGATGAGGGAACAAGTGACAAACTCTTGCTCCCAGAGGCAAGCCTTCCCTCCATTGGCGCACGTGGTGGTATACAATATTACACAGCTACAAACGCCTCTCGCAACTTTGCCAATCGACTGTTTCGTGTAATGTGGAAAATGCAAATTGTTTTGTAAGAATACTAGTCTACCTCGGTGACCAATGTTGCCACTGTCTTATGGCATGCTTCTGGGAGGAGCGTAGGCCTACGGCGCCTGCGCAGGCTGCATGCAGCTACTACTAGCAGGCAGCCGAGTACTCGCAAGTGCTGCCAATTAATTGGCTGCCGATGATCATCAGGGTGATGGCAGTTGCATGTCCAACATTGACGTTGATCGTTCCAATAGTATTATGGCAATCACTATTTTTAGTGGTACCTAACAATATGATAAGAGTCAAGATGTGAGAGTTAAAAAAAAAAAAAAAGCAAAGCCAACAACCATGGACTGCTCAGTCCAATATCTGCCAGTCGATGGGAAGCTGTCCTTGAGCCTCGAGCAGCTCGTTAGCCCTGCTAAAGTGCCTGCACCCGAAAAACCCTCTATGGGCCGACAGCCCAGAAGGGTGAGGGCAGGTCAGCACATGATGCCGCTTCGTATCGATCAGCTTTCCTTTATCCTGCGCATATTTACCCCACAACAGAAACACCACGCCTTCCCTCTCCTTGTTAATCATCCTCACTGCGTGTGTGGTAAACTCTTCCCACCCCCTCTTGCTGTGGCTTGCGGCAGCATGTGCCTTGACTGTCAGCACAGCATTCAAGAGAAGCACTCCCTGTCGTTATTATTTTATTATCTTTAGTAGTACTAGTAGTATTATAGCAAATAGTGATAATAATAAACTAGACTACTGTATAGAAAAAAATAGCAGAAAAGAAACAAGAAACACACACACACACACACACCTGATGCGTCCAAGGCTCCAGGCACCCATTCTTTGACATCCTGCACCCTTTGATATCCTCCGATATCTCCTTGTATATATTCCTCAGACTGCTCGGCAGCTGCTTCCCTCTGGGCACAGAAAAACTCAGCCCCTGCGCCTGCCCGATATCATGGTACGGATCCTGACCCAGGATCACCACCCGAACCTTTTCCAGCGGACAAGAGTTGAACGCCCTGAATATACAGTCCTTTGGCGGGAACACCAGCTGCCCGTTTGTCCATTCCTGCCTCACATACTTCTCCAGACTTTTAAAATACCCCTTTTCAAATTCACTCTCCAACACTCGCCTCCAACTCTCTTCCACCAGCAAATCCCCCAGCATCGGCACCGTGCCACCCTGCTCGCACCGGATCACCGCCTGTTTCGCCACTGCGTGGTTTCTATTCGCCAGGGCCCTATGCTCCTGTCTCGACTTTGCCACCTCTTCTTCTGACATATCAATAGAGTTGGCACCTACTTTACTCTTTGCAACTGGTCTCTGCGACTGATCTCCCTCCCCATTTCCGTTTCCTGATTCGCTCGTTACTGCTCGCGCTGCTGTTGGCGTTGTTGCGCCCGTCTTGACTCGCTTTGAAACCGGAAAGAAACCATCAAGTCTCCTTTGTATACCCATGATGACTCTAGTATTATTCTTAGTAGCGATACTACTGCAGTACATATACTTGTGGTGCAGCAGGTTGCAAACTACCAAACTGGTAAACGTTGTTTTGGAAAGGACACCAACAGAGCAGTACGTTCGAATCTAAACTGACAGCTTGTATTGAATAGTCTCATCCGTTCCATTCCGTTCCGTTCGATTCCGTTCCATTCCGTTCGATTCGATTCTATTCGATTCGATTCCATTCTATTGGATTGGATTGGATTGACAATACATTGTTGCAGGTACGTCTGGTCCACAAGAAACGAATTCGTTTCTTTCCATTCGAATGGGACAAGACAAGAAAGTACGACTAGTCTCGAGACTCGATCAATAGAGTTCAATACAATGCAGCAGATAGTAGCAGACAATATTGCAACTAGTAAGTGACAAAGAAAAGAAGGTTTCAGGAGTACAGGCATCAGTAGTCGTAATACTGCAGTAGCAAACCAGTCATTCATGGTCGTAGCTGGTGGTAGACTGAACTGTGGTAGATTCAAGAGTGATACATTTAATAGTAATATATCAGTAACCCTACGTAAAAAAAGGTACATATACTGTGGAGGAGCGAATATGAATGCACCAGGTGCGGTGTCGATGAAGGAATGCACGAACGAACGCACGCACGCACGCACGCACGAGCGTCTCGTACATGTAAAAGTGTGAGGTTTCGGAAAGGGGTAAGAATAATAGGTTTGTGTGTAATATGCTATGATGTGCAGGAGTAACGAATGGTTCGAATGGTCAAGCGATGTACTCGGTGGACGGGAAACTGCAAGAGAGGCTGCCACTGAGCGTGGTGGTGAGCGACGCTGTGAGGCGGTGGTACCTGGAGGCGGAGAAAGAGGCGCAGCGAGGTGACGTGGTGGGTTTCGTTCGTTCGATCGTTCGTTCGTTCGTTCGTTCGAGTATAATGCGTTACCAGTGATGATGATGCCTCTTTAGGTACCGGCTACTAACACTTGTAGTACTGCGATGTGCAGAAAGCTCAAGCGCTGCTGGGTCAAATGTTGATCGAAGGATATGGGTGCGAAGCTGATCCTGAAAAGGGAAAAAAGCTTGCGGAGAAAGCGAGGAGAAGGGGGTATAGGATGCAAGGGGTGTACTGCGAGATTTAGACAACAACAACCTTGAGCTTTGTACTGCTCAGCGGATGCCCAGCTGCTGTAAAAGAATTGAGGAAAAAAGAAAATACATAGCACTATTAGATTTATAATTTTTGTACAATAGAGGGGGATGTAAAAAAGAAAGAAAGAAAGAAAGATGAAAAGAGAGCGGACTCTGGATAAAGAAATCAAAGCAGATTCGCATGCCGTTGCATCGGCCACGGTCGATTGCATCTGTCAAGTGAATCATGCGTCTTATGCTCAACGACTGATAGAATATCATAACGATGAGACTATAAGAAATAAATTATTCTGTAATGGAGGAGCGAAGGAAATAGTGGATCTCGGTCGCTGCGAGGGTGCTGGAGTGGTGGGGCAGCACATTTTGGTTTTGAAAGACATTCGTGGGACGCCGAGGGAATGGGTGGCATGGCTGTATGGCTCCCTGATAAGGCATTCTATAATGAGAATGTACTTTGTAGAAGATAAAAAGGCGTCTTCCAGAGAGGATTTGCTGGAGCGCCTGAGACGAGAGGGTCCGGAAAAAGAAGGTATACGACTCATGTGTCACCCCAGGAGCATGGAGCAATGGCTTGCGGATTCTTTGCCGGAAGAGTTTACCCTTCATCCTGTGCGCTATTCACATTCTCTGCAAATAGTGACCTACCCTGTTGAACATGGAGGGCATATTAGGTATTCGATGAGACTGGCAAGTGAAGCTTTTCAGACACCTAGAGATGAGACGACGCGTGTACCAGGGCAATTTTGCAAAGCGGCCGGGAAATTGGCAGAGGCAATGATTGTCTCTGGATTTACTCCAACGTCTGGCATTGCGATTGATGTTGGGGCCGCACCCGGTGGCTGGACCCAGATTCTGGCACAAGCGATGAAACTGGTGATCGCCATCGATCCAGCCGAGTTGCACGAATCTTTGCACCCTTTGGGTACTATTCGCCATATTCGAAAAAAGTCCCAAGACACAAAGGAAGACATGGAAAACATATTGATAGATGGTCAGCAAGTTGATCTGATCTGTTGCGATGCGAACAGACATCCAGCACAGCTGAAGGAAATGCTGGAGCCTGCAGTGCCCTATCTGCGTGTCGGAGGGACGATCATCGTGACTTTGAAGTTCAGGGGCAGAGGCGCACACAAGTCTGCTGCGGCAAATGAGTTGATTCAAAAAGCCCTGGGGGATCGATTCGGCAACATCAGATGTCTCTTTTTATTAGCCAATACAGCAAATGAACGGACGGCAATTGCCACCAGGATCTCTTGAGTGTCGGTGTGGCATTCACTGTTTGGATATGAAACGGACCAATATGATACTGACCAATATGATACTCTGTCTTTTTTTTTTTCTTCTTCTATTTTTCTAATTGCCTTTATAATGTAAAATGCAACGCAAGTTCCATCAGACTCAAGTAGTTATGAAAAGATTGGTGCGATGGTAATGCAATTTATTTTCAAAGAAAAAGATGCTCGACACCCAGTTCTGCGTGATGACGGCAGCGTTCACAAACAGCCAAGCGTGAATGCTGTCTAGAAACACAGGCGGCAAAAAAGGGGATAAGATAGACATCGGTTCAGTCTAGAGAATGGCACAAACGGAAAGAATGATCGGGGCTGCCCATCTGCCGGGAGTGGTTGCACTGCTGGATTCTGTTCCTCCCTGCGCTGGGCTGGCATCCGGGTGGGAAGAGCACCGCGCGCCCCACTCTGGCGGGTAGGATGCCTCGTTGGCGATCGGAGGGAATGCGGCCAATATGTATGGCTTGGAACCAATTCTCTCCACGCACCCCAGGAGGAGATGTCCGGGTCGAAGGCCTGTGCCAAGGAGAACACCCCAGTCGTATTCGTCACCTGGCTGGTGTCCCACGAAGAGATGTCCCGGTCGAATTGTTCATTCAGGCCAAACAGGTTTTCCATATCCGTGATACCCGAGGTGCACGTTGTGGACACTTCCCGGTTTTGTTCGTCAGTTTCCAGCAGCTCGTCGATGCCATCCCGGTCTCTCTTGACACGTGTGACGCCATCGATGGCCCCTGTGTCTCCCACTCCAGCAGTGGGGCACAGTGCAGTCGCCATCCGCGGCTCGACAAAGAAAAGTCGCCATCCGCGGCTCGACAAAGAAAAGTCGCCATCCGCGGCTCGAGCTCCTCCTGCAGACGGAAGGGCATCAGATTACAGGGTTCGTCGGAACATGTGAAAAACGATACCCTTTATGGGACAATATGATCGTTGCCATACAACCTTAAGCGATCAAATAAATTACAACCTCCTGTTGCTTTGGGTGGCCTGGTGCCCTAGACCGTGGGCTCGCAGCTGACGAGGGCAGCGATTCTCCATTGTTTTTCATTTCATTTTCTATTGACCCCCGCCCGTGTTCGGACCATCCCCAGCTGGGAGGCCTTGCCCAGGCCCGGGCTCCCCTGTAGGAGAGCCGTCTGTAACACCAGATTTGGCCACTGATACCCATCAGTTCAGGGTCAATATTGAGCCAACTGACCTGGCCGGGGTCAGATCTGCAGGTCCGATGCTGGAAGCTAATTCCTCAGTAACAGTTACGAATCAAGACCTTGGCAGTTGCTGCTGAGAATAACCATTCTTGTTGTAGCAAGACGAGCGATTGTTTCAGGGCTCTGACCAAGCAGTCTGTTCTGATTCCCATCACCATGATCACGAGGCATCTGATGGTTGCCAACAATGTGCCTGTGTACTTACATGGCCGGAGCACGGCCGTCATTTTATTGCATTCTGAAGGAAAATATCACATGCACTTGTATCTCTCATAGCGATTAGCGCACCAAACCTCAAACGGCGACCATGTCAGGTTCAGCTTGCCCGTGATTGTCTTTCAACATTGCTGTCGAGGCAATATTGCCGTCGTGTACGGCCTCGAGCTTGATCACGCCTGACGGGGCTGCCTCAATGAGGAATGCACGACTTGTGCTGCTCACTAGTAGTGGAGTACAAGCAGTATCAATCATCCAATTATATAAAAATGATTTTGTATATTTCCAACTTGTCTGTGATTTTATCATACATTTTCTATCTTTAAAAGATAAACTCTCAAAGACAAGAGAGAGTTGCAACCAAGCCGCGGGACATGTTGAGTTTGGAAACAGCACTGCCAACATTTCACAGCTGTGAGTATAAGATTGACAGATTATTTCTCTTGATTAAGCATTGAGTCTTAGGAACGTCATCTGGTGGATCGACGTGACACTGACAGGGACCATATGGTGCTCGTTCCACTTGTCAGCAGGACTCTAGCAGACTCCAATTCGGAGGCAGTGGCGCTTGATCCTGAAGATCCGGCATTTGAAAATAAGGTATCAGAAGTCATTAACAACGCTACGAGCAGATGGTTGCGCAATGATGAGGTCCTGAGCGTGCTGGAACGATTTCAGGAGCAACAACCAGTTTCGTGGCCAAACCAGGCCGCTTCTGAGCCTCCAGGTCCGTATTATGTGATAATTGTCTGATCTTACGTATGTGGTACTGATGAATAGAGAGGGAGTATGACCTCTTCTGGGCTTGATGCAGGTGGGACCTTGTACATTTTCTCTCGGAAAATATGCAGGAAATTTAGGGATGATAAGCACGTTTGGCGGAAAAAGAATGGTATGAGGCATAAAAATGTACTGATTCTGTGTGGATATTGTGAGTAACGGCCTTACAATTGATTGACATTCGGGCATGTGCAGACAACAAGACTGTGAAAGAGACGCACGAGAAGCTCAAGGTTGGCGATCGGGAGCGGCTAAACTGCTATTATGCCCATGCGGAAAGCGGCAATGGTCTTCAACGACGATGTTACTGGATATTAGATAAGGATAAAGATGATGTCGTGATGGTGCACTATCTTTGCACGTCCACGAGTCGAGTGGGTGGGGGCAGAAGTTCTCTGGTCAGCATGCAGGAAGCTCCTTCGGGGATTAGTGTGAAATCTCGCCCACAGCGGGCAGCAGCACAGCGAGCCCGCCTCGGCACCAAAGCATTTCACGATGAAGAAGAGGATGTTGACTTCTTGCATGGATGGAGTGGCCAGAGTAGTCGCCAGATTGGTGTTACGGTAGGGTCTGGCAGCGTGGTGGGACTCAGGATGGAGTCCATGAAAGGCAGAGGTCGAGAAGGGGCGCCTGGTGAAAAGCCAACGTTAGATGGCCCTTTGGAATCTCTATTAAATCTTCCAAGCATAGGTGGAAGGGATAATTCACTAGACGCGCGACTGCTCGAGAGAAATCCTGGTCTTCTACACATATCTGAGGACCAGGCATTTGCCCTGGCTGGAGTTCATTCTCCCACAAAGTCACCTCAAAAGAAAAAAGGGTTGCTCCCTCAATTATCCTTTGGAATTGATCTCGGAGAGATTTTCTCGGAAAATTCTATGAATTTGGAGGATATGAAACTCTTGTCGCCAACAAAATCTAGGAAAAAGCTAAGTAGTGAAACCAGTGAGCACTTGCTCATCCCTGGGTTCTCCCGCTTAGATAGTTTGGCTGAGTACTTTCCAGGTCTAGAGAACGATACGATCAAAGATGGATATCTTGGAGCCTCTGGTGTAGCCTTCCTTGGGAAAGCAAACAGTGGATCTTTGAACTTGGACAGGATGGCCAGATCAGATAGCTACAATATGAGTACTGACTTGTCCGAGCGACCATCTAGCAGCTCTGGACAGCAGCAAGATAAACCTATCAAGGTAGAGACTATTAGACGCATTACAGCACCTGGAACCTTTGAGAAGAGCCATTTCAATTTTGCACAGCATGTAGATGGCAGCCCTTCTTCCGACTCAAAGACAACACACAGGAGAAGGTCCAACCCGACATCTGTGATGCCAAAACAGAGTATGGTCGAAAAAATGGCAGCGGCCGCAATGACATCTACCGATACAAACACTCTAAGAAGAGAGAATCAGTTGCAGAAAGCCAGAGATGCCAGAGAGGGTGACGAAGAGATTGACAAGTCACAAGATGATCATGATGGTGGGCTCCTCATAGAACCTCCTAATGTACTATTTCGAATGCAATCCCACATCGTGGATGGGGTTGTCAAACCATCGGAGTATCCTGCAAAAGAAAAGGGCGGAAAAGTCAAAGTTGAAGATGCAAATGATCCTGCAGCCGACAAGACTGCTTCCCTTTTCAAACAGATGAGTATTGACAGGCCACAGCTGCCTGACTTGATGTTAGAAAGCTTTGAAAACCCTGCTATAGTAGAAGAATTCGTCGACGGTGAAGGAGGTTCGATCAATGGTGGATTCGGAAGTGAGCAGGATGTCCTTTCCAAGTCTGTGAACAATAATTCAGAGACGGAGTCAGTTCATGGCAGCAGAGACCCAAGTCTTTCATCCTTGCTGGATGGAACCTTATCGAATGCATTTAAGCAGTCAGATCCTGGTGCTTCAATGTCTCCTAGGGCTGCGGATATCCTAAAGGAATCACTTGAAATTCATAGAGCTCGAATGAAGAGGATGTAGATTTGTCCATTTCTCTGTCAAGACGACTCTACATTTTAGTCTCATAGATTCGTTCATCTAGTAGCATGGTCAAAAACGGATCTATTGAAATCTATATATCTTATATTATACATGATTAACTCCCGTTCACCTAATTTTGCACTTGATAACAGCGTCCATAGATTACACATTTCAAAATTCTAGCGACTCAGAAGAGACCCATATCTGCTGTCTCGAACTAATTCAAGGGCTTTTAAAGAGGGCTATGCACACGGTGCACATTATCACTCTCCCCATGGGACTGATGACAACGGTGTAGATGTGACACTGGTTGGAGACAGTCTTATCGCAAATGGTCGTTTATTCATAAAGAATGCCCATGGACCAAGACTCCCCAGGCAGATCTGCCTGACGTCAGCAGACTCGTCCAGGAGGAGTCCACCCATACAGTGATGGTGTAGAATGCGAAAAACAACGATTGTCCAGTTCTAAGACCTGGACCATTTTTTTAACTTTTTTCTAGGGAATCGGTGAATCTGTTTGACGAAATGGATGAACTGGACGATGCACCTCCCATTCCGTTTCGAACAGGCAGACAGCGACACAGTACTAAGACTGCAGGGCATTCTTTGGAAGCACCATCTAGACTTGAAAAACTATATTTAATACATTATGCATATCAGATAGTTGCAGGGACCAACCTGGTCAAGGGGTTGCCTGCATCTGTTTTAGAACGTGCTTTCGTTTGGCTATTCAATAGCACGAAACTACGCCTTGGAAGTGATCTGCTAGTAGAATTAAAGAGATATCAACTCTTGTCTATAATTGGTGCTCTGTGTTATGTGAGCTACAGGATTATAAAGGCGACGTTGTCCAGACTGTCGAAAGTTAAGCAGGAACTGAAACTTGGCTTGGAAAGGGCTGGTTCTTTTGAAGAATGGGTTGAATTTGCGAAGAAACTTGATGCTTTAGAAGGTCATAGACCAATAGTATTACCAAAATATGTAGAAGATGATTTGAAAAGGAAAACTAAGACTCTAGAAGAGTTGAGGATGGCAGATAATCTTGAAGGCCTGGCATGGGCCCTGAGGCAAGAAGTTGGTGCTGAAAGGATTGGTAAATTCATTGCAGCTAGCGCTGGGGATAATATCTGCCACTACATTGAGCCTCCACGGTCAATAACTAGGTTCATTGAAGAGATGAAGCTTGCACTAGGGTACTTGGCTTGTCACCCTGCGATTCAGATTGTGGAGAAGATTGATTTTTTTCGAGTATGTCGACATGCTCTTGGGCAGACTGCAATGACTTTTAGCGGCGGTGGCTCCTTTGGGCACTTTCATTTTGGAGTATCAGATTCTCTTTTGAGGGCTGGTCTGTTGCCTAGCGTGATGTCTGGAAGCTCTGCTGGTTCTATTGGCTGTGCTATGCTTTGCACAAGGACGGATAAAGATATTCAAGAATCGGTGGATTCGTGGATAGAATCTACCGATACTGATTTTTATGGTGCTCCAAAAACTGCAACCAAGATGGTGTTTTCATTGTTCAAGTCTGGTAGCTTACATAATATGGAGGAATACATCATTCGTCTGCACAGACTGTTTGGTGACCTGACTTTTGAAGAGGGTTTTCGCAAGACAGGCAGAGTTCTGTGCATTTCTATATCAGCGGCGGATACAGAGGAGCCTCCAAGGCTTTGCTCCCATTTGACTACTCCAAATGTGCTTATTTGGAGCGCAATTGCTTGTTCCTCGGCATTCCCATTCTTATTTACCCCACAGCAATTAATGTGCAAGAATTCCAGGGGTGTAATTGAGCCCTGTCATTTGACTGGGCTAGTTTCCAAAGACAAAGGGGCTGACTTTTCCACGGTAAGGCGCTGGTGTGATGGTTCGCTTGAAGAAGATTTGCCTTTTAGAGGTCTCTCGGAAATGTTCAATGTGAGTAACTTTCTTGTATCTCAATGCAACCCGTACCTGGTGCCAATTCTGGCATTGAAGAGGCTAGTTCCTTCAAAGATTTGGATGCTCTTTGAGAGCGAGTTCAAGCATAGAATGGGGCAGCTACTCAACTTTTGGCCGAGGAACAAGCTACTCAAATTGTTGTGTCAACCATGGGTCGGGGATCTAAACTTTATTTTGCCATCTTCAGCATTCCCAACCTTGCGCTCTGCAGTAAATTTCTCTCCAAATGAGATACGAAAGGCAATGAGAGAGGGACAAAGGGCAGTATGGCGTATGCTTGGGCTTGTAGAAGCCAGTTGTGCAGTGGAAGCTTGCATTTTGCACCATCTGAAGTCTCTAGTCAAAGAGGAGAGAATGCAGCTTGCTGAAGCATATTCAAAGGCAGGTAATGGCAAAAAGAATGATAAGGGAAAACGGGTGGTAACTAGGCAAAGATCTTCTATCCCTTCCTGGCTTGATCTAAAATCCATGGCCATGACGGAATCGCTTTCTTCAGAGAGCATTCATCCTTCTACAGAGAAGGAGCTTGGCGATTTGAAGGACATGACTGATTTATTTATGAGTATGGATGTGATTGCACCCTAATGATTTTTCATATAAGAAGCATTTACAAACAAAATGAATTATATGCTGGTAATGATTATTTTTAAGGCACCAAGGCTGCAAAGGTCTATGTATTGAATCCAATGAAAAAAATGATTCTTGGAATTATCATCATCATCATCATCAATACCTACCATATCCTCCATATCCACCCCTACCACTTCCATATCCTCCTCTCCCTGCAATCGGCATTGTATTTGGCCCAGTGAAACCACCGCCAAATCTTCCTCCTCCTTGCCTTCCACGGGATCTGAACCCTCCACCTCCACCTCCTCGACTCACTGCTGCAAATCGACGGAGCTCTTGCGGGACAGCTTGTTGGGCCTCCTCTAGGATATTCACAATCTGTCGAGCCATTTTGGCATTTGCAGTCGTGAAAAAACTGTATGCCATGCCCTCAGCACCTGCACGACCGGTTCTTCCAATCCTATGCACATAATCTTCAGCACAAGAAGGCATGTCGTAGTTGATAACCATCTTGATATCTTTCACATCTGCAAGATTGAACACCACATCAATTGTAAGAAAAAAACAACAACATCAGACAGCGTCCCTGTCTTCAGCACGATCTGACCACTAGAATGCTCCATGCTTCAGGGTCAAGATGCCACAGGCGAGCATCTCATCTTTTCCTTGCAGGAGAAATATGCATTACTCATACAATGTATGCTGTGGATTTCTTCTTGTGAGCCTTGCACAGTACAGTACACCATGTATCTTCTTCTCCAATACTAATACGAATAATACCAGCATGGTGTGTGCAGAATGCATTTTTCTTCTTCTTTTATCATCATGAATGTTTTCATTCTTGGTGGTAGCACAGCCATTGCCAAGAAGGAACACCAACACACCAACACCATCCATGGTCCACTTTCACGATGATACAACACCACAAGAAAAAACAACCACAGCCTTCACTGAACACACATATTTCTCCTTTCTTGCAAGCTAAGAAAGCTCTGAGAACATTGACAGAGTTTGTTTGGATCACATCACTGCTGAAAAGGGACACTTGCGCTGCATAGACTTGAAAGATGAACCAAAACCGACCAACACACAACATCCATTTTGATACAATTTGATAAATAATTAAGTAAATAATAATAAAATAAAAACCTACCCAGCCCGCGTGCAGCCACATCTGTGGCAATCATAACGGGATGCTTGCCACTTTTGAATTCAGCAAGAACCCAGTCACGCTCTTTTTGTGATTTATCTCCATGAATCGACAGAGATGGCCACCCATCTTGCCTCAACTGTCTTGTCAGATTATCACACCCCTTTTTCGTCTCTGAGAAAATCAAGATGCGTCTACCATCCATTTCTTTCTTCAGAATATCCAAAAGCTTTGGATACTTGTCATACTCTGTTGGAAATTCAAACCTCTGGGTGATACGATGATTCGCTTTCAAGTCAGGAGACCCGACGACTACCTGATACGGATCTTTCAAAAACTCGTTCGCCAACGACTGAATCTCTTTCGGCCACGTCGCCGACCACAGCAGCGTCTGTCTGTCAGGCCTGATTTGTTCCACAATCTTTCGGATTTGAGGCTCAAATCCCATATCCAGCATTCTGTCGGCTTCATCCATCACCAGGTACGTCACTCTCTTCAAGTTTGTCACTCTAGACTCGAGCATATCAATCAGTCTGCCTGGCGTCGCAATCACAATTTCCACCCCTCTTCTCAAGTCTCGCGCTTGAGGACCTTTCGAGGCCCCACCATACACGCAGGTAGATTTGATCCTGGAAGATGCACCAAATTTGACGCACTCATTTTGAATCTGCACCGCCAGTTCCCGAGTGGGCGCCAGCACCAGC